>JBBBDQ010030404.1:0-42500 GCA_037127315.1 Ascarosepion bandense
CCCCTGCACATCAGTGGCGTTATCGCCTTGCTTGGGGTGATATGATTAAAAAAAAAAATGTGCTATTGGGATCAAATGATTGTTGGTTGGTTGTTTTGTTTTTATGGCATATCAACCTCGGTGGGTCATTTATTGCCCACTAAATTTTATTTATTTATTGCTGGTAATACCTTTTTCTTTTTCAACAATTTTTTGCTGTTTTTTATATAAGTTTCATGTCTAGTAATAGTTTTTCTTTTTCAAGTATCAAGATTCATTGGGATTTGTTTTCAAGGGCAAGGCCCCCAAGTCCTACCCTTGTTATTTAACCCATAACTAAAGGGAAGGGACGGATTAATACCTTTCCCAAGGATACCAGTGCTTAAGTGAATACAGGGTATTCGACTGGAATTTGAACTCGGCTCACCGATTTCTCTTTCCGAGCCGATATCCACTGTTCCACAATGCACATCCATTAGTAAATGCTTACAGCACCTTTGTTGTTTTTCTCTACCACTTTGCATTATAGGACATACAATGGCTGAAACATGACAACATAGATGAGTTTGAGTTTTGTTTAACAGCTTATCAACCTCTGTGGGTTATTTGATGCCAAAAAGGTAGAGTTTTTAATGTTTGGTCATAGTAAGAAAGTTCATTTAGTCAGATTTTGATAAAAAAAATTTTTTTAAATTATTTTCTATTTTAGAAAACTGAAGATGTCTTCTAGTTTTGTATTCAAAATGCATTGTTCGTAATATTTTCACTTCAAAATGTATATTTTTCTATAAAAGTCTATTTTTATGTATATATTTCTATAAAAGTCTATTTTTATAATTTCATAGTGTTTTGATCCCAGTTTGGGTGGGGGTAACAATTTGCCCATAGCTGGGACCCAAACAGATGCTACCACTCTGGGTCAGTGTAAAACTGGGAACAACAGCAATTAAGAAGTGGTTCCATGCACCTCACAACCTCCAAATCAGAGGCCTTGCTGCCGGATGTAGTTTACTGTCATACCCAGGACCAACATAGATGAGGATAACAGTCCAAACAATGTAAATAGTTATAATTCCTCATCTCAAATATAAACAGATTCTTGATTCTTGTTTGGGATTTGATTTCTGGTTCCTTTCATCATATTTTGGCTTTAGTTTCAGTTGAAAATAAAGACAAAAATTCTCCAACATTTGGATAATTTTTTATTAAGTTGGTTCTAAGCTTTCAGCTCACATGAACCATCTTCAGGGAGGTTGCAAATTTGCGAACTGCGTTTGTTATTTTTGGTAACTATTGCCGTTGCCTAGCAGAGTTTTATGTCAACACAAAATAAAATCGTCGCTAATGGTGGATGTTATTTTGTTCCCGTCTTAATAACCTCTCTGAAGATGGCCCATGTGAGCTGAAAGCTTAGAACCAACTTAATAAAAAATTATCCAAATGTTGGAGAATTTTTGTCTTTATTTTCAACTGAAATTAAAGCCAAAATACGACGCTTAGAACGGTTCATGATTAAACATGATAGACATTCATTGTCTCTTATATTTAACAATATATATATATATATATATATATATATATATGTGTGTGTGTATGGAGATATGTTAAGGAATTGGAGAGACAAGTTCTAATTCCGGTTGAGTTCATTACATTCACTTCCATGCTAATCCTCTTGGGAAAGTTTGAGTTTTGTTGAACAGCATATCAACACCCCTGTGGGTTATTTAATGCCAAAAAGGTGGGTTTTAAGGTATTTTTTTTAAAGGTTTGGTTATAGTGAGAAAGTCGATTTAGTAAGATTTTAATTAAAACTTTTTGTTTTTAGTCTTTTTTATGTTAGAAAACTAAAAATGACTTCTATTTTTGTATTTGAAAATGTTTTGCTGAGATTAATTTCTTTTCTTTCAAAAATGTGTTATGGTAATAACTTTTTCTTCAAAAATGTATGTTTTTCTATAAAAGTCTGTTTTATGTTCCAAGCTGATATAGGCTTGAAACGAGAAATCAGGAAGCCATGTTTAAATTCCAGTCAAATTCCTTGCATTCACTTACGTGCAAATACCCTTGGGGAAGGTATTAATCCATCTCTTCCCTCAAGTTATAGGTTAAATAATAAGACAGATTAGGTTCTGTAGCCTTGGTTGGCAACCAGTCTACCACTGAAAGCAATGGCAACCTACTGCAGGATAATCTTCTGCCCAGTCAGTCATGTCTCTTTTGAGACATGATCGCCTAAGCGTGTATCATATATAGCACTTAACTGACTATTTTATGTATATATTTCTATAAAAGTGTATTTTTATACTTTCTAAGTGTTTTGACCCCAGTTTGGAGGTTAACTATTTACCCATAGCTGGGACCCTAACATGTGCTATCACTCCAAGTCAGGGTGGACCTGGGAACAGCAATTAAGAGGTGGTTTCATGCTCCTCACAACCTCCCAGTCAGAGGCCTTGCTGCCGGATGCAGTTTACTGTCATGCCCAGAACCATCTTGGGAAAGGAATGACCCTATCTCTTATCCCCTAGCCATGGGTAAGTAGCAGAACAGACTGGGTCCTATAGCATTGAGTGACAACCAGGCTAGAAGAAGGAAAACTTTGAATTCAGAACCTGAGGAGGGTCGTTTGAGCACCTTGTGCCTCACTATGTACACCATTACTTTTGTATTTGTTTTGTTTTTTTTTTTAAAAATGTGGTTAAAAAATGTGGTTGGCTCACACAAGCCTTCACTACTATGATCAAAGCATATGTACAAGTAAAGTAACCTGGCAGTCTGGTTCTAAAATTGATCTTTTAGGCCCTCATATGTTGAAAAAACTCTGTTTTGGTTGCTGACTGCATCTTTCACCATGCACACTATCCTTAAGTTACAATTTGGTGACCCCTGCATCCTAATGTGCTTAAATAGTTTCAAGAATTTGTTATGGATAGTAATGAAGAGTCAGTGCAAAATCATTTACTAATATACATTAGTTCACCCATTACAAGGCCCAAGAACCACTCAGGGTAGTGGGAAGGAGAAGGCATTTCTAAGAACAGTTATTTTCATTAAGTCTGTCAGCTGCTGATCTGTGATGATGCACATTCTTTGATTTTGGACAAGCAAATATAATAGATATAAAAAGACTGAAATATACAGATAGATATGATTACATTAAAACAGACAGACAGATATGAACAGAAAAATGACTAAGATAGCAGTGAGTGCTAAAGTGTTATCCACTTGACCCTTTACCAAACCCTGATTATACGACTGAACAGCATTTGTAGTGGAAACTTTTCAGCACCCCATCATAGATTCAACCAGACTGAGGTAAATTCATTATATACTCATGTATAGTGCAAATTTTTTTATTATCAGTTCTTTAAGCAACAGTTAGAGGGCCGTGCTGTACACAGGTGATTTGTTTGGAGTGGCTAAAAAATTTTCAGTAACCAGTTGCACTATACATAGGTAATTTTTTTTTCTGGAAGGATTAAAATTATCTAAAACATTCTGGGTTCTTACAGTACATGAAATTGGCTCATACATGTGTATATATTATAGATATGAACAGACTGAGATAGATAGATAGATAGATAGATAGATAGATAGATAGATAGATAGATAGCTGTGAGTGGAATGACAGTTTGATAATGAACAGTTTGAGATAGATAGATAGATAGATGTTAGCAGAATGGGATAGATAGATATACATGAAAAGACTGATATAGATAGATAGAAAGATGTTAGCAGAATGACGTAGATAATGAACCATTTGAGATAGATAGATAGATAGATAGATAGATAGATAGATAGATAGATAGATAGATAGATGTTAGCAGAATGGGATAGATATGAACAGACTTAGATAGACAGATATATAGATGTTAGCAAAATGACAGATATGAACCATTTGAGATAGATATTCAGTATCAGGAAGAGAAAGTAGAAATTGTTTGGACACATAATGAGGAAAGATAGTTTGGAAATGTTGGCCCTCACAAGGCATATTAACAACAGATAGGGGAAGGCAGTGATGTGCTTGTGAGAATGGATCATGTAACAGTGGGTGAGAGCCTCATCAAAGGGAGAAAAACAGCCGAGGGTCCCAAGGTAAATAAGAAGTTTAGGAGAGTCATGGTCACTCATGGCCTGAAGGGATGTGGCCCACAGAAGAAGACAATATCTCTTTTATAATTTTATCTAACAAAGCAAATATTTATAATGACAAAGTCCACTTTAAAATTCCCTAACCAGAATGAGAGCACCTGCATTACAGAAAATTAGGTTTTTTTTTTGGTTTTGAATATTGCTGTGACTGTAATTTGTATTTCTCTTTCGATATTTGCTGATGCTGCCTAAGGCAGGGCAGGACAGCGCCCTAGGGAGGAATCCCTACATGAGAAAACTCATTATCATTGCAGCTATTAAAATAGACATTGTTTGGCTTTTATTTTCTTAAGAGATGAACATATCTATCCCAGTGTTTCTATCTATCTCCCTATCATCTGTTGATACCAGAGTTTGTTTTTATATATATATATATATATATATATATATCCGAGTGGGTACAGAATGAAGAAAGAATTTTTTCTGTCCAAAACATTAATTTAAAACAGTGCTCGATATATGATGTATAGAGCTGTGAATATTTATTATAAATTATGTTTTAGAACATGTACATATTTTTTAATATATTTTTTAATATTAAAAAATATTAAATAATTAAATAATGATTAAATATTTTAATATATTAATATATTAAAAATATTAAAAAATTATGTACATGTTCTAAAACATAATTTATAATAAAAATATATATATATATATGTCTTAGTCTGTTTCTATCTATCTATCTTTTCCATTCTGTTCATATCTATCTATCTATCTATCTATCTATCTCAGTCTGTTCATATCTATCTATCTATCTCAGTCTGTTCATATCTATCTATCTATCTATCTATCTCAGTCTGTTCATATCTATCTATCTATCTCAGTCTGTTCATATCTATTTATCTATCTATCTATCTCAGTCTGTTCATATCTATTTATCTATCTATCTCAGTCTGTTCATATCTATTTATCTATCTATCTCAGTCTGTTCATATCTATTTATCTATCTATCTATCTCAGTCTGTTCATATCTATCTATCTATCTATCTATCTATCTATCTCAGTCTGTTCATATCTATCTATCTATCTCAGTCTGTTCATATCTATCTATCTATCTCAGTCTGTTCATATCTATCTATCTATCTATCTATCTATCTATCTATCTATCTCAGTCTGTTCATATCTATCTATCTATCTATCTCAGTCTGTTCATATCTATCTATCTATCTATCTCAGTCTGTTCATATCTATCTATCTATCTATCTCAGTCTGTTCATATCTATCTATCTATCTATTTGTTGTGGGGCCTTACCCACTTTACTATGGACTCTTCCTACCAGAATATTAACCGAGAGTTAATCACTCTCGTGGCTTCAGTTCAACTATCTCATTCTGCTCACATCTATCTATCTATCTATCTATCTATCTATCTATCTATCTATCTATCTATCTCAGTCTGTTCATATCTATAATATATACACGTGCATGAGCCAATTTCATGTACTGTGAGAACCCAGAATGTTTTAGAAAATTTTAATCCTTCCAGAAAAAAAAATTACCTATGTATAGTGCAACTGGTTACTGAAAATTTTTTAGCCACTCCAAACAAATCACCTGTGTACAGCGCGGCCCTTTAATTGTTGCTTAAAGAACTGATAATAAAAAAATTTGCAATATACATGAGTATATAATGAATTTACCTCAGTCTGGTTGAATCTATGATGGGGTGCTGAAAAGTTTCCACTACAAATGCTGTTCAGTCGTATAATCAGGGTTTGGTAAAGGGTCAGGTGGATAACACTTTAGCACTCACTGCTATCTTAGTCTTTTTTCTGTTCATATCTGTCTGTCTGTCTGTTTTAATGTAATCATATCTATCGGTATATTTCAGTCTTTTTATATCTATTATATTTGCTTGTCCAAAATCAAAGAATGTGCATCATCACAGATCAGCAGCTGACAGACTTAATGAAAATAACTGTTCTTAGAAATGCCTTCTCCTTCCCACTACCCTGAGTGGTTCTTGGGCCTTGTAATGGGTGAACTAATGTATATTAGTAAATGATTTTGCACTGACTCTTCATTACTATCCATAACAAATTCTTGAAACTATTTAAGCACATTAGGATGCAGGGGTCACCAAATTGTAACTTAAGGATAGTGTGCATGGTGAAAGATGCAGTCAGCAACCAAAACAGAGTTTTTTCAGCATATGAGGGCCTAAAAGATCAATTTTAGAATCAGACTGCCAGATTGTACATATGATTGATTATAGTCGTATCTATCTGTCTGTCCGTTTTAATGTTTTCATATCTGTGTATTTCAATCTGTTCTTATCTATCATATTCAGTAACTCCCTAAATTAGCTTGTTCATATCGACATTAACCATATTTAGTGATCTACTTGGTTCATAGGAGGTATATCTGTGACTTGTAAGTTAATTAACACCTTTTCTTTATAAAAAAAGAACCGTTATTAGTGCCAATGAAAATGTTCTCGGTAAGTCTAGTCAGAACGTTAGTTTTGCAACTCAGCCTCTCAGTGATATAAAATGTGGTTTCAATTCAGATCAAAACAGATTTTGAACACAGTTAAAAGAAAATGCTTTTTTAAATTTTGCTTTCCAAACATTGAGAAACGTTATTTAAAACTGTTTAAATATTCAAATATTAGTCGTTATGGGTCTTGCCAAGACATGATTTTAAATTTGTACTAGCAGTCAGCTAATAATGGCAAAGAAAAAAAAACTGACCAATGTATTTTCTGGATGATAATGCTTTCTAAAACTATGGTTTCACAGGGAGAGGGCTCCGTCAGGTTGAATTGAATCTGTGAATGAAATCCTTTCCGGCTGGCTTTCAAGCCAGATATGTGGAGGAAAAGGGTCAAATGTTCAGCAGCTCAGTGACCCTATGACCACACCCAGTCATGGGACAGATAATAATGAACCTTTGTAAGTAGAATAATCAATATTAAGAAAAAGAGCATTAATAAAAAAAAAATAAAATAAAATATCCACACTTGTCTCCCTGATAGAGAGTTTCACTGATATGGTATCTGACTGCATGTCAAGTGGTTAGATGGTAAAGTTGATTTATTTACAATAATAATTACGATGAAAGCATTTATAGAAAAGTCACAGACAAACTACATTATTGTTATATCTTGCTATTTTAACTGTAAAATGATGAGACCTTATTGCTAATCTAGTACTGAGCTTAAATTCATAAAGTCTAGGTACCAAAGCAGAAAGCTCATCAGCACAATTACAATGAAAGTATTTACAGAAAAGACGCAGGGAAGCTATTGTTATATCTAGCCATTTTAACTGTAAAATGATGGAACATTGTTGCCAATCTGATACAGAGCTTAAATATATATGTGTGTGTGTGTGTGTGTGTGTGTGTGTGTGTGTGTGTGTAATAAAATAAATTAAAGTTTTTGGCCCCATAAGTACACTAGCTGACTCCATTTTGTAGAATAGAATTAATTTATTATATATATATATATATATATATATATATATATATATATATTAAAAGATATTTTATTTTACAAGCAAAAATGGAGTCAACCAGTGTATTCCTGGGGGCACATGCTTTTAAGGGAAGCAGTATTTGTAATTAAAATATTTACTATTAAGAAACAGAATGTTAGTAGTAAGCAAATAAAATCAAAATGTCAAACTTATCTTTCCAATTCAGAGTTTTGTAGAATTTGTATTTGCTCATGAGGGGGGTTAGGTAATAATTTGAATTTATTGTTCTTAAGCCAGGAGGATGAATCTGAAATTTTTATTTTATTTATTCGCTATATATGGAGGAAAGATATCTGATAAAGATGCAAAACTTTTTGTCAAGTATCTTTCTCCCAGTATAATAATATGACAGACATGGAAAAAAAAAAAAACTCCAAAAATTCTCATTTTTTATTGTTCATTAATAAAAAACATGCCCCAATAAAGTCATGTCCAAAATTTTTTAACATCTTTTCTCATAAAAAACTGACTAAAAACAATCAATATTATTACTTTTGTTTTTTTTCTATCTCTTGAATTTCTTTCACCTGTGCCTATTATAGCTACACTAGCAGTATAACCTGGCATTGCTCAGGTGTAATGAAAGCTTTAAAACTAATCCATGGTCCTGGAGCTCAGACTCTTTGGATGTTGTCACGAAAGACTAAAAAGCAATAGTTGTTTCCAGTCAAAGTGAAACCATAGACTGAAAGAAAAATGAATGGATGTAAGTCAAATTTTGATTTCTGGTATCAATGTCAAATAAATTTTCCATTGCAAACTGAACTAAATAAGTCCTCTGAGTAAATGGTATCATGGTTGAGACTAAAAACTACAATTATACCTACTTAGAGCCAAACCCGAAGTAAAAACCAAAATAAAAGGGCTGAAAACCTGATTTTAATCATACTCAATAAGATATCAGAGTATCAATTTCCAATATTGGAGTCAAGTAAGTTATCCAAAGATAAACTAACATAAGTCCATGAAAACTTATCGTACACATCAGAAGTAAAATTGGAGAAAATGAGCCAAATTGATGGCTGAATATCGGTTTTTGATCAGATTCGATAGAATATTGAGGATATCGATTTCCGGTATTGGGGGAAAATGAGTTGTCTGAGAAGATTTATAAATGTTTAAGACTAAAAACTATCATTTAACCAAGTTAGAACAAATTCTGCAGCAAGAACCATGATAAAAAAGCTAAAATCTTAATCTTGATCAGACCTGATTGTATATCGGGGGGGAAATTGGAAAAAATAAATAGCCCATAACCTGACCAAAAGCCTAAAGAATATTTGTGTGAAGTTTGATGAGAATCAAATAAAAATTGTAGATTTCTATAAAGAACATTTTGGTTGGTTGTTTTGTTTTTATGGTGTATCAACCTCAGCGGTTCATTTATTGCCAACTAAACTTTATTTATTTATTGCTGGTAATACCTTTTTTTTCTTTCAACAATTTATTGTTTTTTTTTTATATAAGCTTTGTGTCTAGTAATACTTTTTTCTTTTCGAGTATCAAGATTCATTGGGATTTGTTTTTAAGGGCAGGGTTCCCAAGTCCTACCCTTGTTATTTAACCCATAACTGGAGGGAAGGGATGAATTAATACCTTTCCCAAGGGTACAAGTGATTAAGTGAATGCAGAGTTTTCAACTGGAATTCGAACTTGGCTTACTGATTTCTCTTTCCAAGCCGATATCCACTGCACCACAATGCACATCCATCACTAAACGCTTGCAGCACCTGGTATTCCCAAGCGATCACCCATCTAAATACTGACCAGGCTCAATGTTGCTTAACTTCGGTGATTGAGCGTGAACTGGTGTATTCAACAAGATATGGCCGTAAGCCTATAAAGGATATACAGACAGACAGACAGACAGACAGACACAAATCTTGCCTTTTATATATTGTATTGTATATTTGGGCAGAAGTCTCTCTTTTATGCAGGTTTCATTAAAAATAACAGACAAGGTTTGATGGTCAAGTTTTTTTTATGGAATTTTGTATGTGATCTTATGTTTTTTTGTTTTTGAGGACATAAATTATATAAAAATTCTCCAAATATTTTGTTTATTCAACTGCTTTTGTCTATACTTTTAGCCATTTTCGACTACCATATCAGACTTTTTCTTTGTCTATATTTTAGAGATGAGGTGGTATTTACAGTATTTACATTATTCAGACTATTGTTCTGAAGAAAACTGAAGTATACAACAACTGAAATGTCGTACAAATGGCATAAAAGATCAGAACAATAGTCCGAATAATGTAAATACTGTCAACTTTTTCTTTCAAACAACAATAAACACACTGATAATAATGATAACATGAATATTAGGTTGTCCCAAAAGTCTGTAAACACTTGCAAAAAATTGAAATTTTACTCGCCAAGTAATCTAAGGTTACCAGAAAACACTTGCAAAAAATTGAAATTTTACTCGCAAAAACAACAAAAATTATTGCTAAAAATAAAGACCATCATTTTCCAAGACTTTCTGCCATTGATCTGCAAGCTTTCGGATCTGGTCAAAGTACCATTCAGTCGGCTTCGAATCAAAGAATTCTTGACATGCTTCCTCGACTTCATCAAAAGAGTTGAATCGGCAGCCCTTCAGAAAGTGTTGCATTGAGCAGAAAAGGCTGTAATCTGATGGAGCACAGTCAGGACTGTAGGCTGGATGTTACAGAACCTCAATGCCGTCCAGCTCTTCAAACTTGTCTTTGGTCTTCCTGGCAGTGTGTGGCTTGGCATTGTCCTGCTGTATCAAAGCATGCTTTCGGTTAATCAGAGCCAGGTACTTCTGCTTCAATTTTTCTTAGACCCACTCAAGTTGCTGACAGTAAAATTCGGCACTGATGGCACGACCATTCGGCACCAACTCAAAATGCATGATTCCTTCAAAGTTCCACCAAATGCACAACATGACTTTCTTGCTGAGTCGATCTTGTTTTGGAACCGACAGTGTCTCTTGCCCTTTCTGAAACCATCGCTTGTGCTGGACCAGATAGACCCATTTTGCAAGTGTTTATGAACTTTTGGAACAACCTAATATCTTCTACAAAAACTAAATTCATAGTAATTATAAACAGGACGAATCTTCATTTCGAAAAATTGTTTGAAAATATGCAGTTCCTGTTGACTTAAACAAAAAATTAAATTAACTATCTATGACACTAAATTTAAAATGGCTAACCTCATCATTAAAAGCAACAATTCACTCATGAGATTCAAACTACAACAAACCATCATTATTTACGAATTAACATGTTCTTTAAAGAACTGCGTTCTTGATCCTAATTTCGTAAATAATTATATCAGCCATATCACTATGAAACCAGCTCAAAGACTGACACTACATTCTCTCCCAAAGGAGCTCAATTCGAACTCATTTAAACACACGTGGAGACCTACCAAACTCTATCTGGAATATACTTGTTGACAACACAAATATCATAGCATCATCCACATGCAAAAAAAAAAGACTAAAAATAATAAAGGCCTTATTAACAAAAATAAAAAAACCCAATACTTAATAACATCAACTATAAACAGGCTACTGACATCACGCTTATCGTGTACGGTACATAACGCAGACTGCTACTTTACATTATACGTAACACCACTTACATTCTGTTACATGTAAAACAAAATTCATCCTTGAAAATGGCTAAGAGTATAGCTGAAAGTGCTTGGATAAGCAAAACATTTAAACAACTTTTATATAATTTAAGTTTTCAAAAGAACAATCATAAGATCACATGAAAAATTATATAAAAACTTAACCATCACACCTTCATCTGTTTGTCTGTCATTTTAAATGAAACCTGCATATTATAAGAAGCATATGTGGACAATCTTTCTTTGCTATTACATATATATATATATATACACACACACACACACTACTGGCCATAATTATTAGGCCACCCCAGTATTAAAAAAAAAACACGTATTTCATACTATTTTTTAGCATTTATTGCCAAGTGAATAATTGTAAATGAAAATAGAATGGTTCTTTTGTTAATACTGCGCAATAACATGTGCATCAAATGAATTTATAAATATTTAATAATTACTTATATTGCAGTTTCATCAATGAAAGAACGAAGAAAATTTTGGGTGTTTCGGACGAGTTTATCTGTGCTTCCTTGCCTTGTAAAATTTTGCAAAATAATAACAACAAAAGAACCATTCTATTTTCATTTACAATTATCCACTTGGCAATAAATACTAAAAATAGTATGAAATACACAATTTCTTTTAAAAAACTAGAGTGGCCTAATAATTATGGCTGGTAGTGCATATATATATATATATATATATATATATATATATATATAGCAAATCTACATTGTGCAATAGATAGATTGTCAATATTTGGTTTGTAAAATTTTGCAAAGTAATACTAACAAAGGAACCGTTCTATTTTTACTTAGAATTATCCACTTGGCAATAAATACTAATATGAAATACATCATTTCTTTTAAAAAAAATGAGCTAATAATTATGGCCAGCAGTGTGTGTGTGTGTATATATATATATATATATATATATATATATATATATGGCTATCTACACTGATGAGCTGTGATACAGCGAAACAGGCTTGTATGTGGATGACTAATATATATATATATATAATATTAATAAATATACATATTATCCTATGACTCAAAGTTTTATACATTATGGTACATATTGAACTGAGCTTTTCTCAATTTGAATTTAGTTATTAGTGTTCCTTGCTTTAAGTTCATTATGGGTATTAAATCAGATGTGCAAATATTTTTATTTATTAAAGTTAATATTTATTAAGTTAATACCAAAAACTAAAAAGGAAATAGAATTCTGGGTGTTTTTTTGTTTTTTTTACCATGATTTTAGTGTCATATTTGCATTTTTTTTAAAGTGGTTTGACCATTCTGCCATCATCCAATGAAATTATTCTCTGCATAGATTTGTTTCTTGAATGGTTACTTGGAGTTATTCACTTTCTTTAGTGCGGTAAGTCATTATTTGCTATTTTTTTTCTCCCTTCTCTTTTCTTTGTCTAATTTTATAACCCAGTTGTTACTTTATAGCAAAATAGTTTACAAAAAATAAAAAAATAAAGACAATAAAATGAAAGAAAATTACTTTTAAAATCTTTTACAATGAATAGAAAATAATGGAAGCAAAGAGTATGTTGAGATTGTAGGAACACTAAACCAATTGTTCTACCATCAACTATGGGATCATAGGCAGGGAGAAGAAAGATGCAGGAGGTAAGAAAAATGGTACTGCCTCAAGAACCAAAGCAACTTTAGTAACAGAGTGACTACAATAATAATTTCACAAGACACTGTGTCTTGCTGATTTTCACATCACTTATATTAGCATGATGCCTCTGACAAAGACCCAGATTTTCACCAGTTGCAGAGAGGCCCATATTTAGACATACCAAGATGTTCTACTGCTGTTGGAGAAAACCTGAATGTAACTGATGTTGACCAACGTGTTTATGCATGAGCTAGGGCCTCTTCTGCTTCTATACAGACATGCAGTTACCACATATTCTCCCTTATCTCATTATTATTATTATTATTATTATTATTATTATACAGGTTGATTGAAAAATAACTCCCTATTTTATGTATGAGTGGCCAACCAAGAGTCCTGACTTAACACCCAGTGACTTTTGTCTTTGGAGTTTGTTAATGGAGCAAGTCTACTATATCAAACCAAGACTTTGGAAGAACTAGAAGGATGAGTACAAGAAAGTTATGTCTTCTATACTACAAGAGTTCTTTAAAGATTTTCTTTAAAGTGATAAATGTATCAAAAAGAATTTCAAAGAATATAGAATATATAGCTGTTGGTTTCACTGCCATTAAGGAGGACTGATGTTATATACTAGTTCAAATGCAGTGAATATCGACTCGGAACAAAAAATCGTGGAGCTGAGTTCAAATTCCAGTTGAATTCACTGCATTCACTTACGCACAAATACCCTTGGGAAAGGTATTAATCCATCTCTTCCCTCCAGTTATGGGTTAAATAATAGCACAGATTGGGTTCTATAGCCTTGGCTGCCAACCAGTCTATTGCAGAAAGCAATGGCAACCAACTGCGAGATAATCTTCTACCCAGTCAGTCATGTCTTGAAAGAGACATGATCGCCCAAGCATGTTTCACGTATGGCACTTAACTGACTGACCCTTTCTTTGGTTTATAACAAGGGTTTTTTCATTTACATGTTTTAAATTTTATTTGTATGTCAATCAAAATAAAGGAAATCAATTGAAAATTATTTAAAATTTCAAGACTCCCCTCTGATCCAAAAAGAGGTGGATTCATACATTTCCCAAGACATCTATTACATTACCTGCAGATCCAAACTTGGTATTCTTAAGCAGACACCCATCTAAATATTGATCAGGCTCAACATTGCTTAACTTCAATGATTAGATGAGAACCAATGTTTCAATATGATATGGCAGTAAATTATATACAGGTTGATTGAAAAGTAACTCCCTATTTTATGCATGAGTGGCCAACCAGGAATCCTGACTTAACACCCAGTGACTTTTTCTTTGGGATTGGTTAAAAGAGGAAGTCTACTAAACCAAACCAAGACTTTGGAAGAACTTGAAGCGTGAATACAAGAAGTTATGTCTTCCATACAACAAGAGCTACTGGCGAAATCATTTGACACGATTTCTGGGTGACTCAAGAAGCTGATAGTGAAATCTGGTGTCCATATTGAATAGTAAATAAAATTTAATACTAAACACTTTCCTCTCATATACATTTTCTCTAAAAATTATAGTTAAATAAGTAAATTACAAGTATTTTAAAATGGGGAGTTATTTTTCAATTACTCTTTCTCTTTCTCACTCTCTCTCTCTCTCTCTATATATATATCTAATAATAATGATAACACACACACATATATATATATATATATATATATATATATATACTAGCAGTATAGCCCAGCGTTGCTCGGGTGTAATGAAAGCTTTAAAACTAATCCATGGTCCTAGAGCTCAGACTCTTTGGACGTTGGCACGAAAGACTAAAAAGCAATGGTTGTTTCCAGTTAAAGTGAAACCTTAGACTGAAAGAAAAATGAATGGATGTAAGTCAAATTCTAATTTCCTGGTATCGATATCAAATAAGTTTTTTTCGTCGTAAACTGAATTTTGAAGGCTAAATAAGTCCTCTGAGTAAATGGTATCATGGCTGAGACTAAGAACTACAATTATATCTACTTAGAGCCAAACCCAAAGCAAAAACTAAAATAAAAATGCCTGAAAAAAATACAGACATACAGGAAGATAAACAGACACACACACACACAAACATCTTGCCTTATATATATATATATATATATATATATATATATATATATATATATATTATTGATTTTCTGCACTATTGTAAGAACTGCAACCTTGAAACTTCTGAATATCATTTCTTATGTCTTGGTCTATGAGTATCAAATTTGATTAAAATTGGACCACTCCTTCTATAACCTGATTTTTTCGATTATCGATAGATATAAACAGAGACCTTTATGAGCATAGATAGATAGATAGATAGATAGATAGATAGATAGATATGAACAAATAGGGCCCTTGTACAGGTTGATTGAAAAAAAAAAAACAAAACAAAAAAAACTCCCTATTTTATGCATGAGTGGCCAACCAGGAATCCTGACTTAACACCCAGTGACTTTTGTCTTTGGGATTGGTTAAAAGAGGAAGTCTACTAAACCAAACCAAGACTTTGGAAGAACTTGAAGCGTGAATACAAGAAGTTATGTCTTCCATACAACAAGAGCTACTGGCGAAATCATTTGACACGATTTCTGCGTGACTCAAGAAGCTGATAGTGAAATCTGGTGTCCATATTGAATGGTAAATAAAATTTAATACTAAACACTTTCCTCTCATATACATTTTCTCTAAAAATTATAGTTAAATAAGTAAATTACAAGTATTTTAAAATGGGGAGTTATTTTTCAATTACTCTTTCTCTTTCTCACTCTCTCTCTCTCTCTATATATATATATATCTCTAATAATAATGATAACACACACACACACATATATATATATATATATATATATATATATATATATATATATATATTGATTAAATATATAATATAAATATATTGATTGTTTAATTACTTAGTTTTTGTTCATAATAAAATTAGACCAGTGCACATTTGTATAAAAAAGTGTTCAATACAATTATATTGTAGAACTTCTGAATATTCTTCATTTTTAAACAAGTCATTATGTGAGCTAGGTTTCTACCATGTGGTGTCTTCAGGCGATTTGCAAGATATTGGGTTACAATCCTGGGTAAAAAGCAATGGGCTGTCTAACTGTACTGATGAGTACAGTGAAACAGATCTGTCTGCGGATGACTATTTATGCTCTCACACCCTGATTGAGCACTTTTGAAGAATGGTAGACTTTGAAAAACAGTGGCTACTCTGGCATCTACGCACCGTTCATTCAGTAATGAATTGGAACACGCTTGGCTATTGGGCTTATATAATGGTAATATACATGCTAAAAAGTCTGCATCCTTCTACCAAGCGCCTGTAGCTCAGAGGTAGAATCCATGACTGATTGCAAGATATTGGGTTACAATCCTGGGTAAAAAGCAATTGGCTGTCTAACTGTACTGATGAGCTGTGATGCAGCGAAACAGATCTGTCTGCGGATGACTATATATATATACAAAGATTTGTACCCACAGAATAAATTAATAGCTTTAAATAAAACAGACATCATTATAATTATCCAGACCCGAGGAACCTTTCGGCCAACACTTCTTCAAGGGCTTATGTTGGCTTAATTACAAATGGTTAATAGAGGACAAAAACAAAGGGTTACTTACAACACTGGGGGCAAAGATGGAATTCGTTTAAAAATTAACTTCGCATATTACAATTGAAAGATGTCAGAAATGAGCTGTAATGTTGATAGATGTTATAATCATTCATTTCTCAAGGTACCCAAGTACTTTCAACCTCTTTTTGAAATCATCTTCAGAGGTGTGAGTTATGGTAACAAAAAATAGCCACAAAACTGTGTTGCTAAAAATTACAGTATATTTTTTTCTGCTTCAGATATAATGGTTGACAAATTGCTAGCATTCATTAGAACGTGAAAATTATCCAAAATGGAATTATTTTTTTAGTATGCTGTAATGTCATGGTCATGAACCCCTGAAAATGATCTCGGAAAGAGGTTGAAATTACTTGGATACCTTGAAAAATGAATGATAATAACATCTGTCAACATTACAGCTCATTTCTGACATCTTTCAATTGTAATACATGAAAGATTGTCCATAAGTACGAATGGATTTTATTAAAAATAAGCAGACATAATGTTTGCAATTTATTTAATCTGACATTATATATATATATATATATATATATATATATGTGTGTGTGTGTGTGTGTATGTATATATACAGTACTATGCAAAAGTATTAAGACAAGAACTATTATATCTTTTATGAAGCATCAAAATAAAGTTTAAAATCACCCCTGTCCTAACACTTTTGCATCACAGGGGTGATTTTCCTAAAAACCTCACTGAAATTCAAATACAGGGTGAAAAGCCAAGTAAATTGCTAATAAATATTGATTATTTAAAACTAGGTGTAAAAGAAATATTAAAAAGAAGTTATATTTAATTTTTCCTATTTTCTATGAAACAAGTTATTTGGAAACTACTCATTATTCTATTATCCTTGGATATGACTGACTTTTTTCTTATTCCCCCCTCCCTCTTGAATTGACAAATCTAATGTTACTTTGCAAGACCCATTTTGGGAATAAATACAAGCTGCATGGCAGGAGATACCAATAGATACATTGAAGAAGCTTGTGATGTCAATACCTGACTGAATAAAGGCTATGACCAAAGCAAAAGGCTATTATACTAAATATTAAATTTATTTTGTAACAAGTATTTTTTCTTGCTAAAGCATTTGTTGAGTAAATCAAATGAAATTACTTTAATTAAAATCTTTATTTTCTGTCAATATGCCTCATAAAAGATAAAATAGTTCTTGTCTGAATACTTTTGCACAGTACTATATATATATATATATATACATACAAAGAAGATGTATGTTATTAGAAAACATTTCCATGTGGTTAGCTTTGCATTTAGAAATATTTTTTTTATAGAAACTTGAGTCACTGAAAAATGAAACTTAAAAATATTGTATCATGCATACATTTATCATATCTAAACTTATTTATAAATGGAACTTTGTGTGTGTGTGTGTGTGTGTGTATCTGTTACTGATAGACTCCGAAACGGCTGAACCAATTTTCTTGAAAATTTACACAGTTGTACTATAAGCGTCTGCGAGTGTTCTTAGCTAGGTTTTGTGTCGAGGTACCCCAAATAAATATCGAAAATTGATAATCGAAAAAATCAGGTTGTAGAAGGAGTGGTCCGATTTTAATCAAATTTGATACACTCATAGACAAAGACATAAGAAACAATATTCAGAAGTTTCAAGGTTGCAGTTCTTACAATAGTGTAGAAAATATGATATCGATACCAGGAAATCAAAATTTGATTTACATCCATTCATTTTTCTTTCAGTCTACGGTTTCGCTCTAACTGGAAACAACTATTGCTTTTTAGTCTTTCGTGTCAACGTCCAAAGAGTCTGAGCTCCAGGACTATGGATTAGTTTTAAAGCTTTCATTACACCCAAGCAACGCCAGGCTATACTGCTAGTGAACAATAACTACCTGATATACCACCAATATTAATCTCATGAAAACATTTAATTAACTGTTAAGTCCTCTCAGAAAATGTACTTTAGTCACAGGCCTGTGTTTATTACTGCAATAAAAAACACAGGAAAGAAAATTAGATTTTCAAAAGTTATAGATACTTGAATTTTTTTGTAAAATCCCCGAAGATATTTGAATTAAATATGACCCAAGTATTCAAATATATAATTTTCAAATGTGGTATGATTTCTTGTCTAAAAAAAAGTCTTTTCCATTTTAATATGTCATTCAAACAGAACCAGTTGCTCACTGTAGCTAGACACTATTTTGTACCAAGTACAAGTGCAGTCTAGAATAGTTGTGCCGGAAGGAATTTTTCAACTTCCTCTTTTGTACCAAGTACAAGTGTTGTCTGAAATAGTTGTGTTGCTGGGAATTTTAAAACTTCCTCTTTTGTACCAAGTACAAGTGTCGTCTGAAATAGTTGTGTTGCTGGGAATTTTAAAACTTCCTCTTTTGTACCAAGTACAAGTGTCGTCTGAAATAGTTGTGTTGCTGGGAATTTTAAAACTTCCTCTTTTGTACCAAGTACAATTGTCGTCTGAAATAGTTGTGTGGCTGGGAATTTTAAAACTTCCTCTTTTGTACCAAGTACAATTGTCGTCTGAAATAGTTGTGTTGCTGGGAATTTTAAAACTTCCTCTTCTGTACCAAATACAAGAGCTGTCTGGAATAGATTTGTTGCTGGGAATTTTTCAGTTTTCTTGTTTATATCAAATACATGTGCCGTCTGTAATAGTCATGCCACTGGGAATGTTTCAACTTAGACTTTTGAACAAAATACAAGTGTTGGTTGGAATAGCCATGTCTGTAGGGTTTTCGTATCTTACAAAAGAAGCATGCCAGCACACATAAATCCTCTGCTGGGAATTTTTATGCATGGTTAAAAAGATGAAACAAAAATATGATACAAAAGTGTTGCCTCTCAGTGTTGGCCATATACCAAATAAACATGATGTAGGTAAAACTGAAATAAAATAATTTAAGTGTTTTTTTTACTAATATTTACCTAATACAATGCCCAAGAGACACTCAAGGTAGATGATTCATGTGTGGAGCTATATCAGCATAGGAAAGGACCAATGTTAGTAGTATAGAATTGAAATAAACTTTAAATAGAACTGGAATCCAACCCTAAACAAGAAACAAGGATAGACCTCTACTCCTGTTTAAAAGATGGAAAGAGAGGTCAACCTATCTACTCCTATTAGTCATGACCATACTTGTATTTCATACACAAGATACTTCTCTGAAAACCCCAGTGATGCAAGGGATAACAGTCAGTTGAGTGCCATACATGATACATGCTTTTGGCAATCATGTCTCGAAGGAGACATGACTGACTGGGCAGAAGATTATCCCGCAGTAGGTTGCCATTGCTTTCTGCAGTAGACTGGTTGCCGACCAAGGCTATAGAACCCAAGCTGTGCTATTATTTGACTCATAGTTAGAGGGGGAAGATATGTATTATAGTATTATGTAGTAATTAGTGGGGGGTCAGTTTATTACTTCATAACAATATAAAACTTATCCCCCACTTTATGCTCAGTAGAAGCCTTAATCATGTTTTCAACTATTATATTCAGTCAGTCAGTTAAGTGCCATATGTGATACACACTTGGGGGATCATGTCTCGAAAAAGACATAACTGACTGGGTAGAAGATTATCCTGCAGTAGGTTGCCATGGTTTTTTGTGGTAGACTGGTTGCCAGCCAAGACTATGGAACCCAGTCTGTACTATTATTTAACCTAAAAGTGGAGGGAAGAGACAGATTAATACATTTCCCAAGGGTATTTGTGCGTAAGTGAATGCAAGGAATTTAACTGGAATTCAAACTCGGCTCCCCGATTTGACGTTCTGAGTTGATATCCATTGCACCACAATGCACATCCAGTGCCAGGGATAAACTTCACTATAATAATAAGCATCAAAAAATTTTTTTTTCAAATATACTCAATTCTTTTCAGTGTTCAACACTATGTTTCTCTGCACCACTTTATCTACTCCATCCATTCCCAAACTGGGGAAAATTTCCCCTGGGGGGTGGGGGAATTTGAAGCTACCAGTTGAGAAATAATTGAAAATCCTCATTGTTTTCCACAACCTACCTTTGAGAGCCAGGATTTTCTATTTTACTCACAATCAAGCCCAAAGCATGAAACTGACTGGAGGTGGAACGTGACATACATTGTGCGCTTGCCAAAACTTATCCTGATATTGATACACTGGTGCACAAAAAGCAGCACCACCCTTCTCACCAATTAAATTCTGAAGTAGAAGAGCAAACAAAAGTTCTTTTATTTGTTACTAACTGCTCTCTATGGCTATGCTTAGTTGTTACTAACTGCTCTCTAACCACTTTACTCTGTAACTATAAGTTTATCAGTATATTTGTACATTTAAAAAATAAATTAGTAAATAGTCTCAGTGTGTTTTAACTGCTCTTTCTCTCATACACATGAAGGGGAAAATCTGGATAGTTGAACTGGGTGTAGGGGGAAATGACAGAAAAAAGTTTGGGAACCACTGATCTAATCAACGCTTGATGTTTCCAACCCCAAAGATCTGTCAGCTGATTCTAACACCTCGCAAGAGGAATGATGACCAAATCATAATAATCTGTGGCAGTAACTCCTGCTAATCATCATGAGGTTCTTGACAAAATCCAAAGAAGGATCCGTAATATAACTGATCCTGATTTAGTAGTTCGCCTTCAGTCGCTTTCTCGCTGACGTGATGTAGCTTCTCTCTGACTTTTCTCTAAGTATTTTCATGAAAACTGCTCTGATAAGCTTTTTTCCCTGGTTCCCTGACCACGTCATGCCACTAGTTAGTCATAAATGTCCCAACCTTTTTACCAAAATAATTAATTGTAACCTCATCATCAACATTAATAATTATTTTCTCACATTTTTATTTGCTTACTTCCCTCATAGCTACAGTTTCCAAAAGTTTAATCTTCTATCTCCTTGATTCTCATCCTTCTCTTATCCTTTTTTCAACATTCCATGTACCTTCTTTTTTAACTCACTATAACCCCCTGCACACCAGTGGTGGTCCTACATTGCTTGGAATGAAATGATTATAAAAAAAAAAGCTTACCTTGGTGACAGTTGTTCCCTTGAAATCCAAGTGGACAGTAACATGTATAGTCGTCATGCTCAGGTACGCAGGCTCCATTGTTCATGCAGGGTTTCCCTTGACATGGATGATTACAGTTGCCGACGTTTACTCCATTGATAGCAGCATCAAAAAGTTTCAATGGTCTTTCATTTATCACAACCTAAAAAGTTAGAAAAGAGACGTTTGCTGATTTTTAAATGTTACTGCATGTTTAAAATGGGATTCACACCATAAAAAAAACCCAGAACTTTTGAGTTTGAGTTTTGTTTAATGACATATCAACTTTTGTGGGTTATTTAATGCCAAAAAAGGTGGCGTTTTAAGAATTTTTTTTTTTTTTTTAATGTTTGGTTATAGTGAGAGGGTTGATTTAGTCTGATGAAAAATTGTTTTTATTTTTTATTTTAGAAACTGAAGATGTCTTCTAGTTTTGTATTCAAAAATGTTTTGCTGATAATTTTTTTTCATTCAAAAATGTATTATGTCAATAATTTTTTCCTTCAAAAACGTATTATTTCAATAATTTTTTTCATTCAAAAACGTATTATTTCAATATTTTTTTGTTCCATCAAAAACGTATTATGACAATAATTTTTTTTGTTCCTTCCAAAACGTATTATGGCAATAATCTTTTTCCTTCAAAAACGTATCATGGCAATGATTCTTTTCCTTCAAAAACATATTATGGCAATAATCTTTTTCCTTCAAAAACGTATTATGGCAATGATTCTTTTCCTTCAAAAACATATTCTGGCAATAATCTTTTTCCTTCAAAACGTATTATGGCAATAATCTTTTCCCTTCAAAAACGTATTATTGCAATGATTCTTTTCCTTCAAAAACATATTATGGTAAAATTTTTTTTCTTTCAAAAATGTATTGTTGGTAATATTTTTCCTTCAAGATATTTATATATTTTTATAAAAGCATTTTTTATATTTTCATAGCATTTTGATCACAGTTTGGTATTAAAATTTTTTTCAAAAATGTATATTTTTCTATAAAGTCTTTTTTTTATGTATATATTTCTACAAAAGTGTATTTTATACTTTCATAGTGTTTTGAGCCCAGTTTGGGAGTTAACTATTTGCCCATAGCTGGGACCCTAACAGGTGCTACCACTCTGGGTCAAGGTGGACCTGGGAACAACAGCAATTAAGAGGCCGTTTCATACTACTCACAACCTTTTAATCAGAGGCCTTGCTGCCAGATGCAGTTTACCGTCATACCCAGGAACACCAGAACTTTTGATTGGATTTAATGTCAGTAAGAACCTTTGGTTCTAAAAGGGGTTGATCAGTGTTAAGTGAAATATTAACTAAAATCACTTGATAATATACCAAAGTAGGCTTTGTATTCAGTAACATACCTGAACATCAGAGGAGTCAGTTGCATCAGAGGGTTTAACTGGCAGATTACCTTATTGCTCCTTCTCTACACTAATTGTTAAATGTTTGTTTGCTATGAGTAGATCACCTGCTTATAGGAACAGTGATCACAAAATGGGACGCAAGACTTAGCATTGAGTTGTACATATTGCCACACTGAACTACAGTATTCACTATTATTGCATTATTAATCCATGCCCACCACTCATAGGATTAAATATTTTATTCACAGATCTTTTGTTCCAGTGTTTTCCTTACAATATTATTAAGCAGAAACTACAGACTAATACAAACATTATAGCATAGAGAAAAGATACAATGAGCGGACAAAATAATGGAAAGACCTTAAAATTTCAAGCAAACTTATTTCAGTATAAGGTAGGACCGGCTTTGACAGTAATTACAGCTTGAATTCTGCATGGGATCGACTTATCAGTCAGTCAGTTGAGTGCCATACGTGAAACACGCTTGGGCAATCATGTCTCGAAAGAGACATGACTGACTGGGCAGAAGATTATCCCGCAGTAGGTTGTCATTGCTTTCTGCAGTAGAACCTAATCTGTCCTGTTATTTGACTCATAGGTAGAGGGGGAAAAGATGTATTATATTATTAAGTAGTAATTAGTAGGGGATCAGTATATTACTTCAAAACAATATAAAACTGATCCCCCACTTTATGCCCAGTAGAAACCTTAATCATATTTTCAACTAATATATTCAGTCAATCAGTTAAGTGCCATATGTGATACACGCTTGGCGATCATGTCTCTTTCGAGACATGACTGACTGGGCAGAAGATTATCCCGCAGTAGGTTGCCATTGCTTTCTGCGGTAGACTGGTTGCCAACCAAGGCTATAGAACCCAATTTGTTCTATTATTTATCTCATAGGTAGAGTGGAAGAGATGTATCATATTTTTAAGTAGTAATTAGTAGGTGATCAGTTTATTACTTCATGACAATATAAAACTGATCCCTCACTTTATGCCCAGGTGAAGTCTTAATCATGTTCTCAATTATCATATTCAGTCAGGCAGTTTAGTGCCATACGTGATACACACTTTAGGCGATCATGTCTCGAAAGAGACATAACTGACTGGGCAGAAGATTATTCCGCAGTAGGTTGCCATTGCATTCTGCGGTAGACTGGTTGCAAACCAAGGCTAAAGAACCAAATTTGTTTTATTATTTAACCCATAACTGGAAGGAAGAGATGGATTAATACCTTTCCCAAGGAGGGTATTTGCGCATAAGTTGAATGCAATGAATTTAACTGGAATTTGAACTCGGCTCCCCGATTTCTCGTTCCAAGCCGATATCCACTGGACCACAATGCACATCAACTTATACAAAGTTTAAATTACTTCCTGAGAAATTTTCATTCATCTCTTCACCTTAAACAGTCTACATTTCTTTCAATGATGATGGTGGAGGATATCGACTCCTTACTTTTTTCTCTAAAATGAATATTCAACAATGTTGAGATCTTGGGACTGTGATGGACAGACAAGATGTTCTCCTTCACTAGAATGTTTCTCGTGTTATTCAGCTACAACTTTAGCAGTAAGAATGGCTGCATTATCATCCTGAAAAATAGTCCTGACTATTGATTTTAATAAACTTATTTAAATAATATCTGTAAATGAAACAATTCTAGAAAAAAACAATGAAGTAATACTAATATTAAATCAACACACATAAAAATAGACAAACTTTTGACAGTTTAATTAAATTTTTCAAATTATACTATTAAATTGCTACAAAAATAATGACTGATTTTAGAAACATAATCTTCTTCTTGAAAAATTAACTGTAGAAATATTGAAATTAGTCAAAATATGAACCTTGAGCATTTATGCACCTCCGCTATCAATTGACGAGATTATTTATTCCTTGTTGATAAAAAATTATTGGCTGTGATGTAATGAAATCTTTGAAAGCTGATTCCAACTCTGGTTTGGACTTAAAAGTTTTACCATTTAAAAGTGTGCTTAAGTGCTTAAAAAAATGATAATCATTTGGTGAAAGATCAGGAGGATATGGAGGATATAAGGTAAACACTTGTATCCCAAGTCTGTGAGTTTTTGCAACGTCATTCTTGCAATATGTGGCTGTGCATTATTGTGGTGCAGATTTGGACCACGTCGATTCACTAATGCAGGTCTAATTTTCTGCACGAGTGCATGCATTTCAGCAAGTTGACTGCAGTAAAGCTCTGCATTAATGCTCTGATTATCTTCCAGAAAGCTTTAGGGGATAGCACCAATTGCAGACTACAAGTCACCATAATCTTTTGCTGATGCAACTTTGGCTTTAGGAAATGTTTAGGAGACTCATCACAATCAAAACATTGACCTGATCGCTTATGGTTATGATAAAGCATCCACTTTTCATCACAAGTGACTATTCGGTCAAGAAAGGCATCACTGGTGTTATGCAGAAAGGGCATCAAGCACACTTCAAAACACCCAAGTTTTTGATTTTCATTGAGATTATGAGAAACCCATTTATCAAACTTTTTTGCCTTGCCAATTCTTGCAAATGGCATAAAACTGTTGCAGGACTGACCTAAAGTGTCTGAGACATTTCTCCAACCCTTTCACATGAATTTTGCTCAACAACTACTTGCAATTGTTTGTTGTCAAGACTGCATAATTGTCCTCTACCTTCTTCATCTTCAAAGCTCTAATCACCTGTACAGAATTTCTTGAACCCGGTTTGTACTGTCTGATCACTTGTAGCCCCCGCCTCTTCATGCTCTGTTGATATTGGCAGATGTTTGGGTGGCACTGTACCCAAATCTGAACTCATGCAAGTAAAGAAGATCATGTTTTGTCATGTTCATAATTAAGGACTTCTATGATCCAAGATGTGCATTGTAGTGCATTGGATATCGACTCGGAATGAGAAATCGGGGAGCCAAGTTTGAATTCCAGCTGAATTCATTGCATTCACTTACACGCAAATACCCTTGAGAAAGGTATTAATCCATCTATTCCTTCCAGTTATGGGTTAAATAACAGGACAGATTGGGTTCTATAGCCTTGGTTGGCAACCAGTCTACCACAGAAAGCAATGGCAACCTACTGCGGGATAATCTTCTTGCCCAATCAGTCATGTTTCTTTCAAGACATGATCGCCCAAACGTGTATCACGTATGGCACTTAACTGACTGATGCTCCAGGAATATTTCTGTCTAAAAATAAAAATTATTAAAGAACAGGCATTAATTATTATGTATACCAAACTTCACCCAATATATATCATGAATACTATGTTAAAATGATCTTTACCAAACTAATATTATGGTCTTTGTCTATATATGTGAGTTCAATACCAGGCTACAGCAGTGGTGAACAAGTAAATTACAAGGTTAGAGGGAGATAATTCATGACTACCAGAAGACGCTCTTGGCAAGGAATAAGAGTGATATACCTCTGTGATTGTAACAAAGGGTTTGGTTTGAAATTCCCAGCACTTGAAAAAGGCCGAAGTGTACAACGACTGAAATATTGTACAAATAACAACGAAGATGATGACAATAGTCCGAATAATGTAACTGCTGTAATGTTATGGTACAAGATTTTTTTCATTATTTTGTTCAGCTTCTGTACGGATTCAAGCATTTCCCAAAGATTTGGGTGCTTCAACATGGCGTAATGGTTAGCAAGGTTGTTGTGCTAGTTTAATTATGACTGAATAGTGATTTGATTTTCACTAGATGATCTGTATTTTCAGCTTTGTGCCACATATAAGCTGGGCTTAGAAAATCAAGGAAGACCTCAACGTGGTGTAATCGCTAGCAAGCTTGTCTCGCTAAAACTATGATGACTGAATAGTGAGTTCAATCTTCTCACAGTGCCTCATTTTTTTTTTTTTTTTTTTTAATCATATCACCCCAAGCAAGGCGGTAACGCCATTGATGTGCAGGGGGCTACATAAGAGTGAGAAGATTAGAAAAGAGAAAACCGGAAACCACATCCTAAACAGGAAACAAGGGATGAGCCTCTTCACCTGTTCTATAGACGTGGGTGGAGTGTGAACTGGGCGATAGTTTAGTCTATCTACTCCAATTATAGATTTGGCTTTATACCACATCTAAACTGGGCTTAGAAAATTATTTTTCCAAGAGTATTAATGTGAAGCCTAAGGCAACAGACTTGGCTGGGATTTGAAATCGGATTTCCAATCCGACTTTCCATGTTGGTAACTGGTAAATTACTTGCAGATCCAACTTTTGCCTTTTATTTTTTTGACTGGTTGCCATTCAAGGTTAGAGAGACCAGTTTACAATGCTCTTTAACCCTCAGTGAGGGAGAAGAAATAGATCCATATGCTTCCCAAGATCATTTGTGAGAAAGTAAATGCTACAGACTCAGCACTAATTTGAACTTGGCTTGCTGATTTCAATTTTTGCACTGATAACTGTTACACTATTTGCACATCTGATTTTTGGTTGATATACATTAACAGGCATTTAATGGCTATTTTGTAAAACCTTCTTCATATGTTCATATTTCTTCTTACAAATTCTACTGGCCTATGGAATTGAGAGTCTTAATAAAAAAAAATAACCCCTGACAGGGTTTAAACCTGCGTCCACTTTTGTAGGGTATGATCCAGTGTGCTTTAGACCAGTCAGCCATAGAGGGCTCAACTATATAAATTCTCTTATAAATTTAATTTCTTATTTCCTTTTTATAAGTGAGCTGTATATACAATGGATGTGTGTTATGGTGCAGTGAATATCAACTCAAAATGAGAAATTGTGGAGCTGAGTTTGAATTCCAGTTGAATTCCTTGCATTCACTTATGTGCAAATACCCTTTGGAAATGTATCAATCCATCTCTTCCCTCCAGTTATGGGTTAAATAAAAGGACAGATTGGGTTCTATAGACTTGGCTGGCAACCAGTCTACCGCAGAAAGCAATGGCAACCTACTGCAGGATAATCTTCTGCCCATTCAGTCATGTCCCTTTCGAGACATGATCACCCAAAGCATGTATAATGTATGGAACTTAACTGACTGACTGAATATAATAGTTGAAAACATGATTAAGGTTTCTACTGGTCATAAAGTAGGGGATCAATTTATATTGTTTTGAAGTAATAAACTGATCCCCCACTAATTACTACTTAATAATATAATACATTTCTTCCCCCTCTACCTATGAGTCAAATAACAGGATAGATTGGATTCTATAGCCTTGGCTAGCAACCAGTCTACCTCACAAAGCAATGGCAACCTACTTCAGGATAACCTTCTGCTCAGTCAGTCATGTCTTGAAAGATACATGATCGCCCAAAGCGTGTGTATCACATATGGCATTTAACTGACTGTATATACAACACTGTAGCTATGGAATGCTACCACTACCTCTACCTGTTCAAGCACACCTAAAGAGAAATGACAGATGAAATATGATTTGCTGACCTCATTTTGTAGTGTGAGACATATGACACCAACGTATTATTTTGTGTTCTTTTGCAGTATTTGCAATCATCTTTATTCTTTAACTAATGTAGTCCCGACCCCATTCCTTTCACAAGGCTTCCAATCTTGTGAACAAAAGACAAAGAGGAAGCTGAAAGCGTTTCTTTTAAACTTTATGTGACATTTTATAAAGTGTGATACCCTCCCCAGCATGATTCATTTCCAAGCATTGATGAAAAGCCTGAGAAATAAATAGCATTCTTGATTATTTTTGACTCATAATTCTTTAATCTTAACTTTATTTGTGTTGCGGACACTGCTTCTAGTCTAACTAGAAGCAATGGCAACGATATATTGCACAAGTAAACGGCAGGTGTAAGGAAATGGAATGATATTTTATATTTTTGTTTTTATATAACTGAGAGAAAATTTTGTTTGTTTGATTTTGTTCAGTGGCATATCAACACCTCAATGGGTTATTTAATGTTAGGGCGCCGCTCCTATTTGACTGCATAATGGACTGTTCCCATTGCTATATATAGCAATGGTGGATTCTCTACAGGAGAGGAGTGGAGAGTTGTACAGAGTCGTAGAGAGTCAGTGCGAGAGTTAGACACACTTATACACACGTCTTACGACGGATTGGACTATTGTATCTCTTCTATTGTAAATACTACTAATTCACTTCTGTACTTACTAACCGTCTTTCCGCGGAATACAACTTATATTCTGATTCTGTTGTTGAGTTATTCATTTACACTTGGCGACATAACATTTAATGACAAAATCTAAATATTATGAACAAAATTTTATGACTTCAACTAAGTATATTTTAAATGCAGTTGTATAACTTCTGCTACCAATAAAATGCATTGTTGGTCATCTTACTATAAATATGTTGTATGCAAATTGTATGCAAATTAGTAGGCAAAGATTAATAGTGAATAACTAAAGAAGTGGGGAGGAAAAACCCTGTTGCGGATACGGAGAGCTGTGCTATGACTACTACTATACACAAAGAAATGCAAAACATAACATATGTAATTGATATAATGCATATACATACACCTTGGTTCCAACTCACTGGAATGTGATTGGCTGGTGTCAGCCATAAAAACAGACGAAGGCAAGGATGTCCAGAGAGAGACAGAGAGAGATCTAGAGATCTTCCACAAGAATCAGTTAATTTTGTTTAACAGCATATCAACCTCTGTGGGTTAATTTTTTTTTTTTTTTAATCATATCACCCCAAGCAAGGTGGTAATGCCACTGAAGCGCAGGGGGCTACGTAAGAATGAAAAGATTGGAAAAGAGAAAGCCGGAAACCACATCCTAAACAGGGAACAAGGGATGAGCCTCTTCACCTGTTCAATAGACGTGGGTGGAGTGTGAACCGAGCGATAGTTTAGTCTATCTACTCACAAATAATGCTGAAATGTTGGGTTTTAAGGTATTTTTAAAAAATGTTTGGTTATAATGAGAAGGTTGATTTAGTCAGATTTTAATGAAAATTTTTTGTATTTATTCTTTTTTATTTCAGAAAACTGAAAATGTCTTCTAGTTTTGTTTTCAAAAATGTGTATTTGTCAGCCATTATTAAGATTTCTTTCATCTTGATTTCACCTGCTTTTAATTCTGGAAGTATTTGTAATTTCTTGAAATTTTATTAGATGAAGCTTTGTCAGCCATTACTAATATTTTACTAAGATTACTTTCATCTTGATTTCACCTGCTTTTAATTCTGGAAGTATTTGTAATTTCTTGAAATTTTATTAGATGAAGCTTTGTCAGCCATTACTAATATTTTACTAAGATTTCTTTCATCTTGATTTCACCTGCTTTTAATTCTGGAAGTATTTGTAATTTCTTGAAATTTTATTAGATGAAGCTTTGTCAGCCATTACTAATATTTTACTAAGATTTCTTTCATCTTGATTTCACCTGCTTTTAATTCTGGAAGTATTTGTAATTTCTTGAAATTTTATTAGATGAAGCTTTGTCAGCCTTTACTAATATTTTACTAAGATTTCTTTCATCTTGATTTCACCTGCTTTTAATTCTGGAATTATTTGTAATTTCTTGAAATTTTATTAGATGAAGCTTTGTCAGCCATTACTAATACTTTACTAAGATTACTTTCATCTTGATTTCACCTGCTTTTCATCAAGTAGTACTAGTATTAGTAATACAAAGTTGAACATTTAATGATAAGGGACAGTACATACAAGTATGACTAGAAGTTTTCTTTTAAATTTGTGGACTGAGTTGTATTTACATTTAGGTTAAAATTCATGTGTATATGTGTATTAGTACTTAGAAAGGTCTTAATGTTGAACATAAGGAATGGCTCTTGACTGAATTCAGTACTGAGTTGACCTCAACAGGAAATAACTTCACCGGTCTCATTATGTCTCTATTTTGTCTAAAGGCTTTCCATCTTTCAGGTATACTGTCTATAAGAAAATCTCATAAAAATATAAATATCTTCATGACTTCAAAGGGTTAATGGCTTCATGATACAATATAATTCTTTTTCTGGCAAAATCCCCACCCACAGCATGTAGAATGTCTTGTATGAATGTCACATTGTTTGGTCAATCAATCAGGACACAGGTTAAATCACAGGTAATGAATAAATGCATACAGAAAGAGAGAACACATAGTAAAAAGACAAACACTACTAAGAGTTGTAGGGATAAGAAATTAATTAAAATCAACCTTCTTTTTCACTTTTACAAAAATTCACAATGACTCATGAAATTCCTGGTTTTCCCAAATAGAAAAAGGGTTGACAATGAGCTTAAAGAAAAAGTTGAACCCAAAATTTGCAAGTAGGTGTTAAATTGATTTTTGACCAACGGGACTTGCAAGACTTGAGTCAGTGTGGAAATCTAATGACAATAATAGCACCCCGCCCACCCCGATCAGCATCAGTGAGTCAGTCAAAGGATAGAAGCAGCAAAGAGGACAAGCTAAAATGTAAGGAAAGAAGCTTCAAGCTGACTCATACCACCCCACTCGTTCTCTTTCTCTTTCATTTTGCTGATTTTTTTTACTTCTACTACTTTCTACTGTATACATACATACATACATACATACATACATACTCTTTCAACAATTACTGCTACATATTCTACAAGTCTTGATACCCATAACTTTATCATTGAGGGTACATTGAAGTTGAGGGTAGAGTTAGAGTTCTAACTCTACCCTCAACTTCTTAATATTTCTAACTAGCAGTATAGCCCAACATTGCTCGGATGTAATGAAAGCTTTAAAACTAATCCATAGTCCTGGAGATCAGACTCTTTGGACGTTGGCACGAAAGACTAAAACGCAATAGTTGTTTCCAGTTAAAGCGAAACCGTAGACTGAAAGAAAAATGAATGGATGTAAGTCAAATTTTGATTTCCTGGTATCGATATCAAATGACGTTTTTTTTCGTCATAAACTGAATTCTGAAGGCTAAATAAGTCCTCTGAGTAAATGGTGTCATGGCTTAGACTAAGAACTACAATCATACCTACTTAGAGCCAAACCCAAAGCAAAAACTAAAATAAAAGGGCTGAAAAAAAAAAATACAGGCATACAGACAGATAGACAGACACACACACAAACATCTTGCCTTTTTCTGCACTATTGTAAGAACTGCAACCTTGAAACTTCTGAATATCGTTTCTTATGTCTTTGTTTATGAGTGTATCAAATTTGATTAAAATCGAACTACTCCTTCTATAACCGAATTTTTTCGATTATCGATTTTTGATATATATCAGGAGTACCTCTACACAAAACCTAGCTAAGAACACTCACAGATGCTTATAGCACAACTGTGTCAATTTTCAAGAAAATCGGTTTAGCCGTTTCGGAGTCTATAGGTAACGGATACACACACACACACACACACACACACACACACACACAAAGTTCCATTTATAAATAAGTTTAGATTTAGATTGAGATTGAACATTAACTTCTACAACTTGTGTTATTTTTTCCTTTCAATAAATTTCTATTTTAAAATGAAAAATGTATATTTTATTCTTACCCTATTCCACCCTATTCCACACATTCCATCCTGCCGACACCCAACCAACCAACCTTCTGATGAAAACCTTCTGATAATTCTGATGATGATAATTCCACATGTAAGCTGTCGGGAGTTCGGTTATGTCTGACACAAGGCCGAATCAAAGAAACATTAACCATCTCTACAGAGTTACAAGAGATGAGAAATTATGAAGACCTGTAGGTCTTAGCAAGGACCATACTTAAAGAAAAAACTAATCTGCTATCTCTAAATTAGAAACAAGATAAAATCTCATATTCGTCTTCTACTTGTCCATGTAGAGTGAGTGGACATGATTAAATGTAAACCAATGGCAGAAATACTGAACAAACAGAACAAAGTTTGCAATAAACAATAACAAGTAAAAGAAAAGAACAGAGCAAAAAATAATATAAAACAAGGTAAGGCAACAGTAATACGATAAAAGTCTCCCTGAGAGCAATACACTGCACCTCCTCGGCCTTAACCTCTCTTTTGATCTCAAATGGAACCACTACATTGAGTCCATAGCTAAATCCACTGCTAAGAAGGTTGGGTTATTGTGTCGGACCAGGATGTTTTTCTCGCCTGAATCCATCCTGCATATATACAAATCAACCATTCGTCCATGCATGGAATACTGCTGCCATATATGGTCAGGCACCCCTGCCGTTCATCTCAGTGTTCTTGACAGGCTCCAAAGGAGAATCAGTAATGTGATAGGTACCGACTTGGCGGCTCGACTACAGCTACTTTCCCACCAACAAGATGTGGCCTCCCTTTGTCTGTTCTATAAATACTTTCATGGTTTCTGCTCCAATGAACTTAAGTCACTGGTGCCTCTGCAACAGGTGTTTACTCGTGCAACCAGATTGGCAACTGGGTCCCACCCATTCACAGTTAGATTAACCAAATGCAGACGACAATTCTACTCCTACAGCTTCTTCCAGTGGAACTCGCTTCCATATTCTTGCTTTCCTGGCGGCTACAACCTCCAGAAATTTAAATGCAATGTCAATACTCATCTATTAACCACTTGACTCTAGTTCTTTCACCACCCCGTATATCCTTTCCTTTCTCTCCACCTTTGCAACTGTCATCACACCTGTATTCCCATCCTTCTCTTGCTCCTTTCTAACTGGTTTGTCTTCCTCTTCACTCTCTTCTAATTAATCTTTTTACTTTTATGTAGCCCCCTGCACATCAGTGGCATTACCGTCTTGCTCAGGGTGATATGATTAAAAAAAAAAAGTTCACAAACTAAAAATTTAGGTTGACACACCAGAATGAATTTGGATAAATGAACGTAGCATTTTGTGGTTTAAAAGCTTAAGCTAAAAGAAGTTTCTCCAAGGATCTCACTTTTCCTCACTTACTTTCTGTTATATACATACCTGGGAACATTATTGGGTATATCCCAATCCACATAAATATGTTGACACTATTATGAGAGGGGTTATATTGCAGTCTAGCAATTAACTTTTCTCAGAAGCAATTCTGACATTGTCAATCTCTCTGCCTTCGGGCAGAGACTAACCCACCAAAGGGTAGAATCTGGGGAATATTTGACAATTAATTTTTGTCCGAGCTATATGGTTTGAATCACCCACATTAAAAAGGCCTTGTGTCACATTTTGTCTCAAATGGGAAGGCAGATAAATACTTATATTGCTGTCTAGCAGTTCACCACTAGCAGTGGTTATCTACTTCATGCAGGTGGTGAGTATTGTATTTTGTTGATGTTGTAAATTTCATTTTCTGACCTTGATTTTGGTTATTTCTCATTCAGTAACCTTTTTAGATTACAACAGAGATACAGTCAAAATGGTGATGATTAAGGTATGTGATCTGAATGGAAGAGAAAGTATTATGAAGTGATGATTATAAAGATATATATATGATCCTTGGTTTGAAGTTGCTAAGTTTTGAAACATTTAGGGAAGTAACCATACAAGAAGCTGCTCCATAAATGGCAGTTCTTGAAAAAAAAACTGTCTATGTGGAATCATTTCCACAAAGCTGCATTAATGATTTTGAACTCTATTAACCTTTAGCATTCTGAAGGTTTTTTTTTTTTTTTTTTTTTTTTTTTTTTGCAAAGCAAATGTTTTATCCTGCCACTGCAAGTAATAAATGAATGAATAATAGTGTTTTTGAATTTTGCAGTTGTGTTGTCATATCCTGCTATGGTAACAGAAAATAACCATGACTGAAATAAAGTAGTGCTAGAAAGGAGTGGAAAGAAAAGTAGTGAATTGAAGATTAAGGCTGAAAAGTGAAGTTACCATATCAGAGGCAAAGTTTACTTATCTGTAAGTTATTAACTGCAGTAGAACCATGAGGAATCCATTTGTATATTTTAAATTGAGGTTTTAAAAATTTGATTAGCAGAGACAGAATTTCATGAGGGAGGAACCATATTTTTTTCCTCTACTATTAAATTTCAAACAGTACAAGGTTCAATGGCCATTCAAGGTAAAGGGACTGTTATATACGTACCTATGAACATTAATGAATATGTCCCAATCTTCATAAGTATGTAGGATACTATTATGATGGGTTATATTGCTGTCTAGCAGTTCACCACTAGCAGTGGTTATCTATTTCATGCAGGTGGTGAGTATTGTATTTTGTTGATGTTGTAAAGACTTACTATTTCATTTTCTGACCTTGATTTTGGTTATTTCTCATTCAGTAATCTTTTTAGATTACAACAGAGATACAGTCAAAATGGTGATGGTTAATAAGGTATGTGATCTGAATGGAAGAGAAAGTATTATGAAGTGATGATTATAAGGATATATATGACCCTTGGCTTGAAGTTGCTAAGTTTTGAAACATTTAGGGAAGTAACCAAACAAGAAGCCGCTAAAATGGCAGTTCTTGAAAAAAAAGCTGTCTTTGTGGAATCAAGTCAGGACATTGAAAATCTTTTTTTGGGATTTTGTTGAGAACCTAAAGATGAATTGCAGGAGTCCCTGACCAGATATGGCAACAATTTTCAATGTATGGATGAATGGTAGATTTATAAATGTGCAAGTTGGATTCTGATGAGATAAACTTTCTGGCCTGACAATGAGAGCCATGTTTCCTAGCAATAGATGCAGCTATGAAATCAATAAAATTGGGTCTCTCTGACTACTCGTCTAGCCCAGATAAGGGCCAAAGTGGAGTGTTGCAGTGCCAGGGTTGCTTTTTCCCAGGTCATGGATTGCAATCGGCTGTCTAACTATGCTGATGAGCTGTGATACAGTGAAACATCTGTCTGCGGATGACTATATATATATATATATATATATATATGTATTGATGCATGTTTCATTAAATACTATAGACAAGTTTTGTTGATTTATTTTATGTAAATTTTTTTCATATCGTCTGATAAGCTTAATAGCATTATTGTTGAAAGAAGAAGGAAAATCGCAATATTGATACATGTTTATATTTAATCCTTTCTGAACCTTCGGCCTATATCAGTCTTACGTCAGCTTCCAGGTAACATTAAAGATGACAATAGTGTCGATTGTAACAAACAGTTTGCTGACAAACGATCGTAGTAGTCATCTATTTTGTTTGTGCGGAGGATTAGCAAACACAAGCGTGCATGCTGGAAGTGAAAATCGCACTACAGCTTGTGGCATCTCACATGACCACATGAGAGTGGGGGCGAGTAGTATTAAGTATGGAAAGCCATTGGGATAACCAATCGCTTCTGTTATCTGTTATAGGCATTTGAGAATGTTTGTGGAGATTAAGAGGTAGCTCCATGCTCCTCACAACCTCCCAACCAGAGGCCTTGCTGCCGGATGCAGTTTACCGTCATACCCAGGACCGAATATAAGGGATCCAACTGGAATTTGAACACAGCTCTCTGATTTCCCATTTCAAGCTGCTATCTATTATGTCACCTGCAAAACCTTTGCTTTATCTGAACTCTCAGCTAAAAGATTGGTAAAGGACTGTATCAATGTGGAGGAATAACCTGTTTTACACAGCAATGGGTATGGCCCGTGTTATAAAAGACCGATTCTAGAATGAACTACAGAGTGTTTGTGACTATACGAGAGTCTTCATCATTACTTGGGAGTAATCGGGAGTCTACGTTATTATATGACAGTCATCGACTTCAGTCAAGAGCCATCGGCCTTAGACAAGAGTCAGACGTCACTAGACGGAAGCCTTCTTCTCAAGATGGACGCATACGTCCTATACCGAGTCAGTCAGTCAGTTAAGTGCCATACGTGATACACGCTTGGGCGATCATGTCTCAAAAGAGACATGACTGACTGGGCAGAAGATTATCCCACAGTAGGTTGCCATTGCTTTCTGCGGTAGACTGGTTGCCAGCCAAGGCTATAGAACCCAATCTGTCCTGTTATTTAACCCATAACTGGAAGGAAGAGACGAATTAATAACTTTCCCAAGGGTATTTGTGTGTAAATGAATGCAATGAATTCAACTGGAATTCGAACTCGGCTCCCCGATTTCTCGTTCCGAGCCGATATCCACTGCACCACAACGCACATCCTATACAGAGACATCTGTTCGTTGGTGTACGTGTATTTGGTTTATTGTACTGAGGTGTAATAAATCTCTATTTATATGTCCTCAGTGTTAAGAATTATATCTTGCACTATTCTTTCTCTGTTTATCCCCTCCCGGAATATAACAATCAAATAGCAAATCAAGAAAATTGAAGTACAGTATAACCTGGATATAAGAGAGATTTTCTCTGGTATCAAATTAGAGTCTGTGGTAATATATATGAAATAGACAAAACCCGGATATAAGAGAATGTGCATCCAAACAGCTCTCTTATATCCGGGTTGCACTGTAATAATAATAATAATAATAGAGGTAATTAAAGTAAAATCTGAAGGATTCCTTCGCAAAAAAAGAAAAAGAAGTCAACATCCCCCCTGTTCATTGGGTGAATAGGATATTAGAAGGGGAGAGCCAGATGTCAAGGGCGTCAAAAGCTTCAATCCTTCCTCTTAACCTGGTTTCTTTTTTTAGTTTTTTACCATCTTGTCTTCAGATGTGCGTTGTGGTGCAGTGGATATCAGCTTGGAATGAGAAATCGGGGAGCCGAGTTCAAATTCCAGTTGAATCCCTTGCATTTATTTACATGCAAATACCCTTGGGAAATGTATTAATCAATCTCTTCTCTCCAGTTATGGGTTAAAATAACAGGACAGGTTGGATTCTATAGCCTTGGTTGCCAACCAGTCTACCATAACCATCTACCATCCAACATTTATCACACTGCCACCACTCCCATTTATACCCACCTCATAACATCTATCCCCCACCTCCATCATTATATAAACCCCCACACCTCATCATCATCATCTATACCCCCAGCCCCTATCATCTATCTATGCTCTCCCACTCCATCACCATCTATCCCTCACCTTCCCACAACCATTTATACCCCAGCCCCCATAAGCTATAGTCCACCCCTATAACCATCTATACTCCAAACTCCCCCATAACTATCTATACTCCTAGCTCTCATCAGCATTTAGCCCGGTGATTCCCAACATGGGGCATACATCCCAGGGGGAGCAATTTGAAGTTTTAGAGGCCAATTCGATTGTTAGTTGTTTTGCTAATAAAAGTCTTTGGTCTTGTGATCTATTAGCCCTATCATTCCAATAAATAAAAACTTAGCAACGTTACATTATTAATTTCATTCATCATTTGTCTTGGATTTTTAAATTGCCATCAATTGCACTGTCACCTGGTGAATAACTTCCATTTTAAAATAATTTTAGTGCAATTGTCTTTTATTTATTTTTTGTTTTCCATGGATGCCATGTTGTTTTTAAGTTTGTTTAAGCCACCTTAAGGCTTTAAGGCAGTTTAAATTTTAAGTTTAAAATAAAAGCTTAAATGAAAGTATTGGTGTTTTAAGCATCACCTAAAATGGAGTTCACTTTTTACATGAGAATTATATCTAATCTAATCTAAATCTATCTAAATCTAATCTAAACTTATTTAGAAATGGAACTTTGTCTGTGTGTGTGTATGTGTGTCTGTGTCTGTTACCTATAGGCTCTGAAACGGCTGAACCAATTTTCTTGAAAATTTACACAGTTGTACTATAAGCATCTGCGAGTGTTCTTAGCTAGATTTTGTGTCGAGCTAACCCTGATAAATATCGAAAATATCAGGTTATAGAAGGAGTGGTCCGATTTTAATCAAATTTGATACACTCATAGACAAAGACATAAGAAACGATATTCAGAAGTTTCAAGGTTGCAATTCTTACAATAGTGCAGAAAATCAATAATATATATATATATATAAAAGGCAAGATGTTTGTGTGTGTGTCTGTTTATCTGCCTGTATGTCTGTATTTTTTCAGCCCTTTTATTTTAGTTTTTGCTTCGGGTTTGGCTCTAAGTAGGTATAATTGTATTTCTTAGTCTCAGCCATGATAACATTTACTCAGAGGACTTATTTAGCCTTCAAAATTCATTTTACGACGAAAAAAACTTATTTGATATTGATACCAGGAAATCAAAATTTGATTTACATCCATTCATTTTTCTTTCAGTCTACGGTTTCGCTTTAACTGGAAACAAGTACTGCTTTTTAGTCTTTCATGCCAACGTCCAAAGAGTCTGAGCTCCAGGACCATGGATTAGTTTTAAATCTTTCATTACACCCAAGCAACGCCAGGTTATACTGCTAGTATCAACAGATGGGAGTGGGGACATCAGGATTCTAGAGGTGATTAGGTGGGGCATGGCCAAAAAAGGTTTGGAAACATTGATCTAGCCCCTTTAGATCACAAGTGTTCCATTTGCTGCTAAGCTTGACTATTTAATCTATCCTGCTTGTTTAGTGACTGGAAAGAATAAATGTTGCCTACCAAATGTCCCATAATTAATGCAGGGTAAACCCCCATCACTATCGTCACACCCACAATACAGTAAAAACAAATAAGATGACTCAGAAGCTGTATTATTAATCATTTTTATTTTCACAATGATTTCCAATATAAACATTCTTGCCAGTTGGAAAAGAGAGAAACATCACCGCACGTCTAAATGATAGCTTTAAAAAATGACACACACACTCACAAAAAGGAAAAACACTAACCACAGCTTTAACCATTTCAGGAAGGAAAAAGTCAACATTATGAAACTGCCTATTTTGTGTCATCTTCTTTTAAAATGTTAGTAACACCATGGCCCTCCACAACTTCCAGTTTCTTAAACTTTTTTTATCTAATGTATCCCTTCAAGACATGAGTGACCATGGCTATTTATAATTTTCTGTTACATAATCTTTTATGTGCTACGTAATTTCAGAACATGCGTTGTGGTGCAGTGGATATAGATTTGGAATGACAAATTGGGGTGCCGAGTTCAAATTCCAGTTGAATTCCTTGCATTCACTTATGCACAAATACTCTTGGGAGAGGTATTAATCCATTTCTTTCCTCCAGTTATGAGTTAAATAACAGAACAGACTAGGTTCTATAGCCTTGCCTGGTAACCAGTCTACCGCAGAAAGCAATAGCAACCTACTGCAGGATAATCTTCTGCCAAGTCAGTCTTTCAAATCATGATCGCCCAAAGCATGTATCACGTATGGTACTTAACTGACTGACTTAATATAATAGTTGAAAACATGATTAAGGCTTCTACTGAGCACAAAGTGGGGGGTCAGTTTTATATTGTTTTGAAGTAATAAACTGATCCCCCACTAATTAATACTTCATAATATAATGCATCTCTTCCCCCTCTACCTATAAGTCAAATAATAGGACATATTGGGTTCTATAGACTTGGCTGGCAACCAGTCTACTGCAGAAAGCAATGGCAACCTACTGCGGGATAATCTTCTGCCCAGTTAGGCATGTCTTTTTTGAGACATGATCACCTAAAGCGTGTATCATGTATGGCATTTAACTGACTGATACATTAAGTCAATCAACTGTGCATTGTAGTGCACTGGACATCGGCTTGAAATGTGAAATCGGAGAGCCGAGTTCGAATTCCAGTCGAATTTGTTGCATTCACTTACACACAAATACCTTTGGGAAAGATATTAATCTGTTGCTTCTCCCTCCAGCTATGGGTTAGATATTATGACAGATTGGGTTCTATAGCCTTGGTTGACAACCAATCTACCGCAGAATAAAAAATGGGAATCTTGGAATTTCAAACTGATCTACCCTGGTGATTTAAATAAAGGGTTCAATTCAAAATTCTAATGACCTGAAGAAGCTCAGAGTGTACAACAGCCAAAACTTCATGAATATAGCAACCAACAGTCTAAATAATGTAAATGAGATTACAAAACACCGAGAACTATTTTGTAACTAGGAAGTCATTCTAAGTACTTTTAATCGTCTTAACATTTTTTATATTATTTACACTGTTTGAACTGTTGTCCTCATCTTTATTGCCATGTTTACGACATTTCGGTTGTTGTATGCTCTGGACTTCCTCAGATGCTAGGAATTTTGAACCAAACCCTTTCTTTCAATCACCAGGGCATATAATTCTTATTCTATGTGTGATGCCACTTCCGGATGCCATGTAGTTGTCTCCCTTTAACCTAACACACTAAGTTATTTATTCACCACTGCTGTAGCTTGGTACTGATCTCACAACTCTTTGGGTTAAACTAACCAATGCCTATATCCATTTGGCAGAAGAAGGAAGGAATGTACAATGGCCGAAATGTTGTAAACATAGCAATAAAGATGAGAACAACAGTCCCAATATGTAAATAATGCAAATACTACCCCATCTTAGAAGTATAGACAAATTCTAACTTTCTCTTACTTTAAAAAAATAATTTTGTTCAAAAGATGAGGCCATGGAAAGCAACTTAATTCTGTATTTTATATTTTATAAAAAGTATTTATTTTATATGCAGAAATTGTTTTGGATGTTAAATTAGAAAATACTTTGCATAAACAGTTATTTTATAATAATTTTTCACTCCATGCCCAGTAGAACAAAAGAATGCGATTACTCCACTCCATTCTTTCCTCCACAAAAAAAAAAAAAACTCTTTTTTCTCCCGATCTCTTCATTGGTTGCTTTTCTACCTTGTCAAAATGGAGGAAGAGGAATCAATTTGGATCACTTTCTGTCTGATAGAATTTATGTTTTCTTGCTGATTTCAAAAATAGCTGTTCTCGTGAAATACTCATAACTCATCCGCATATAAATGAATCAATAAAGTCAAGCTTAGTGAAGCTTAAACAATTACCCAATGTCCAATGTTTCGTTTGGTCTGAGGTTAAAAATTCTGACCATTTTTTTTTATATATTTATTTCATTAAATTTATTTGTATTTTTAGTTTTAACTTGATGCATAACCTTTCAACTTTTTATCTAATTTTCTAATATTTTAAAATCATAAATGAAGATTTATTTCATGCAAAATATCAGAAAGCTAAGATCATTTGTTAAAATTTGTTTTGCATCTGACTGTTAACAATTTTAACAGACAAATATAAAAGAAAAAACTATACTTAAAAGAATTAATTCGATTAATCTTAATTGGATGTGCGTTGTGGTGCCATGGATATAGATTCGGAATGACAAATCGGGGTGTCAGGTTCGAATTCCAGTTGAATTCCTTGCATTCACTTATGCACAAATACCCTTGGGAAAGGTATTAATCCATCTCTTCCCTCCAGTTATGGATTAAATAATGGGACAGGTTGGGTTCTATAGCCTTGGCTGGCAAACTGTCTATCGCAGAAACCAATGGCAACTTACTGCGCGATAATCTGCTCAGTCCGTCATGTCTCTTTTAAGACATGATCGCCCAAAGTGTGTATCATGTATGGCACTTAACTGACTGACTGAATATAATAGTTAAAAACATGATTAAGGCTTCTACCGAGCACAAAGTGGGGGATCAGTTTTATATTGTTTTGAAGTAATAAACTGATCCCCCACATATTACTACTTAATAATATAATACATCTCTTCCCCCTCTAGCTATAAGTCAAATAATAGGACAGATTGGGTTCTACAGTCTTGGCTGGCAACCAGTCTATCGCAGAAAGTAATGGCAACCTACTGCAAGATA
>JBBBDQ010030404.1:47500-335000 GCA_037127315.1 Ascarosepion bandense
CTTCACAGGCCATTTTCAAGGATGTTATTTTTCTGGTATTGTTATGTCCTCATGTTTGACGGTCATGTAATTTTTTGTGTTTTTAGTGCCTTTTGAAAAAGAGAGTTCTTTTAAGCTATCACATGATTCACTTGACTGGGCATCATGTAAGCATCGGTCTATATTTAAAAGACTTTCAAAACTCTATTTCCACTGTTAAATAATGTAAGGTTGATGGTAGGAGAAAATTGTTTGATATATAGTGCCTGTCTTTGATATTGTCATTTAAATAGTATTTTTGTATTTTCAACCAAAGTTTTTTTAAGTTCTTGTAAGTTATGAATTAATAAATGATTTTTTTATTGCATTATTATTACTAGATAGGTGGCATGTAAGGCATCTACTCAAAGAAGTGGTAGTATGGCCAATATAGTTAATTGATTTATAACAAGAAATAATCTTGTACAAGGCATTGAAATTCATGCACTATATTAGTCATCACTAGTTTAGATTTGATGGCGTTGTTATTATTTGATACATGGTTTGCTGTCTTCCATTTTCTATAATATATTATAAATTTGACATGTTTTTGAGGAATTAAGCAGAAATATAGTGCTTAATAATTTTTTGTATATAAAATTCATCCTGTTTATAATTAATGTTGGTTGTTCATTGTTTTTGTTTTATGGCATATCAACCTTAGCAGGTCATTTATTGCCAACTAAATTTTTTTTTATTTATTTATTGCTGGTAATACCTTTTTCTTTCAACAATTTATCGTTGTTTTTATATAAGTTTTTGTGTCCAGTAATACTTTTTTCTTTTCGAGTATCAAGATTCATTGAAATTTGTTTTAAAAGCAGGGTCCCCAAGTCCTACCCTGTTATTTAACCCATAACTGGAGGGAAGGGATGGATTAATACCTTTCCCAAGGGTACCAGTGCTTAAGCGAATGCAGAGGATTCAACTGGAATTGAAACTTGGCTCACCGATTTCTCTTTCTGAGCTGATATCCACTGCACCACAGCGCACATCCGTCACTAAACGCTTACAGCACCTGGTATTCCCAAGCGGCCACCCATCTAAATACTGACCAGGCTCAATGTTGCTTAACTTCGGTGATCGAGTGAAAACTGGTGTATTCAATGTGATATGGCCATAAGCACGCACATCTGTCACTAAATGCTAACAGCACTTGGTATTCCCAAGTGGTCACCCATCTAATACTGACCAGGCTCAACATTGCTTAACTTCGGTGATTGAGTGAGAACTGGTGTATTCAATGTGATATGTCCGTAAGCACGCACATCTGTCACTAAATGCTTACAGCACCTGGTATTCCCAAGCGGCCACCCATCTAATACTGACCAGGCTCAACATTGCTTAACTTCGGTGATTGAGTGAGTACTGGTGTATTCAATGTGATATGTCCGTAAGCACGCACATCTGTCACTAAATGCTTACAGCACCTGGTATTCTCAAGCGGTCACCCATCTAATACTGACCAGGCTCAACATTGCTTAACTTCGGTGATTGAGTGAGTACTGGTGTATTCAATGTGATATGTCCATAAGCACGCACATCTGTCACTAAATGCTTACAGCACCTGGTATTCCCAAGCGGTCACCCATCTAATACTGACCAGGCTCAACATTGCTTAACTTCGGTGATTGAGTGAGTACTGGTGTATTCAATGTGATATCATCGTAAGCACGCACATCTGTCACTAATGCTTACAGCACCTGGTATTCCCAGCCCCGGTCACCCATCTAATACTGACTATGCTCAACATTGCTTAACTTCGGTGATTGAGCAGAACTGGTGTATTCAATGTGATATGTCCGTAAGCACGCACATCTGTCACTAAATGCTTACAGCACCTGGTATTCCCAAGCGGTCACCCATCTAATACTGACCAGGCTCAACATTGCTTAACCCAATTGAGGTGAGCCAGAACTGGTGTATTCAATGTGATATGTCCGTAAGCACGCACATCTGTCACTAAATGCTTACAGCACCTGGTATTCCCAAGCGGTCACCCATCTAATACTGACCAGGCTCAACATTGCTTAACTTCGGTGATTGAGTGAGTACTGGTGTATTCAATGTGATATGTCCATAAGCACGCACATCTGTCACTAAATGCTTACAGCACCTGGTATTCCCAAGCGGTCACCCATCTAATACTGACCAGGCTCAACATTGCTTAACTTAGATTGATTGAGTGAGTACTGGTGTATTCAATGTGATATGTCCGTAAGCCGCATCTGTCACTAAATGCTTACAGCACCTGGTATTCCCAAGCGGTCACCCATCTAATACTGACCAGGCTCAACATTGCTTAACTTGAGGTGATTGAGTGAGTACTGGTGTATTCAATGTGATATGTCCGTAAGCACGCACATCTGTCACTAAATGCTTACAGCACCTGGTATAATTCCCAAGCGGTCACCCATCTAATACTGACCAGGCTCAACATTGCTTAACTTCGTTGATTGAGCCAGAACTGGTGTATTCAATGTGATATGTGTCATGTACGCACATCTGTCACTAAATGCTTACAGCACCTGGTATTCCCAAGCGGTCACCCATCTAATACTGACCAGGCTCAACATTGCTTAACTTCGGTGATTGGTAGTACTGGTGTATTCAATGTGATATGTCCATAAGCACGCACATCTGTCCTCTGTGCTTACAGCACCTGTTATTCCCAAGCGGTCACCCATCTAATACTGACCAGGCTCAACATTGCTTAACTTAGTTGATTGAGTGAGTACTGGTGTATTCAATGTGATATGTCCGTAAGCACGCACATCTGTCCATAAATGCTTACAGCACCTGGTATTCCCAAGCGGTCACCCATCTAATACTGACCAGGCTCAACATTGCTTAACTTCGGTGATTGAGCCAGGGCAGGTGTATTCAATGTGATATGTCCGTAAGCACGCACATCTGTCACTAAATGCTTACAGCACCTGGTATTCCCAAGCGGTCACCCATCTAATACTGACCAGGCTCAACATTGCTTAACTTCGGTGATTGAGTGAGTACTGGTGTATTCAATGTGATATGTCCATAAAGCACGCACATCTGTCACTAAATGCTTACAGCACTGTATTCCCAAGCGGTCACCCATCTAATACTGACCAGGCTCAACATTGCTTAACTTCGGTGATTGAGTGAGTACTGGTGTATTCAATGTGATATGTCCGTAAACACTTACATCTGTCACTAAATGCTTACAGCACCTGGTATTCCCAAGCGGTCACCCATCTAATACTGACCAGGCTCAACATTGCTTAACTTCGGTGATTGAGTGAGTACTGGTGTATTCAATGTGATATGTCCGTAAGCACGCACATCTGTCATAATGCTTACAGCACCTGGTATTCCCAAGCGGTCACCCATCTAATACTGACCAGGCTCAACATTGCTTAAGCAGGTGATTGAGTGAGTACTGGTGTATTCAATGTGATATGTCCGTAAGCACGCACATCTGTCACTAAATGCTTACCAGCACCTGGTATTCCCAAGCGGTCACCCATCTAATACTGACCAGGCTCAACATTGCTTAACTTCGGTGATTGAGTGAGTACTGGTGTATTCAATGTGATATGTCCGTAAGCACGCACATCTGTCACTAAATGCTTGCTTTCCCTGGTATTCCCAAGCGATTACCCATCTAATACTGACCAGGCTCAACATTGCTTAACTTCGGTGATTGAGCCAGAACTGGTGTATTCAACGTGATATGGCCATAAGCTATAATTAATGCACATTTGGCAGCAATAAAATATATTGATGTTTTCTTGCGTGTTATTTTTAATACTAGTATCATGTAATTTTTTGAAAGAATAATCTTATTTGTTTATCGATGATGTAGTTTGGAAAATTATTGTTGACTAATGTTTGTTTTATATTTTAGTTCGCTCAAAAATATTCTTTTATAGAAGGAATTTTGATTGCACCCTTTTAAGAAGTTCGTTATTACTGCTATCTTTCCAGCTAGTATAGTTAAAAAGACAAGGGTTCTTACGAGTGGGTGTTTTTTATACGAATAAGTGATAAATTTGTTGGTTTTAATTCTATATCGACGTCAAGAAATGGGATTTTGTTACTGTCCATGAGTTCATAAGTAAATTTCATGGAAGAGTTATTTTTAAAAATTTAATTTTAGATTTACAATTTTGTTCGTATGTTTTATCAAAACGAAAATTACCTATATTGGCCATTGAGTTTGAGTTTTGTTTAATGGCATATCAACCTCTTTGGGTTATTTAATGCCAAAAAGGTGGAGTTTTAAAGTATTTTGTTAATGTTCAGTTATAGAGAGAAGGTTGATTTAGTCAGATTTTAATGAAAATTGTGTTTTTCTTCTTTTTTGTTTTTAGAAAACTGAAAACGTCTTCTAGTTTTGTCTTCAAAAATGTTTTGCTGAGAATAATTTTTTTTCTTCAAAAATGTATTGTTGGTAATATTTTTCTTCAAAAATGTATTGTTGGTAATATTTTTCTTCAAAAATGTATATGTTTCTATAAAAGTCTATTTTTATACTTTTATAGTATTTTGACCCAAATTTGGAGGCTAACTACTTGCCCATATCTTGGACCCTGACAGGTGCTATTACTCCGGGTCAGGATGGACCTGGGAACGACAGCAATTAAGAGGTGGTTCCATGCTCCTCACAACTTCCCAATCAGAGGCCTTGCTGCCGGGTGCAGTTTATCGTCATGCCCAGGACCAATATTGGCCATACTATCACTTCTCTGAGTAGATGCATTACATGTCACCTATCTAGTGCAATAAAAAATATTTATTAGCCCATAACTTACAGGAATCCTTAAAAAACTTTTGGTTGAAAATACAAAAACACTATTTAAATAACAATATCAAAGGCACTTTGCTAGAAGAGAGGCACTATGTATCAAACAATTTTCTCTTACCATCAACCTTACATTATTTAAAAGTAGGAATGGAGTTTTGAAAGTTTTTAAAAAAATAGACAAATGCTCACACAATGCTCAGCCATGAACATCACATGGTAACTTTAAAGAATTCTCCTTTTCAAAACATTTTAATCAAAAGTGTTTAAATGAAAGATTTCTATGCAGATATACATTAATAAATAAGTAAATTTTATTGAGCACTCTGGAGGAGGGGTAGACTTTGAAAAAACAGTAGCTACTCTAGTGTGAACGCATTGCTCATTCATTAAAAATGAATTGGAGCACTCTGACTGCTGGGCACGTAATATGATAGGCGCTAAAAAAGACTGCCTTCTTCCACCGAACGCCCTGTGGCCCAGGGGTAGAGTCGCCGAGTTTGGTTGGGTTTTGAGCCTGGGTTAGGGAGCAATCGGAGTCTAACCGTACTGATGAGCTGTGATACAGCGAAACAGATCTGTCTGCGGATGACAATATGTATGTAAATATATATATATATATATATATATATATTCTTCATTTGTAAATGAGTTATTATGCAACCTAGGTTTCTACAATGTGGCATCTACAGGCAATTTGCAACAAATTTTTTTTCTGTTTTCTTTTGTTTTTTTTTAAGAACACTCACGTAATAGGGATTTTTTGAACACTCATGTAACGAGGCACCTTTGAACATGCAATTTTTAAAAGTAGAAGAAATTTTATGGTATGGCTAAACTTAGTCATAATTTCTGTTTTTTCATTCAGTAATTCCTTTTTGTTTGGGAATAACATAATTGCTAACTTTTCTTCCTGGCCCAGTCTACATATTTTGCCACTGTTTTAAGGCTTGGCTGTTTTCACTATACTCCACACTAGGTCTGGGTCTTTTCTATAGTTTAATTTCAATTTTCACACATGTAACCATCAACCATGGATGGAAATGTTACAATTTCTTTTAATTTTAAAAACTACACATTCAAAAAAATCCCCATTACGTGAACATTCTTAAAAAAAAACCCTCAAAAAACAGGTAAAATCAGTTATTGCAAATTGTCTACAATATAATTTTATTGAACACTTTTTAATACAACTGTGTACTGGTCTAATTTAATTAAGACCAAAAACTAAGTAATTAAGTATATATATATATATATATATATATATGTGTGTGTGTGTGTTGTGACATAGCATGAACACAGTTTACAATATATAAAGGACTAATATCAAGTAGCGACAGGGGAGTTGGCAGCAGATGGCTTGCATGGTCGTTGTCTACTTAGCTCACTAGTTGCTGCCACACTACACGGACATGTACTACTGTATCTACTGAGAATAACATTTCTTACTCATATCTGTGCATTGTCATTCTTCCATGATACAACAATATATATATATATATTTATATTTTAAATTCAAAAGGATGATCAGATAGTATCAGGTTTTTGGGATTTACCTAATTAATATTAATTTCATTAATATTAAAATTGATCAATGTGGAGGGCTCAATGCAAATATTACATTCTATTTACAGAGCCAAATATAGAAAATAAAACAAAAAAATTTGGATTTTAAAATCTGTTTGATAGCCATTTCTACGAGGAAATCCTTGCTTCTTTAGCAACGGCAAAATGAAAATTTTCCTTTCACTGTTGCTGAAGAAGCAAGGATTTCCTCATAGAAATGGCTATCAAATGGATTTTAAAATCAAAATTTTTTATTTTATATATATATATATATATATATATATATATATATACACATATGGTTAAAACCAATGAAAGTTCCTTCATTTTTTTTTTTTTAAATTTCCGTTTCTAATTGCTCTTCCAATTTTTTGTTTGTATTTCTAAAAACTTCCTATGCCCAAGAACCTTCGGCTAACACTAGATACTTTTAAAAGTTTTCTTTGTTGTTATAGGGTTAGTTTCATTTTTTGAAATATTGTATTTAATATGTGTTGTGGAGTAGTTTTCCGCACTGAAGGTTATAATCGTGCTATGTCGGTTGCTAATTGACTTAACACACCCAAAATGTTAGGAACTTGGTAATCTTCCACTGTAAGCTGACTCCTTAATATTCGGCTAACTGCCAACTAATATCAACTGCCTTAGTCCAACTATGTCTAAACTGGAACTAACTAATAGTTCTACTGAACTCCAGTAGAACTCTCTAGAATTTCTAAGAACTCCTATGAACTTCTCGAGTTAACTTTCTGTTAACTCTTATTAATATAGGAGGGAGAGTCCATTATCTGAGGAATAGGTGTTTCACCATAATAATATGAAAGGTGATAAAAGCTAAAATCACACATGTTTGTGAACTTCCAGTTGCTACAATCCAGATTTTACAATGTGCAGCTTCTTGATTTATCCAAAGTTAAAATTGATGTAGAAAAAGAGATTTCAAACAAAGGACAATGTTAAATAAAAATATAACTTATTAACTGATGGTATATCCCCAAAAAGGACTCCAGATTTTCTTGGAAAGGGGAGAGGGTGCTAGAAGAAATGTTTGATGTCCCAAAAAGTGTATGTTAAAATGTTTGGAGGCTTTTTGAACAGAATGAAGAGATTTCTAAATATACACCATGGAATTTCTATGATAATTATTTATTTTTAGTAAAAATGCAACAATCTAAATGTTTCCATATTAAAATAGATGAATTTTATACAATCAGATGAATAGGAAAAAGAAAAAATTAGGAAATAGATAAAAAAGTATCTGACAGAAACCTCATCTCAAATTTAATGCAGTTTTCAACAGCGATTATGAAAACATAAAAAATATGAATTCAAAACTTTACACATGAGTAAAATATACAAACATTTACTGATTAAGTTGAGTCTCTTCTCCCCCCCCCCCCCAAAAAAAAAACAAATAATCAAACAAAATGTGTAATTGAGTAGAAACATCATCTTTCTGTTCATACCCATAAAACAACCAATCATATAGCCAATTCTACTGAGCATATTCCCCAGAGCTTTGATTTCATTGGCTAATGGCTTTTATTCTATGCACAGACAGATGTTTCTATTGGTTAAGCATATAAATGATACAGAAGAATTAAATTTATAGCTATTATGGGAATGTCCATTTGGGAATAGCTTTGAAGCAAAGCATTGGACTTAAGGTTAAAAGTTCTTGCATTTGATTATCAGTAAAAGATAACCTTGTCTCATTAATGCATAATGAAATTAAACAAAAAATGACTAGAAAAAATTTGTCTGCTTATTTTTATCAAGATTTGTGAGATCTGTTTAAGAAAAACAGTTCAAATGAATCATAATACAATGATTTTTCAATGTCAAGGTCCAGGGATATAGATTTAGTGAGCTGAAAGAAAGATGTTCATATTTATATTACACGACCAATTTAGATAATTTGCCGATAAAGAGAGTGTGCCATACTGAAAATAAATCAGCCCTGTGTTACTGAATATATCAGGCCAAGGATCAAGGTCATGTTTATGAATAAGGTAAATTAAAATTACAAGGATACACAAACAAAAACATTAGGGGCATAATATGTTACCATGTTGGGTACAAAAATAAAAAAACAGTTTGTTTTAGCATATGAGTACATATATATCAGTTAAGTGCCATTTGTGATACATGCTTGGGTGATCATGTCTTGAAAGAGACATGACTGACTAGGCAGACAATTTTCCTGTAGTAAGACTGATTGCCAACAAGGGTATAGAACCTAATCTGCTCTGCTATTTAATGCATAGCTGTAGGAACAAGAGATTTTTTTTAAATAATCATATCACCCCAAGCAAGGCATTTTACTGCCACTGTTTTGCAGGGGGTTACATTGGAGGAAAGTTATGAAAAAGAGTGACAGGTTATAGGGGGTGTCAGGAAGTGGGTAAGAGAAGGATGAGAATACTGATGAGAGTGGAATGAATGGAGAAAGGAGCATGAGAGAGAGGATGCAAGTTAGTGAGATAGGAGATGATTATTGACTTTACATTTAAATTCATGGAGATTGTAGCTGTCTGGAAAGCAAGTAAATGGAAGGGAATTCCACAGGAGGGAAGTGCGAGAAAAGAAGCTGATAGAGTAGAATTTGCATTTACATTTTATTGGTTTCACAGTAAAAGGGTGGGACCTAGTTGCTAATCTTGTGGCTTGAGTAAATTTATATATAGGGGGCACCAGTGAGTGAAGTACATCAGAGCAGAAGCCATGAAAGTATTGTAGAAGAGACACAGGGAGGCCATAAGAAAGTGACTCTATCTGAGCTGCCATGTCAGGATTGATAATGTTACAGATTCTCTGTTGGATTTTGTCAAGGATACCCAGGTGGATAGCAGATGGATTAATATATTTCCCAGGGGTATTTGTGCACAAATGACCGTAACAAATTCAAGTGGAATTCAAACTGGGTTTTTTGATTCCTCATTCTGGACTGATATTCCTTACACAACATCCACTTATATATCTAAAACAATAATTGGGCAGATGACTAACAGAGAGTGTATAAATAAATGCTACATATTTTGAATTAGCTGTTTATTGGTTAAATAGTTTAGTGCCTACCCTGAGACTAGAAGAGATGCGAACGTGGTGCCTCTTTTCATTGACTTAAAAGATTTTTGGCTCATATTCAAACAATCCAAGCTCTTCTCATTGGTAAACAAGTAGAGAGCATACACTGGCTGAAAGTATCTGCAAAGACTATGGCAGGAATTGCCAAACTACGGGTCTTAAGCCACGTATGGATCTTTGACGTCTGATATGTGGTTTGTGGAATTATTTTGGATGAACTCTTTTTTTAAATCACAGTAAAAAGTAAACATGAAAAACGTCTAGCTTTATAATTGTTTACTTGCATGATGTGGATTGTGGTGCAGTGGATATCAGCTCGGAACGAGAAATTGGGGAGCAGAGTTCGAATTCTGGTTGAATTCCTTGCATTCACTTAAGCACAAATACCCTTGGGAAAGGTATTAACCCGTCCCTTCCCTCCAGTTATGGGTTAAATAATAAAACAAATTTAGTTCTTTAGCCTTGCTTTGCAACCAGTCTATCGCAGAAAGCAATGGCAATCTACTGCGGGTTAATCTTCTGTCCATTTAGTCATGTCTCTTTTGAGACATAATCGCTCAAGTGTGTATCATGTATGGCACTTAACTGACTGACTGAATATAATAGTTGAAAACATGATTAAGGCTTCTCCTGGGCATATATATATATATATTTTGTTTTTCTAAACATATACTGTTAAATATAAGAGACAATAATCTTTACTCATATACACAGTAAAAAGAACCTTCAGATATTGGAGGCCATCTACATTAAATTCAAACAACCCACACTAAATAAAATCACGTTTAAATCTGGTCATAACACATTACATTGCATTTAGATATATGGTTCTGTTAACATTTTGAGCTCTCACGGGTGTGACGTCATAGAGCTGCATTACAAATTTACGATCTGCGTTTACTATTTGGTATTTGTTATCGTTGCTTAGCAAAGTTTTATGTCAACACAAGATAAAATCGTCTTTGATGGTAGATGTTTTTGTGTTAACATCCCTGTAACCTATCTGAAGATGGCTCATTTGAGCCGAAAGCTTAGAACCAACTTAATAAAAAATTATCCAAATGTTGGAGAATTTTTGTCTTTATTTTCACTGGAAATTAAAGCCAAAATATGATGTTTAGAACGGCTCATGAGAAAACATAATAGACCTTTATTGTCTCTCATATTTAACAGTATATGTTTAGAAAATTATTTGCTGCCTTGATGCACTCAATATATATATATATATATATATATATATATATATATTAGAAACCTGAAGAATTTCTCACTGATTTTTCATGAAAAGTAATGTTTTATTTACAAAAATTAGTAAGAAAAATGTCACTGAAAGTATTGTCTATCACTAGCCACTATTTTTCCCATCTTTCTGGCAGCATTTGAATTCCCTGTCTTTTGAGGCTAACCATGAATTGAACCATTTTTTGGCATCTTCATAAGAATGAAAGTACCGCTCAACCAGATCATGTGCCATCAAACAGAACAAGTGATAACCAAATGAGGCAATGTCTAGCAGATAGACCGGGTTAGGTAAAACTTCCCATTTAAGCATCCCCAAGTATGTTTTCACCCATTTTGAAACATGTGGCCTAGTGTTGTCATGTTGCAAAATCTCTTTGTTACGTCTCTGCTCTTATGAATTGTAGTCGATAGCAATCTCTTGTAACGGTTTTGGTCAGTTTGAGAAGCTCATAATAAATTACACCCAGCTGATCCCACAGAAGCTTTGAACCATGGATATTTGACTTTGCTGCCAGTGTTAATGCATGGCCGGGCTTACTCCACAATCGTCTATGCTTGGCGTTATTGTAGTGTATCCACTTTTCATTGCTGGTCATGGCATGATGCAAAACATTTTTCTTTTTTGTCATTGAAGCAGCTGTTTACACATGCTGAGATACTGTTCGACATCTCTAAGCTTCTACTCGTACAGCACCCAATGTCCTTGCTTTTGAATAATTCCTAATGTTTTCAAACATTCCAAAACTTTTGTGAGATCAACTCCTAATGATTCTGAAAGTTCAACTTGTGCCTGATATGAGTCTTCATGAATTAATACCATCAATTCTTTGTCTTCAAATTTTTTCAGTGTTTGAGAGTGTTTTTATCTTCAGTTTCAAAATCATTGTTTTTGACGCACTAAACCTATCAGTTTTGTCAGTTTTAACAGAGTATGGCCGGCATTAATCTCAACAAGAATTCTGTGTGCTTTAGCTGCAGATTTCTTTTGAATAAAGGAGTGCAGTAAAATTCCCTGCAAATACATTTTCTTTGGCATAAATTCAACATGTTTTACAATATGAAAAACAAATTTGTTTGCACTTTGGCAAAATGACTTTCAGTAAATTTCAAGCTTGCTAATAGTACTTCCTTAAAGACGCATTACCATCTGAAACTACACTCATGCAGTTCTTGGAACACCATCTGTTGGAAAACAGCAAGAACTTATCCAAGGTCTATATATATATATATATATATATATATATATATATATATATTTATTTATTGAGTGAAAGAACAGAAATTATGACTTAGTGTAACCATACTATAAAATACCTATTAGGTTCATACAACCAGAGATGAAAATGTATAATTTCTTTTAATTTTAAAAATTACACGTTCAAAAATTTTCTGTTATGAGAGCATTAAAAAAAATCACTGTTTTGTGAGAATTCTTAAGAAGAAACAAAATAAAATGGCAAAAAAAAAAATAAAATGGCAAAAAAAAAAAAAAGAAAAAAAAAGGTAAAATCAGTTCTTACAAATTGCCTTAAGACACCACATGGTAGAAACCTAGGCCGTGTAATAACTCGTTTACAAATAAAAAATATTAAAACGTTCTACAATATAATTGTATTGAACATTTTTTAATACAACTGTGTACTGGCCTAATTTTATTATAACCAAAAACTAAGTAATTAAACAATCAATATATATATATATATATTTAGTATATCGAGGCAGCAAGTAATTTTCTAGACATATTCTATTAAATATAAGAGACAATGAGTGTCTATTATGTTTAATCATGAGCCGTTCTAAACGTCGTATTTTTGCTTTAATTTCAGTTGAAAATAAAGACAAAAATTCTCCAACATTTGGATAATTATTTATTGGTTTTCTTCTAAGCTTTCGGCTCACATGAGCCATCTTCAGAGAGGTAGTTTAAACTGAAATATTATAAAATCCACCATCACCGACGATTTTATTTTGTGTTGACATAAAACTCCGCTTGGCAACGGCAATAGTTACCAAAAATAATAAACGCAGTTCTTAAGTTTGCGATGCGGTTTTATGACGTCACACCGCGGGATAGCGCGAAATGACAACAAAACCATCTAGTCAAATGCAATGTAATATGTTATTTCCTGTTTTAAATTTGTTTTTATTGAGTGTTGGTTGTTTTGATTTGATGTACATGGCCTCCAATATCTGCAGGTTCCTCTTACTGTGTGTATGAGTAAGGATCACTGTATTGTTGACCAAAATCTGTCTGATATTACCTACATGTTTGTTTTTCAGAGAAATGTTGTTTAATAGTACTCTGATCAGAAAGATGACATGTAAGTCTACGGGAGAGCGTGGTTTTCAACCACGCTCTCCCGTAGACTTACATGTCATCTTTCTGATCAGAGTACTATTAAACAACATTTCTCTGAAAAACAAACATGTAGGTAATATCAGACAGATTTTGGTCAACAATACAGTGATCCTTACTCATACACACAGTAAGAGGAACCTGCAGATATTGGAGGCCATGTACATCAAATCAAAACAACCAACACTCAATAAAAACAAATTTAAAACAGGAAATAACATATTACATTGCATTTGACTAGATGGTTTTGTTGTCATTTCGCGCTATCCCGCGGTGTGACGTCATAAAACCGCATCGCAAACTTAAGAACTGCGTTTATTATTTTTGGTAACTATTGCCGTTGCCAAGCGGAGTTTTATGTCAACACAAAATAAAATCGTCGGTGATGGTGGATTTTATAATATTTCAGTTTAAACTACCTCTCTGAAGATGGCTCATGTGAGCCGAAAGCTTAGAAGAAAACCAATAAATAATTATCCAAATGTTGGAGAATTTTTGTCTTTATTTTCAACTGAAATTAAAGCAAAAATACGACGTTTAGAACGGCTCATGATTAAACATAATAGACACTCATTGTCTCTTATATTTAATAGAATATGTCTAGAAAATATATATATATATATATATAACAACATGTAATGTGGCTTTTCTCAGTCATTTCTACAAATATTTTCATTGTACTTGTTTTGATGAGCTGTTTTCTTTAGTGCCTCACTTCATGAATTCAAGTATGTTACTGAATTGGCAACTAGGTCTCCCTGCTTTATTGATGAACTATGCAATGTATTATTCTAATGATTTCTTTTTTGACACTTTTTGCCTGCAGAATTTATTTCCAATTTCTTACTTCCCTGTAACCTTCAATATTCATAAATTTAAATGCAATGTCAATTGCCATCTTCTGTCTTTCTGAAACCTGTCCATTTCTTTTCACTTCTCCTCACTGAAGTCTCCTTGTTCACTTTCATTCTCTGTAACCCTCTTTGTCCTAGTGGTATTATCTTATCTTATCCCCTTGCTTAGGGTGAAATGATTAAAAAAAGAAAAGAAAGTAACTTTAAGTTTTCACTTTCCTTTTTTTGAAATAAGTGAGCAGTTCAAATTTTTTTGAAATAAATGATCAGATCAGGATGTGCGTTGCGGTGCACTAGATATCGGCTCGGAAAGAGAAATTGGGGAGCCGAGTTCGAATTCCAGCTGAATCCATTGTATTCACTTACACACAAATACCCTTCGGAAAGGTATTAATCCATCTCTTCCTTCCAGTTATGGGTTAAATAGCAGGACAGATTGGGTTCTATAGCCTTGGTCAGCAACCAGTCTACCGCAGAAAGCAATGGCAACCTACTGTGGGATAATCTTCTGCCCAGTCAGTCATGTCTCTTTTGAGACATGATCACCCAAGCGTGTATCACGTATGGCACTTAAAGAAGAAAATCCGTTCAATGGTTGAAGCCATTGTGCACTATTTTTTTTTTTATCCGTTCCTAATGTTCAAGTAAAATGGCAAAAAACAGGTCTTCAACTTTCAGGAAAAGAATAAAAAAAAAATTAAAGTAATTCTTACTTTTTGGATGCATCCAGAAAAGGATGTAGAAATGTTGGCATATTTGGAAGTTTCATCGAAATTCTGGTGTCCACCAATAAACAGGTCTTGAAGAAGAGTCAGCTGGGTATAAGCGCCTTGAGAAAGCCCCTCAGCTCGAGGTTGGTCATCTACTTCCAGAATTCCATCACGTCCAGTTCGGCTAATTTTGACAATGTGCCATTGACCCAGGGTCACTGCTTGGGGACTCCTGTTGGATGAAAAAAAAAAAAGAATCTCAATCAAAATCTGTTCCATGTTGCATAATAAAAAAAATCAGTTCAAATCTATCCTATATTTACCCTCCACCCTCACTGTACGAATAGGATGTGGTACATTGAATTAAATTTTTTTAAGATCAAAGTTGACTAGAAAGGATGGAGCTAGAAGAGAGTTCCACAAGTGAGAAGTGCAAGAAAAAAAACTGTTTGCATAGAACTTACGGTTACATATAAAGTTTCAAGTTTCTTATTAGTCTATCACTATTTCCACGGTAAATGTTCTGATGAGTTACATTTCTTAATTCCACAAGTACTGACCTTCTTGACTAAGATCTACCAAGACATGTCTACCAGAACAAACCGTCCCCATCACCTTATTCATTCCCATTAATAAGAAAAAAATTTCCATTTGGACAGCATCTTCCTAAAAACATTGTAGAACAGACTCCCAAGAGGATGTTTCTTGATCGCTACCATCTTAACCTCTTCAACTGTAGGTTTAACAATTATCTTTCATATATATCCTTGTAAACAGCAATTCTTACCAACACTTTTTACATTCATACAAGTACCCCTCAGGTCAGAGTGGATGTGGGCCTTTTGGATTCGATGAACATTTAGTTGAAATAAAAAAAAAAAACATCATTCAACATTACCAATTTAAAAGTAATCCTCTACTTTGATTGGCTCTTAAGCCTTGTATTAAGTGAACTTTATATGCCACTGGCTTTGCTTAAACTTCTCCCACTCTACTTTGCTAATGAGGTAGTGGGAGTAGTGGTAGTATTGCTGGTGCTGGTGGTGGTAGTGGTAGTAGTAGTAGTAGTAGTAATATTAGTAATGATATTAGTACCAGTGTCATTCAATAAATAGGGTAAATTTTTCTGTATAAGGACTTCTAATATAGATAGAGGCTTACATTTTTTTAATTTTTTTTCCTTTACTTCTTTTTCAAAGGGATTTAATTTTTTTGGCAGATTGAAGAAAAACTTTGAGAGTTTTGGAGATTAACAAAGATGACCGACCAAGAAGCATGCTCCATGATTGAACAGAGGTCAGTTATCAAGTTTTTAATTGCTGAAGGGTGCAAACCAGTTGAAATTCATAGGAGAATGTCAGCTGTGTATGGTGCCACATGTTTCAGCCTAAAAATGTCTACAAGTGGGTTAAATTATTTAAAGAAGTTTGAAAGTGACGATGAAATCAAAAGTGCTGTGAGCGATTGGCTGAGACATCAGTCCAAAGATTTTTACGCTAAGGGAATACGGAAGCTTGTGCACAAATGGGAAAAGTGTGTGACACTGCTGGGAGACTACGTTGAAAAAAAAAATAAGAAAAAAGTAAACTTTTATCTGTATTAGAAAATTGATTGACCTTCGTAGTAGCATTGGTCATCGTAGTAATTGGTAGTGGGAGTAGTAGCAGAAGTAGTAATTGGTAGTGGGAGTAGTAGTAGTAGAAGTAGTAATTAGTAGTGGCAGTATTAGTAGTAGTAGAAGTAGTAGTTGGTAGTGGTGGTAGTAGTAGAAGTAGTAGTAATTGGTAGTGGGAGTAGTAGTAGAAGTAGTAATTGGTAGTGGGAGTAGTAGTAGTAGTAGAAGTAGTAGATGGTAGTGGTGGTAGTAGCAGAAGTAGTAATTGGTAGTGGGAGTAGTAGTAGTAGAAGTAGTAATTAGTAGTGGCAGTATTAGTAGTAGTAGAAGTAGTAGTTGGTAGTGGTGGTAGTAGTAGAAGTAGTAGTAATTGGTAGTGGGAGTAGTAGTAGAAGTAGTAATTGGTAGTGGTAGTAGTAGTAGAAGTAGTAGATGGTAGTGGTGGTAGTAGCAGAAGTAGTAATTGGTAGTGGGAGTAGTAGTAGTAGAAGTAGTAATTAGTAGTGGCAGTATTAGTAGTAGTAGAAGTAGTAGTTGGTAGTGGTGGTAATAGTAGAAGTAGTAATTGGTAGTGGGAGTAGTAGTAGAAGTAGTAATTGGTAGTGGGAGTAGTAGTAGAAGTAGTAATTGGTAGTGGGAGTAGTAATAGTAGAAGTAGTAATTAGTAGTGGTAGTAGTAGTAGTAGTAGTAGTAGAAGTAGTAGATGGTAGTGGGAGTAGTAATCTTCTGCTTGAGATTCTGATATATTATAGTTTCATCATTTCATTCTTCCACAAATCTTTTGACTAACATCATTAAATTTTTGTTATATAAGATACCATTTAAATCATCATATTCTTTAATACTCAAATGAAACATTTGGAATCAGATGTTCTGTAACGTACTATTAAATTTAGGCATAAAATTGTAGATGACATAGCAAGCTCCTGGGGTATAAGAAGCGACTATAGATCTTTTTAAAGATATTTCTTTATTTTGAATCTAAAATTAATGCAGAGAACATTAATTTTTCAGTTGAACATTTTGAATATGGCTGAAAATATCAGGAATAAATATACAGCTAGAAAATAGGAAATTATATATATATATATATATATATATATATATATATATACTAGCAGTATAACCAGGCGTTGCTCGGATGTAATGAAAGCTTTAAAACTAATCCATGGTCCTGGAGCTCAAACTCTTTGGGCATTGGCATGAAAGACTAAAAAGCAATAGTTGTTTCCAGTTAAAGCAAAACTGTAGACTGAAAGAAAAATGAATGGATGTAAGTCAAATTTTGATTTCCTGGTATTGATATCAAATATGTTTCTTCATCATAAACTGAATTTTAAAGGCTAAACAAGTTCTCAGAGTAAACGGTATCATGTCTGAGACTAAGAACTACAATTATACCTACTTAGAGCCAAACCCGAAGCAAAAACTAAAATAAAAGGGCTGAAAAAAATAGGCATACAGGTAGATAAACAGACACACACACAAACATCATGCCTTTTACATATAGATATTATTGATTTTCTGCACTATTGTAAGAACTGCAACCTTGAAACTTCTGAATATCATTTCTTATGTCTTTGTTTATGAGTGTATCAAATTTGATTAAAATCGGACCACTTCTTCCATAACCTGATTTTTTCGATTATTGATATTTATCAGGGGTACCTCAACACAAAACCTAGCTAAAAACACTCATAGACGCTTATAGTACAACTGTGTAAATTTTCAAGAAAATCAGTTCAGCCGTTTCGGAGTCTATAGGTAACGAACACACACAGACATAGTTCCATTTATAAATAAGGATTTTTTTTTTTAATCATTTCACCCCAAGCAAGGCATTCTACTGCCACTATTGCGCTTGGGGCTACATAAGGGAAGGTAAATAGAAAGAGTAGTTAGATATAGGAAATGTCAAAAGTGGGGGGTGATAGATAGTTGGGAGGATGGGAAGAGTGTTTGAAAGAATGGAAGCGAGTTAGTGTGTTAGGAGGTGTCTATTGATCTTACATTTAAACTCCTGGAGATTGTAGCTGTCGGGGAAGCAGTCATGTGGAAGGGAATTCCATAGTCGGGAAGTGCGAGAAAAGAAACTGTTGGAGTAGAAGTTGCGGTTGCATTTTATTGGTTTCACTGTAAAAGGGTGGGACTTAACTGACTGACTTATGCTTCGTAAACGACTTCTTTTTTCTGACAAAGTCCTTGAAGTGGGCATTTATTTTTGTCCCTGCAGTTACATTCTTATTAATGATCATGTTTTGTACAAGGCTATTTAAATTTCTGGCATTTTGTTTCTTTATGAAATTTTCTAAATTACTAGTACAGCTACAACTCAGTTTGATTGTATTTCTATTGAAAATTTTGTTTAATTCTGAGCTTTTTGGAAAGTGTTTATTGATCAGTTTAAAAAATATTTGTCCTATTTTGGTTTTTACTTCTTAGTTAAATGGTCAGATAATGCTTGATTTTATTCCATTGTTTTTTATTTGTCTGTTTGGTTCATTAACAAAAATTAATTACTGAATGAAAGAAGTGGAACCATACCATGAAATATGTATTAGGCTCATAAAAGTATGGATGAAAGCGTTATAACTTCTAATTTTGAAAATTGCACATTCATAAAAAAAATCCTTGTTATGTGAGTGTTCTAAAAAAAAAAATGGTAAAATCAGTTATTGCAAATCACCTGAAGACATCACATGGTAGAAATATATATATATATATTTCATTTGTAAACAAGTTATTATACGACCTAGGTTTTTATATATATATATATATATATATATATATATTATTTGTAAACAAGTTATTATACGACCTAGGTTTTTATATATATATATATATATATATATATATATATTATTTGTAAACAAGTTATTATATGACCTAGGTTTTATATATATATATATATATATATATATATACTTAGAATTTATAGCACAAATATGTTATGATATCACTACAAAAGTAGCCATTTTGTTTCAATACTATCCATGTTTTATCAAGTGATGAATTCTTTGTATTGAGCACTTTTTTAAGAATATTTTTTCTTTAGATACCGAATATTATTCCATTCATACCTACCCTATACTTGGAGATATATATATATATATATATATATATATATATATATATATATCTGGTGCAATGGTAAATTGTCATCATTTTATATTTTGAATTTTGTGCATGTACAGTGTTTGATTTTTATTTTGTTGGTTACACAGTATAGTAGAGTCAGTTGGGCAACATCTGTGAAAAAGCACCATGATGCAATTCACTCAATTTGGAAATGGCATGCTGTACTACTTGGCATTCATGCCAGAAGCTCCAATACAAATATTTTACAGTGTTGAGGGGTTAATCTGACGACAGTACAGAGAATTCGAAAAGAATCCAGTCAACATCATGCTGTTAGAAATGATCACTAGTGATGGCCATGTTATGCCTTCATTCATTTTCCCACAGGGCTTCAGACTCAACATGGAGGTATGTATCAAATGCCTTTAAAAAATAGGGCTGCCCTAGGTCTAGAGGGTCGTTGCTGGAAGGTCCTGTATTTGGAAACAGGACTCTACACCATGCCACACAAGCAGGAAAACCCAGTCATGGCTGTCAGACAATTTGTGTGACTACATCACTCCTTACATCTGGCCACCTAACTCCCCAGACTGCAACCCTCTTGATTATTGTGTGTGGGGTGCAGTCAAGTGAGTGACCCAAAAACTCCATGTAAAATGAATGAACTGAAGGCAAGGATTATGGCAACATTCACCATCTTAAACAAAGAGACTACCCAGAAGAGTTGCAGGAGATTCCAATGTTGTCTGAAAGCCATGGTTAAAGCCAATGGTGATTTCATTGAACAAATTTACTCATTAGTATTTCAAGATATTTTTGTGTAATTTCAGTAAATTTATCTGTTAAAATGAGATGTCAGTATTATTTTTATTGTTCTGTCATTTAAATGACAATTTATCCATCCAACCCTATATATATATATATCAGATCATTTTTCATGATAGAAATAGAATACAAAAAAGATGAGAAAATTAATGATGCAAATATCAAATTCACTTCTGACAAATTTTCAATCAATTATATTTTATTAAAAATCTGAATCCATTCATAACTTAATTTTTCAATTTTTTCATGAATTTCAATTTTGAAGTAAAATTGATTTCTCATTTTTAAAATGGAATTGTATTGCTTGACATTTTTATGAGTCATTTCTCATTTACAGAAATATAAAAAAAAGATAATGCTCCCCAACCCTGAAATAAAGAAAGTGTAAGAGAAAATATTTAAGAAACACATAACTAATAAATTTGATTGGAAAAAAATGCTGAAATTTATGAAGAGAATAAAATCAAGAGAATTTATCTAAAAAATTCATAAGAATATATTTGGCAAATTCTATAAAGAATGCACTTCGGTAAATCCTACAAAGGATACGTTTTTAGCAAATCCTACAAGTATTACATTTTTGCAAGTCCTACATGGAATACATTTTAGGCATATCATACAAGGTATACATTTTGGTAGATCCTATATGGAATATGTTTTTGGCAAATCTTACAAGGTATATATTTTGGCAAATCCTAGATGAAATACATTTTTGGTAAATTTTACAAGGGATATGTTTTAGCAAATCTTACATGGAATACATTTTTGGCAAATTTTACAAGGCATACATTTTGACAAATCCTACAACGAATATGCTTTGGCAAATCCTACAAAAAACACACTTGGGAAATTCTACAAGAGAATAACATTTTATCAATTCCTACAGAAAATATGCTTTGGCAAATTCTGTTTTCTTAAAAATATTTTTCTGATCCAGCTCCATTTTGAATAGAAAAATTTAAAATTCTTGATATCATCAGACCAGAAAAAGGTCCCAACTGTAAATCACACACACACATGCTCTAACACACTTACATACACAAACACACAGTAAAATTAATGACAGCAGCACCAGCAGCACGGATTCACTCGGACAGACACACGCTCCTCTGCCATTCTGAAGATGAGATTTTGATCTCAAAATATTAATGTATAATAAATAGGTAATACCCAACAACTTCTTTACCTTCCTTTATTTTACTAAATGCATTGTGACAGCCTTCAAGACATAACCATATACTTAAAATTCTTTAATTGGATGTGTAAAAGTATATTCACATTTTAGAAACAAAGAGAAACCCAAAACATGAGAGCAATAATGAAGAAGGCAAACTGATTTGCTCGTTAACAAGGCAGCCAAAAATACACATAAAAATAAGACAAACCTTTTATTGAAATAACTTAGCAAAATCATTGATCCTTTCTGAAAGAGGTATTCATTTCCATATATAGGAAATAGAAATTTGATCAGATGATTGTATTTTGCCAATCATTCAAGTAGAAAGGGTCTGTCTACTTTGAAAATCTGTATATAATGATATTTGCTTCTGAGATTTACTAAGATTAGATTCTTGATGTATCACTTATAGAATTACTTGCTATACTGTATTCAGTGATATATAAGATACACTTAAAAATGCCTAAGACATTGATTTAAAAAAAAATTCATTTTGCCCTAAGCATGAAAATAATGCCACAAGATGCAAGGGGTTATTGAGAGTGAAAAATGAAAAAATGACAAGATAGGACAATAAAAGAACAAGAAATCAGAATATGATGATTAACATTGAATTTAAACTTTTTAAGCGCATAGGTATTCAGTCAGTTAAGTGCCATATGTGATACACACTTGGGCGATCATGTCTCAAAAGAGACATGACTGACTGGAAAGAAGACTATCCCACAGTAAGTTGCCATTGCTTTCTGCAGTAGACTGGTTGCCATCCAAGGCTATAGAAACCAATCTGTCCTATTATTTGACTCATAGGTAGAGGGGTAAGAGATGTATTATATTATTAAGTAGTAGTTAGTGGCGAATTAGTTTATTACTTCAAAACAATATAAAACGGATCCCCCACTTTATGCCCAATAGAAGCCTTAATCATGTTTTCAACTATTATATTCAGTCAGTCATTTAAGTGCCATACATTATACATGCTTGGGTGATCATGTCTCAAAAGATACATGATTGACTGGGCAGAAGATTATCCTGCAGTAGGCTGCCATTGCTTTCTGCGGTAGACTGGTTGCCAGCCAAGGCTAGAGAACCCAATCTGTCCTATTATTTGACTTTTAGCTAGAAAGACATGTATTATATTATTAAGTAGTAATTAGTGGGGGATTAGTGTATTTCTTTCATAATAATATAAAACTGATCCCCCACTTTATGCCCAGTAGAAGCCTTAATCATGTTTTCTGACTGTGCAGAAGATTATCCCGCAGTAGGTTGCCATTGCTTTCTGTGGTAGACTAGTAGCCAGCCAAAGCTATAGAACTCAATCTGTCCTATTATTTAACCCATAACTGGAGGGAAGAGCTGATAGATACTTTTGCCCAAAGGTATTTGTGCATAAATGAAAGCAAGGAATTCAACTGGAATTTGAACTTGGCTCCCCGATTTCTTGTTTCGAGCCAATATCTACTGCACCACAATACAGGGAAGCAAGAAACTGGAAGTGTGTTCCACAGGCAAAATGTGTGAAAAAAAGAAACGATTAGAATAAAACTTATGATTATATTTAGCCATTGCAAACAGTAAAGTGCTGATAGTTTATAATTGGAGATCATTTTTTTAAATCAGTTACCAATTTTACTTAAATGAAACTGTTGGACTTACTATTAAGATCTGTCTGTTTGTCTGTCTATCTTTGACAGCATTCACCTTGGGTGGGTTTAACTGGATTCTTCCCCAGAAGGAGTTTTATGGTACATTTATGGCTTCACAAGTGGTTTATGACTGCATGTGGTGCAGAGAATTTCTATCAGTAGACTGGTTGCCAACCAAGGCTTTAAAACCCTGTCTTTAACTTACATATATCCTTTACCTTGTCTTGTATTATGATATAATATTAATTTAATAGATATTTTTTATGCAAATTCAGAGTATATGAAAAAAATGCACTCTGAACTGAAATTTAAAATAGTTTATTCATACCAAAAATCCCTTTAAACCAGATCAAAAATAGAAAAAATATTTTCTTTCCTTCTTTTTTTATTTTTTTAAAATAGCTGGGATACATAGAAACCTAAGAAAATAACCTTGTAGTGATAATGTATACATTGCTCTGAAAAAAAAGCACCCTAAACTCTGGCTGAAAAAAAATGACACTTTCCCGTTAAGCTTGAAAGAAAAATCCCCATATCCCTAAACATATAAACTACATTTTCATAATTAAAAAGTTGAACTTCATTCTGATTATTTAAATTAAACACACACATAAAATCTAAACTGTTTCGGTCTTCCCCTTCCATATTTAACACTTTAAATAACAAACCTATTGTTTTCTACATTCAAATGTAAATCATTTTCATCACAATTATTCAACATTGCCTGATGAAGAGTGAGTTTTGTTTAATGGTATACCAACCTTTGTGGGTTATTTAATGCCAAAAAGGTAGGGTTTTAAAGTATTTTTTTAAAAAAATGTTTGGTTATAGTGAGAAGGTTGATTTAGTCAGGTTTTAATGAAAATTTTCTGTTTTTAATCTTTTTTATTTTAGAAAACTGAAAATGTCTTCTATTTTTGTATTCAAAAATGTTTTGCTGAGAATTTTTTTCCTTCATAAATGTGTTATGGTAACAATTTTTTCTTAAAAAATTTCTTGTTGGTAATGTTTTTCTTTCAAAAATGTATATTTTTCTATAAAAGTCTATTTTTATATTTTCATAGTGTTTTGAATCAAGTCTGGAGATTAACTATTTACCCATAGCTGGAACCCTAACAGGTGCTACCACTCCGGGTCAGGATGGACCTGGGAACAACAGCAATTAAGAGGTGGTTCCATGCTCCTCACAACCTCCTAATCAGAGGCTTTGCTGCCGGATGCAGTTTACTGTCATGCCCAGGACCGCTGATAAAGAGGTAAAATCTCAAAACAGAAATTTCCATGTTGCAATGTAAATTTAATTAATTTTCAATAAAAAACGTATCTAATTATATATATAATTAGATTAGTTTTTTATATATATATAATTAAACACAAACATACGTGTGTGTGTGTGTATTGCTAATCCAATTCGTAAAAGTCTCTGAAAAATCTGTTTATGCTTATCTGTATAATAGAATTAAATCTTCTTCTACACTGGTTAAAGATGTCTGTATCAATGCCAAAATATTGGAATATGTTGCACTTGTATAGATTTTCCCTGTCTATTATCTTTAATCGAAAAATCTATCAATCACCTCAAAGTATATCAATATATTTGAGAACTTTAGACTTTCAAAAAGATATCAATATGTATTATCTGTTCATTGTATTATATACTCAAGTAAATCAATATTTTGCACTTTTTTAAGTTCAGAGCTTCCAGTTAATCTTTTGAAATACAAATCTTTCTTTATATATATATATATTCAATTTATTGAATGGTTTTGAACAAAGATATAAATGAATCTTCCTGCTTCAAGAATGACTTCTTTCTGTGCAAAAGTCAATTAAAAATCATTCAGATACAGTTTCTAAATTTGCACAGAAAACATTTACAAGGTTGAATCAGGGGTGAAGCAAGTTAATTACAAAGTTTAGCTAAGTCTGGCAAAAGGCCAGTCAAACCAGTGTACCCAGTCTGAATTAAAATTACAGACACAGTTATAACGATTTGCAAGAGTTTTATAAAAGAAATAGTCTGGCAGATAATCTTTTGAGTTTAGGAGTTTATGAGGCCTGAACTTACCATACAATAGAAATGATTTATGAAATGAGGTATTTACTGAACTTAACTTAGTCTGGTTCAAGGCCATGACAGTGAGGCAGAAAGGAGAAATAAACTCACTATACAGAAGTAATCATGTACATGATGCGGCATTTATTAAACATTAGCATTGCAATAATGGCTCTCCACAATTTCCTGTCCCTTGTGGCTCTTAGCCATTTTTCTCCCTTTGCTAAGGCTTTCACTCCCTCCTCTACCATTCGTTCACACAAGCTGTCTGTTAAATAACTTATTGTCTTTCCCTTTCTCTCTTGAGGGTTAATTTTTCCTAAGCACTGTTTTCACATCATAGAATTTCAGCTGTCTCATTCTGATTCTCAGTATAAGTTGCCATTTTCTTTAAGACCTCCTTGTTCCTTAATGACTCTGTCAATGGAATTTTCAGTATCCTTCTGTAGAACCACATTTTCGCTGCCCCTTGTTTTTTATCTGGTGCATGGCGAGATTGTCCAGCATCTCACGGTTCTTGACAATATCCAACAGAGAATCTGCAATGTGATCAATATCGACTTAGCAGCTCGGCTGCAGTCGCTCTCTCACCAGCACGACGTGGCCTCCTTGTGCCTCTTCTATAAATATACTTTCACGGCTTCTGCTCCAATGAACTTAGATCACTGGTGCCTCCTAGGTATGAATTTACATAAGCTACTAGATTAGCAACTAGGTCCCACTCTTTTACAGTGACACCGATAAAGTGTAACCCTAATTTCTACTCTAACAGCTTCTTTTCATGCATTTCCCACATGTGGAATTGTTTTCAATATACTTGCTTCCCCGACAGCTACAATCTCCAGGAATTTAAATGTAAGGTCAATAGACATCTTCTATCACACTAACTCACATCCATTCTCTCAAGCTCTTTTTTCCCTCTACTTCACCCCTATTCTCGTTATTCTGATCCATCTAATACTCTCCTCCTGACATTTCTTATAACTAACCCCTCTTTCTCATCACTTGCCCCTGTGTAACCCCCTGCACAACAGTGGCAGTAGAATGCCTTACTTGGGGTGAGATGATTAAAAAAAAAATTCACTGTCATATAAAAGAACTGATATCACAGAGCAATCCAGCACTCGTTGCTTTGTTTTTAAAAACGTTTTCCATTTCTCAGTATTTTGCTTAGCTTTTGGAATCCCTCTTTAGTCCAATACATACTTCGGATCTTGGTGCCACATTTTCTAGTCTTTATTTAAACACTTCCCAGATATCTAAATATCTGCACCTGCTTCCTGCTTCTCCAATTTGTTACTCATATCTTGACCCTTTTCTCTTGCAAATGACCATGTTGTCTGTATTGTTACAGCCAACGGCTAGTGTCTTTTCTTGCTTTATGTTTATTGTTGTAATACATTTTCTTCTTCTTCTATGTTCTGAGTCCCTTCAGGACATAGGTGATCATGACCCTCCACATCTCTCTATCCTTACTAGCTCTTACCATTCTCCTGTTACCCTTCCAAACCCTGCTCTGCAATCCATTTGCTCAAACTCATCAAGTATTTTATGCATTGCTTTCCCCTGTCTTGCTTTTTCTCTGTCTGACTTGTGAGTATCAGATTCTCCAAGCCCTCCTTCCTCATTACATGTCCCAGGAACTTCAGCTGCTTCTTCCTGATGTTAAGTATTAATTTCCTTTTCATTTCCATCCTCTTAAAAACCTCATCGTTGCTCACCTCTTCAGTCTATGTTATCCTCATCATCTTTCTGTAGAACCACATTTTGGCCACTTCACATCTTCCCTTCATCTTTGGCAAGATTGTTCAGCATTTGCTGCCGCCATATTGAGGAACAGACATCCCATAATAATCATGGCTTTTACAGATCATTGTATAACTTGTTCAAAATTAACCAACATGCCCAATTTGTACCTTATTGACAGAAATGATGAAGTGTTGATTTCTATATCCACACTGTTTATATATATATATATATATATATATATATATATATATATATTTTATAATCCTATTACCCCAAGCAAGGTATTTTACTGCCACTGTTTTGCAAGGAGTTACATAGGAGGAAAGAGGGACAGGTTATAGGGGATGTCAGGAAGTGGGTGAGAAAAGGATGAGAATACTGATGAGAGTGGGGTGGACAGAGAAAGAAGCATGAGAGAGAGGATGCAGGTTAGCGAGAAAGGAGATGACTATTGACTTTACATTTAAATTCTTGGAGATTCTAGCTGTTGGGGAAGCAAGTAAATGGAAGGGAATTCCACAAGCAGGAAGTGTGATATGTATATAGATATATATATATAACCAAACAAGTTTTGTTAAATTTAAACATCAAGTTTTGACCATTTAATTATTAATGTATTTTTGTAAATTTCAATTGTATATCAGAATAAAAATTTTATACGTATTGCATAAACTTTATTTTTTGTTTTCCTTAACTACTTTCAACTCCTCCAGATGATACCAAGGACTGCATGGCAACAGTATAAAGATGCCATTAACTTATTCCATCATTGCAAAAAATATCTGACTTAATTATTTTTAACAATTCAGGACCTCACAAATTCACCATTTGTAAAAATTAGATTTTTCCTGAATTCTTCCTGAGGAAATGGCATCTTCAATATCAATACTCAAAAAACAACATTAAATTCTGATACTGACCATACAAGATCTACCCTCTCTTGTAGGCTGACTTGTCAATTGTTGGATATTAGGATAATTCATACATATATTGATCACTGCATCATAAACAACCAAAGTACAATATAAGACAAATATTAATGTATATATATATATTATGGAAATTAATGAAGATTAATGAAACTGGTTATAAACAACTGACAATTTGAAATGATTTGTTTGAACGTTATTTTTTATGTTCAAACAAATCATTTCAAATTGTCAGTTGTTTATAACCACTTTTGTTAATCTGTGTTAATTTCCATAATATGTTTACATTTGTTGACATTACGATACATTTCAAAGTAGATATAGTTATTACGATGAATTTGAAAATTGTGTTATAGGCTTAATTTGACTTTGCACAGACTGATTGTCATTTGTGGTTGAGAGGTCTAGGATGCACCAGATCACTTGGTGGCTTCCTCTATGTGGATAGGGGTTGCAGGTTCAAATTCTGCCGAATGACACACATTTTCGTAACAAAATTTTATTGTAAGTAATCAAGCCAGTAGAATTAAATATATAATACTGTTTGATTATAAACAGAATATCTACCTAAATATGAGTATTGGTAAAAAATAATGTTCAAACAAATCATTCCATATATATATATATATATATATATACTAGCAGTAATAGCTAGGCATTGTTCGGGTGTAATAAAAGCTTTAAAACTAATCCATGGTCCTTGAGCTCAGACTCAGCCTAAAGAATATTTGTGTGAAGTTTGGTGTGAATCGGATAAAAATTGTGAATTTGTAAAAAGGACAGATAAACAGACACACACACAAACATCTTGCCTTTTATATATATATATATATATATATATATATATATATATATCTAATCGATTTTCTGCACTATTGTAAGAACTGCAACCTTGAAACATCTGAATATCATTTCTTATGTCTTTGTTTATGAGTGTATCAAATTTGATTAAAATCGGACCACTCCTTCTGTAACCCAATTTTTTCGATTATCGATATTTATCGGGGTACCTCGACACAAAACCTAGCTAAGAACACTTGCAGATGCTTATAGTACAACTGTGTAAATTTTCAACAAAATCGGTTCAGCTGTTTCGGAGTCTATAGGTAATGGATACACACACACACAGACATACACACAGACAAAGTTCCATTTATAAATAAGTTTAGATATATATATGTGTATGTATGTATGTATAAATTGATAGATAGGAAAAAGAAGATGAATCTATGTGAATCTGACACTTGCACACTGTGTTGGGAAATGAACAATGTCTAATGGCAGTGTGAGATGATGTTCAGGTGGTTTGCGTTACTGCTTATGAGACTTCATGCCCAAAATGATCCTGACATGAGAATTAGTATCTGTTGAATGGTTTTGTTGTTTTTGCATCTCTAGTTGTATTTATTTAATGCAGATTAAGTGGCCAGAAGAGAAGACACAAGAAAATATCAAAAAGTATATATGTATATCACATGGCAAAACAGAAGTTAAGTTTGAAATTTGGTGGCTTTTCCATTCAGAGAAATTTTTCTAAAGACAAGCTTTCAAATACAAATCTTTTACTTTGAAAGAAATATCACTGTCATTTTGTTTTAGAAAAGACTGTTGAAATGTGTGTAAGTGTATTTGACAAACTTGAATTCCAGTCGCATTCGTTATATTTATTCATGTGCTAATATCCTTGGGAAAGATATGATTCCATTTATTCTCCAACCAAATATGGATTGAATAGCAGTACAGACTGGATCCTATAACCTTGATTGGCAACCGAGCTACTGTAGAAAAAAAAACTTCAACTGACTGCGTGTAGGAAAATTAAGTCAGTCATTTTATAGAAAGAGACATGATCGCCCAAGTGTGTATCATGTATGGCACTTAACTGACTGACTGAAATTTTTAAATCTTTTTTTTTTTAAGTTTAACCTATAGATTCAAGAGCAGAACTTGACTTTTGATATCTAAAATTCATAGACAAAGGTAAAAATAATGAATGCATTGATGATTATGGTGAACAAGCAAAGAATGTTTATGATCTATTCAGAAGCTGTCTTATATATCAAAGAATTTCTCCAAAAGCTTCACTGGAACATTGTTATTGTAGTTGTTCCATTCATGAAAAGTCTTGTGGTGGAATTAACTCTCAAAGGGATTCTTCCTGATCGCTACAAAATATTTATCCCTTAAAGTTGAGGAACAATCATTATCTATCCTACATATCTTAATAATTTTCTTTTTTATGATAAAATTCATCTGATAGAAATCAAATACAAAAATGTTCACAGATGGCTCTGTCAGTCAGTTAAGTGCCATATATGATACACGCTTGGGTGATCATGTCTCGAAAGAGACATGACTGACTGGGTAGAAGATTATCACGCTGTAGGTTGCCATTACTTTCTGCTGTAGACTGGTTGCCAAGGCTATAGAAACCAATCTGTCCTGTTATTTAACCCATAGCTAGAGGGAAGAGACAGATTAATACCTTTCTCAAAGTTATTTGTGCGTAAATGAATGCAAGGAATTCAAATGGAATTTGAACTCAGCTCTTTGATTTCTCGTTCCATGCTGATAATCACTGTACCTCAACACATATCCATTCGTAGATGGATGGAGATAGAGAAAGAGACATTTCTATATTGTCATATATTATAGTAACACATTGAGAAGAAGGAAAGCAATGAAAGAAAAACATAAATAACAGAAGGCAAGAATGAAAGCAAACAAAAGAATCATCAGGTGGCTCAAGAGACAATTTCCTTGCAATTGGGAGATTTTCCCAAATATAAACACCAAGGCCATGCATATTTATTTTCCAACAAAGAGGAAGAAAGCCTGAAGAGAATTCATTGATAGCATTAGAAGAATTTAAATTAGTTTTGCAAAGGGCAAAGATATCTAGAGAACGTTTCCAGAGAAAAGTTTCTACACTCCAGAAATTGGAATGTACTCTACAAATACTGGAGCAAGAAAGGTTGCAGTTGGCTGTTCCTCTGATATCTTTTCAATGCATTGGTCAGAAGATTTGGCTGAGAAGACAAAGGCCAATTAATTTATGGATGATACTAATCTCCCAGAAAGCAACACACTGTACTTTTTTTGCCTCACTCTCTCAGCTGATCTCAAGTGGAATGACTTAGTCAGTTAAGTGCCATATGTGATCCACGCTTGGGCGATCATGTCTCAAAAGAGACATGACTGACTAGGCAGAAGATTATCCCGCAGTAGGTTGCCATTGCTTTCTGCGGTAGACTGGTTGCCGACCAAGGCTATAGAACCTAATCTGTCCTGTTATTTAACCCATAACTGGAAGGAAGAGATGGATTAATACCTTTCCCAAGGGTATTTGTGCGTAAGTGAAATGCAATGAATTCAGCTGGAATTCGAACTCGGCTCCTCGATTTCTCGTTCCGAGCCGATATCCACTGCACCACAACGCACACCTGCCGTGGAATGACTACATTGAATAAATAGCTACATCTCTTGCTAATAAGGTTAAGTCACCTTGTCTGGCCAGGAGGCTTTTTTCATCAGAATCCATCTTGTACATTTATAAAACTATTATTTGTTCATGCATTGAATGTTGTTGCAATATCTGGTTGGGTGCTCCTGCTATTCATCTTGAAGTTCTTGAAAAAGTCTAAAAAAGGATCTGCAATGTAATCGATCTTGACCTGGCAGCTCGACTTCAGTCATCTTCTCACCGACACAATGTGGTTTCCCTCTGTCTTTTCTACAAATATTTTCACGGATTTATTTGAAGACATCATCTCCTGGTATTATATTTAATGTCGCCTGTTTATTTTGTATAATAATAGCTTTTAGGATTTTGAGTTTTTCCTTGCAGTCTGTGTTGTATAATATTTTAACATTACCTACTCATATTTATTTTTAAGATTCAACAGCAAAATTAATATCTTCAGGCCTAGAGGTCAAAAGTCTTAAAGTAAACGTGACTTCGAGCCGAAATCAAATGTGAGTCCTTTTTTTTAAATTAGGAGAAATAATCAATTTTGTGGCTTAAGAGTAAAACGTGTTTGCCTTGAAAGCAGTTTTCTTCTTCTTTAAAAAAAAGGAACACAGGTTCAATTCCTGACAGGAGGGAGAATTTCTCTTAAGACTTTTGATTTCTAGGCAGGTAGATATTAATTTGACTGTTTAAAAAAATAAGATTTCTACTCAAACACATGTATCCACTAAATATACAGTGTTGAACCCTACGTCCACACTGATAGACATTTGATTTTAATACTGAGCATTCTTCATATATACAGGGTGCAATGAATAAATTATCGTCAAAATATATCTATATACCTCACTCTCACCTCTCCCTCTCCATATATATATATGTGTGTGTGTGTGTGTGAAAAGTGTACGTATATAATTATAAATATCAATATATATATGTAATTTGTTATAGATATTTTATTATTTATATATTATATATGCATGGTACTTATTTGAAAGTGCTCAATATCAGTGATAGAGCTGACATAGATAGGTGTGAGTTTGTAACCCTGGGTTTCACGCTCTTGTGATTGTCAGACAAACTAATTAATTTCTTTAAAAAATTGGCTATATGTAAGGCCATGTATATTGGTGCATCTTTGTGGAAGTGGGAAAAAATGTTATTGTCATGACAGACGCAGACATATATACACATTTGTGTGTGTGTATATATATATATATATATATAATGGATTCTCCCGTCGCGTTCAACGTATGAGGGTCCAACCTTTTTCCAGCAAGACAACCACACAGAGATTTGTTTATAGTGGTGAAGGCATTGTGTAGTACCATCCACACTTCTTGGAACTGCTGATAACAAACAATTGGTGCAGATGACTGCCACAAATCGCACGAACAGCAGACCTCAATTATTTAACCCATAATTGGAGGGAACGAACGGATTAATACCTTTCCCAAGGGTACCAGTGCGCAAGTGAATGCAGCGTGCTCGACTGAAATTGGAACTCGGCTCACCGATTTCCCCCTCAAAGCCGACATCCGCCGCACCCCAACGTACATCCGTGAATGCTAACAGCACCTGGTATTCCCAAGTGGTCACCCACCTAAGTACTGACCAGGTTCAACGTTGCTTAACTTCGGTGATCAAGCGGGAACCGGTGTATCCAACGTGACATGACCGTTATATATATATATATATATATATATATATATATATATATACACAAATGTGTGTGTTTGTATATATATACAAACACACACAGAGGGTGCAGTGGATGAATTGACACCTAAATCATGAAAAAATGACAATAACACTGAGATGTCATTTTAACAAATATATTTACCAAAATAACTCAAAATATCTTGAAATACTAAAGAGTAAATTTTTTCAATAAAATTGTCATTAGCTTCAACCAGAGACTCTAGATGACTTTGGAATCTCTTACAACTCTTCTGAATGGTCTCCTTGTTTAAGTTGGTGAATGCTGCCATAATCCTTGCATTCAGTTCATCTCTGGTGTTACAAGAAGTTTTGTTGGTCTCTCGCTCAACTGCACCCCACACATTATATACAAAGGGGTTGTAGTCTGGGAAGTTAGGGGGCTAGATGTAAGGAGTGATGTGATGTGGCTGTAGGAACTACCTGACAGCATGACCGGGTTCTCCTGCTTGTGTGGCATGGTGCACAGTGCTGTTACCAGATATGTGGTCTTCCAGCAGTCACCCTCTTGACCCAAAGCAGCACTACTTTCTCAAGGCCCTTGATGTAGGACTCTGTGTTTAGTCTGGAGCTCTTTGAGAAGATGAATAGGAGCATAATATCACCCTCACTTGAAACATCAGGATTTTGGCTGAATATATTTTCCAACTCTTTTTTAATACCCTGCAGTATCCACAGATTAACTCTGAAATGTTCATATTGAAGCTTCCGGTAGGAACGACAAGCACTATATGATGCCATTTCCAAATTTCTGGTCAAGTAAATTGCACCACAGTGCTGTTTTTTTCACAGACAGTACCCAACTGACCCTACTATAAACAAAGTACATATACGAAATTACATGTTCCAGACCCTTGAAGAGTCTGGCAAGGCTTGTGGTGTTGCTCTGGACATCTCCAAGGCTTTTGACAGGGTTTGGCACGCTGGCTGTCTATGCAAGCTACGGAGTTACAGTATTACTGGATGCTTGCTTGATCTGATCCAATCTCTTCTAAATAACCGCATAATGAAGGTCGTCTTGAATGGGCATGCCTCTATATCCTACTGTACAAATGCTGGTGTCCATAAGGGCTCTATCCTAGGCCCAACAATCTTCCTTATTTTCATAAATGATCTCCCAGATGAGACCAAGTACCAAGTAGGCATCTACACAGATGACATCACAATTTACTCCCACATCAGTAAAAAATCCGGCGTGGTGGACAAAAATAACCTTGCTGCTGATCTTGAGAGGGATCTACATTCTGTGGTGGATTGGGGTAGGAAGTGGCTTGTAAATTTCAGTGTGTCTAAGACCAAGCTGCTGTCTGTCAATCATTACAGGCAATCTCGCCTGCCTCCCATAAACCAAGCGAGTCTCCCTGAGAGCAATACACTGTGCCTCCTCGGCCTTACCCTCTCTTCTGATCTCAAGTGGAACCACTACATTGAGTCAATAGCTAAATCCACTGCTTGGAAATTTGGGTCACTGTGTTGGGCCAGGATGTTTTTCCATCCTGCATATATACAAATGAACCATTCATCTGTGCATGGAGTACTGCTGCCATATATGGTCAGGTGCCCCCACTGTTCATCTCGGTGTTCTTGACAGGCTCCAATGGTGAATCAGTAATGTGATACGTACTGACTTGGCGGCTCGACTCCAGCCACTTCCCCACCGATGGGATGTGGCTTCTCTTTGTCTGTTCTATAAATACTTTCATGGCTTCTGCTCCAATGAACTTAAGTCACTGGTGCAAGAAGGCAAGAATGAAAACAAACGAAAGAATCATCAGGTGGCTCAAGAGACAATTTCCTTGCAATTTGTTTTTATGGCATATCAACCTAAGCTGGTCATTTAATGCCGACTAAATTTTATTTATTTATTCCTGGTAACATCTTTTTTTTCAACAATTTATTGTTGTTTTTCACACTCCACCCACGTCTATTGAACAGGTTAAGAGGCTCATCCCTTGTTCCCTGTTTAGGATGTGGTTTCCGGCTTTCTCTTTTCCAATCTTTTCACTATTACATAGACCCCTGCACATCAGTGTCGTTACCGCCTTGCTCGGGGTGATACGATTAAAATATATATATATATATATATATATATATATATATATATAAGTTTTGTGTCTTAGTAATACTTTTTCTTTTTTGAGTATCAAGATTCATTGGGGATTTGTTTTTAAGGGCAGGGTCCCCAAGTCCTACCCAATTTGACTTTATCAAGTCAATTTTAGGTTCCTAGAAATGGCAACCTACTGTGAGAAAATATTCTGCCCAGTTAGTCATGTCCTGAAAGAGACATGATTGCCTAAGCATGTATCCCATATGGCACTTAACTGACTGACTGAATCAAACACAAAAACTTAAAAAAAATAATTTTTGACAGAAACATTACTTCTATAGGAAAATTTTTTAGATTTACATTAAAAATAAACAACGCAGATGAAATATTAAAATATGCTTTTAAAAAATTGTTATCTATATGTATACTAGCAGTATAGCCCGGCGTTGCTCGGGTGTAATGAAAGCTTTAAAACTAATCCATGGTCCTGGAGCTCAGATTCTTTGGACGTTGGCATGAAAGACTAAAAAGCAATAGTTGTTTCCAGTTAAAGCGAAACCGTAAACTGAAAGAAAAATGAATGGATGTAAGTCAAATTTTGATTTCCTGGTATCAATATCAAGTTTTCTGCACTATTCTAAGAACTGCAACCTTGAAACTTCTGAATATCATTTCTTATGTCTTTGTCTATGAGTATATCAAATTTGATTAAAATTGGACCACTCCTTCTATAACCCGATTTTTTCGATTATTGATTTTTACCGGGGGTACCTCGACACAAAACCTAGCTAAGAACACTCACAGGCGCTTATAGTACAACTGTGTAAATTTTCAAGAAAATTGGTTCAGCCGTTTCGGAGTCTATAGGTAACAGACACACACACACACACACACACAAAGTTCCATTTATAAATAAGTTTAGATATATATATATAAGGCAATCTGTGAGTCTGTGTGTGACTGTTCCCTATGCACGCCTACATTTTTAAGCTATGCCATTCAAACTTTCTAGGGACACATATCTACAGGGAAGCCAGATCAACATATACTTTTCGAGTTTTAAGTTCAGCAATTTTCCCTTTTGCACTTTTTGGCCAATAGACATGATTGTTAACATCTAAGATAGTTGCTGAATTACGTCACAATAATCAAATCATACGTGTCAAACGTGACTAAAATTTTTTTTTTTTTTAAATAAAATGAACCTTAATATTTAATTTTTATTCTGATGTCTTACGTCACAGAAATCAAATCACATGTGTCAAATGTGACTAAAATATATTTTTATTAAAAAAAAACTAAGCCTTTATATTTAATTTTTATTCTGACGTTTTAAAAATTCATTTGGTCAACAAAAAAATGTGAATATTTTTCCCTGTAATTTTCAAACAAAAGAAATATTTTTTTAAAAAAAAAGTATTTTTTCAAACAAAAACAAAATATGTAAAATAAAAAGTGGCATCTTCTCCTACTACTAAAATGTTCTGAGTTGCCCGGGCAACGCCGGGTTATGATGCTAGTATAAGTTAAATGCCCTCACTTATGGCAAAAATACCAATTGTTAGTAATGTATATAAAAGTCTGACAGGGAAATTTTTCTTTTTTTTTATAATTATTTCACCCCAAGCAAGGCAGGACCACCACTGGTGCACAGGTTACAGTGAGAGAAAAAAGAAGGTGCAGGAGATGTCGATAAAGAAAAGATAAGAGATGGATGGAAATCAAATTGATAAAAGATGGAAACTGACCTTGCATTTAAAATTTTGGAGATTGTAGTTATCTGGGAATCATGAAAATGAAAGTGAGTTCCACAAAATGATTGTTTAGCAGATTTTTAACTACCCCACCCTTCTCTGTTAGACAGCAGAGATGTTAGTTCTCTGGTAGATGTGGGATGCCTTTCAAATCCATGTGTGTGATTTTAATATTTCTTGCTATGTTTATGTGAGTGCTTGTTGAAATGAATGACTTAATTATTATCTAGTCTAGAATTATTTTTTCCTCATGACATGTTCTTTCTGCACATGTAAGAATAGTGGGGAGACATCTATTACTGATGATCTTTTAGTCTTTGGTTTCTGTAAATAGTCAGTTAAGTGCCATACATGAGACATGACTGATTGGGCAGAAGATTATCCCGCAGTAGGTTTCCATTGCTTTCTACAGTAGACTGGTTGCCAGCTGAGAACCCAATCTGTCCTATTATTTGGCTCATAGGTAGAGGCGGGAAAAATGCATTATATTATTAAGTAGTAATTAGTGGAGGATCAGTTTATTACTTCATAACAATATAAAACGGATCTCCCACTTTATACCCAGTAGCAGGCTTAATCATGTATTCAACTATTATTCAACTATTCAGTCAGTCAGTTATGTGCCATACATGATACATGCTTTGGGTGATCATATCTCAAAAGAGACATGACTGACTGGGCAGAAGATTATCCCACTGTAGGTTGCCATTGCTTTCTGCGGTAGACTGGTTGCCAGCCAAAGCTATAGAACCTAATCTGTTCTGTTATTTAACTCATAGCTGGAGGGAAGAGACAGATTAATACTTTTCCCAAGGATACTTGTGCGTAAGTGAATGCAAGGAATTCAACAGGAATTCTAACTCGGCTCCCCGATTTTTTGTTCTGAGTTGATATCCACTGCTCCACAATGCACATCCTTCTGTAAATAGACATTTTTCATAAATTTTGGTTGACTGGTTGGTTACTTTTGTTTAGGGACATATAAAACTGTGGGTTATCTAATTCTGGAATCTAAATATTTTATTTTATTTTTGATGACATTAACGGTTTTGTGATACAGATCTTACTAATTAACCCATAGCTGGGGGAGAAGAGATGAATTTCTACCTTTACCAATGTTATTTGTGCATAAGCGAATATAACAAACCCAACTAGAATCAAATTAATAATTCTGAGCCATTATCCATTATTATTACCTGCAAATCAAAGCTTATAGAACCTCGTATTTCCAAGTGGTCACCCATTTAGGTAGTGACCAAGCTTGACATTGCTTAACTTTGGCAATCATACTGGATATAGAAATCATCGAATTTAATGTGACTTAAGTGAGAATGTGGATGTGTGTTGTGGTGCAATTGATATTTAACAACAGACCTCAAGTGGAATGACTATGTAGAGTCCATAGCTAAATCCGTGGCTAAGAAAGTTGGTTCTCTGTGTACACCAGGAAGTTTTTTCTGCCTGAAACAATCCTGCACATATGTAAATCTACTATCCGCCTGTGAAATGAATACTGCTGCCATATCTGGTCAGGTGCACCTGTTATTCACCTAGGTGTCCTTGACAAAATCCAATGAAGAATCTGTAATGTGATACAGCCTGACTTGGCAGCCCAGATGCAGTCATTTTCTCACCAGTGCAATGTGGCTTCTCTGTGTCTCTTCTACAAATACTTTCATGGCTTCTGTTCTGATGAACTTAGCTCACTGGTGCCCTCTATATATAAATTTACTCGAGCCACAAGATTAGCAACTAGGTCCCAGCCTTTAACTATGAAACTAATAAGATGTAAATGCAAATTCTACTCCATCAGGTTCTTTTCCTGCATTTCCCCCCTGTAGAATTCCTTTCTGCTTACTTGCTTTCCCGACATCTACAATCTCCAATAATTTAAATGTAAAGTCAATAGTCATCTCCAATCTCACTGCAGCCTCTCCCACATGCTCTTTTCTTTGTCCACTCCACTCTTATCAGTATTTTCATCCTTCTCTTACCCACTTGCTGACACCCCTTATAACCTGTCACTCTTTCTCATAACTTTCCTCCTATGTAACCCCCTGCAAAACAGTAGCAGTAAAATGCCTTGTTTGGGGCGATATGATTATAAAAAAACAAAAAAATTCACTTCCAGTCAAATTTGTTTCATTTACTTACACACAAATACTCTTGGGAAAGATATAAATGCATCTCTTCTCTCTCTGGCTATGGGTTAAATAACAAGACAAATTGGGTTCTGTAGCCTTGGTTGGCAGCAGGTCTACCACAGAAATTAATGGCAAATTACTGCAGTAAAATCTCCTGCCTAGTCTGTCATGTCTCTTTCAAGACATGATCATCTAGGTGTATATCACATATGGCAATAAACTGACTGATAGTGAGAATAGTTAGAAAGAATCAGTAAGTGAATATCTAAATTAAAGACAGGACAGATGAGGTCTAGTCATCACCATTCATAATTTTGGCAGGATGTGCGTTGTGGTGCAGTGAATATCGGCTCGGGACGAGAAATCGGGAAGCCAAGTTTGAATTCTAGTTGAATTCCTTGCATTCATTTACGCATAAATACCCTTGGGAAAGGTATTAATCTGTCTCTTCCTTCCAGTTATGGGTTAAATGACAGGACAGATTGGGCTCTATAGCCTTGGCTGGCAATCAGTCTACTGCGGAAAGCAATGACAACCTACTGCGAAATAATCTTCTACCCAGTCAGTCATGTCTCTTTCAAGACATGATCACCCAAGCGTGTATCAAGTGTGGCACTTAACTGACTACATTTGATGTCAATCAATAATGTTTTACAGATATAAGAGGAGAAAATAGACAAAATTTATCCTCATACAAATTTACAAAAAGACAGTCAAAACAAAACATCTAAGATATTTTCACTGAAAATATCTATCATCTGGGTCTGCGTGAACTTGCACAAGAAAAACAATTCTAATTGATAGAAGATAGAGAATACTTGCAAAAGAAAATACAATATATACCTGATGATTGCTGGACCAGTGCCCAGATCAAAACGGAATTCTAAGTGTCCACCACTCATTGTCAGCATAAGGAAATCACCTTTGCGATCTAATGTGTAACCATTATAGATGATTAGTCCATCTGAAGATGTAGGCTTGATGATCATCTCAATTTCAGTAAATGATAAGGTGCTCCGGTCCAGACCATGGAAACGAAGATGGGAGTGTCCATTGAAGTTTGGAACATGAAGGGTAGATTCTGAAAGAAATCATGAAAAAAAAAAAAAAAAATTATTGAAATTTATATTTTATATGTTCCAGCAAATGTTAAATTTTTTAACTTACCCTGAAATTTATTTTCATAAACACTTTCAATGTATCCTCATTATCTCAATATAATTGTTGCATTAACACAGATACTTCATATTGCTGATTGATTTTATGGTTTATCAACATTTTGTGAGTTTTTTAAGCCAAAACATATTAAATTGTAAGAATCATCCTTTTTTTGTAGATGTGGGCTTCAAAAGGTCACAGCAAGAGATGTGCATTTTTTACAAACGGTAATTGAAATTGCTTTATTGTGAAGCTCTTTCATGACTGAGTGGTCTAAAGCAAACCTTACATGAAAGTGGTATCATATTTTATGGCTTATCAACCTTTTATGGCTTATTTGAAGCTGAAATATATTTTTACTTGTAAGAAGTGAAAACTGCATTTCTAATCTAATCTAAATCTAAACTTATTTATAAATGGAACTTTGTCTGTGTGCGTGTGTGTGTGTGTCCCCGTTACCTATAGACTTCGAAAGGGCTGAACCGATTTTCTTGAAAAGTTACACAGTTGTACTATAAGCGTCTGCGAGTATTCTTAGCAAGGTTTTGTATCGAGGTATCCCCGATAAATATTGAAAATCAATAATCAAAATAATCGGGTTATAAAAGGAGTGGTCCAATTTTAATCAAATTTGATACACTCATAGACAAAGACATAAGAAACAATATTCAGAAGTTTCAAGGTTGCAGTTTTTACAGTAGTGCAGAAAATTGATAATATATATATATATATATATATATATAAAAGGCAAGATGTTTGTGTGTTTGTCTGTTTATCTGCCTGTATGTCTGTATTTTTTTCAGCCCTTTTATTTTAGTTTTTGCTTCGGGTTTGGCTTTAAGTAGGTATAATTGTAGTTCTTAGTCTCAGCCATGATACCGTTTACTCAGAGGACTTATTTAGTCTTCAAAATTCAGTTTACGATGAAAAAAAACTCATTTGATATGGATACCAGGAAATCAAAATTTGACTTACATCCATTCATTTTTCTTTAAGTTTACAGTTTCGCTTTAACTGGAAACAACTATTGCTTTTTAGTCTTTCGTACCAACGTCCAAAGAGACTGAGCTGCAGGACCATGGATTAGTTTTAAAGCTTTCATTACACCCGAGCAATGCCGGGCTATACTGCTAGTTTGTGCATAAGTGAATGTAATAAACCAGACTGGAATTTGAACTCAGATTTCTCATTCTGGGCTGCTTTTACACCCTGCACACGTCCACATATTTCACACACTAAATGTAATAGCTATATTATTTTTTTAATCCTTTCACCCCAAGCAAGGCAGAAGTGCAACTGGTGCACAGGGGTTTACAGAAGAGGTGAGATGAGAAAGAGGAAACAAGTTACAGGGGAGTCAGAGAATGAGTAAGAAAGGGATGAGTATACAGGTGTGAAGAGGGCTGAAGGTGAGTGCAGTGGAAAGGAAGAAGAATATGATACAAGGGTCATCATGAAAAGAATGTGAGTCAAGAAGATAAGAGATGGCAATTGACTTGGAGATTGTAGCTTTCAGGGAAATAAATATATGGAAGGGAATTCCACAGGCGGGAAGTGCAAGAAAAGAAGCTGATAGAGTAGAAGTTGTGTTTACATTTGATTGGTTTCGCTGTAAAAGGGTGGGACCTATTTGCTACTTTAGTAGCTAGAGGAAATTCATGCAAAGGGGGCACCAGGGAGCTAATCTCATCAGAGCAGAGGCCATGAAATTATTTGTAGAAGAGACAGAAGGAAACCACATTATGTCGGTGAGAAAGTAACTGGAGTTGAGCTACCAGGTCAGGATCAGTTACATCACAGATTCTTCCTTGGATTTTGTCAAGAAGCCCGAGATGAATAGCAGGGCCACCCAACCAGATGTGACAGCAGTACTCAATTCACAAGCAGATGGTAGATTTATGTATGTATAAGAAAGATTTACATGAGAAAATGTTCCCAGCCTTACAAAGGGAACCAACCTTCCGAGCAACAGATTTAGATATAGATTCAATGTAGTCATTCCACTTGAGGTTGGCTGATAGACCTAAGAGGCGCAGTGTTTTGCTTTCAAGGAGACCAGCTTGATTCATTCTAATGGGGGGAGGTAGAAGCGGTTGTCAATAGTGGTTAAGTGATAGCTGTTTTGTTTTGAAAGCATTAAAATTTACGAGCCATTTCTTACTCCAGTCCACCACAAATTGGAGGTAATTTTCAAGATCAGCAGCAAAGTTTGCTTTGTCAGCCTCAGTAGATTTCTTATCGAGGAAGGAGTAAATGGTTGTATTGTCAACATAAATGCCTACTTGGGATCTGATTATATCAGGGAGATTGTTGATGAAGGTCAGAAAAAGCGTAAGACCTAGAATAGAGCCTTGAGGGACATCCACATTCATATGACAGTACCTGGAAGCATGCCTATTCAATACTACCTTCATAACGCAATTTGAAAGGAAAGACTGGATTAGGTCAAGCAATTGTCCAGTTATACCATAGCCATGTAGCTTGTATAGAAGGCCAGTATGCCAGACTCTGTTAAAAGCTTTGAAGATATCTAGTGCAATAGCTCGAACTTTGCTGTTCTTATCAAGAGCCTGGTATATATACTCTGTGATGGTCATTAACATATCAGCAGTTGACCTTGTGAAGTGGAAACTGTACTGTTTATCAAAGAAGAGGCCATGGACTGTGAGATGTAGAACCACTTCAGCATTAATAATAGCCTCAAGCACTTTGCCAAAAATCAGTAGGAAACTGGTAGGGTGATAATTGGAGGGGTCTGAGAGTTCTCTAGCATTCTTAGATACAGAAACCATAGAAAAGGACTTCCAGCAGGCAGGGAAGCAAGCAGCAGAGAGGCAGTAATAGTAGAGTTTGGAGAGGACAAAGGAGAGTTCAGGGGCACATTTCTTCAGGACAATGGGATTCCGTCACTGCCACTCACCTTATGAAGTCAAGGTTTTAAATTATATTAGAGACTAGTGATGGAGTAATGTGAATGTCACTAAGATGAGCCTCATTTCTAGGTGGGAAGTCGGCTGCAGATACCCCAGATGAATCAAATGTTGAGTTGGTGGAGAATCTGCGAGCAAAGCATTCAGCCTTGTCCGCTAAAGATGTGAGGACCTCAAATTCATTGATTAGAGGAGGATTGATGGCTTGCTGTTATTTAAAACATTTTTTTATATTATGAGACAGAGATATATTTTTACTACCGCTGTCCAATAATAGATGTTACATTTGCATACAAATTTCACATCCTAAATGTCTCAACTATTATGGGATAGCAATACTTTTTACGAAAATGTTTGAGTGCTAACTAAGGTAATAGATTACAGTTTAAATGGTAACTATGAACTAGGTTTGAGATATGGGGGCGTGTGGATAGGTAATGATGATAGGGAAGATATGTGCAAACTGACATTAACTTGATGAGATGAAGATCGTCATGGTCAGGGAAACAACAACAAAACAGTGGTCCTTGTGAAAAAGAAATTTGAATAGAACTTCTCTCTTAGATTTGGAATATGGAAGAAATAAAGTTGACTTGACTTGGAGGAAAGAACGTGATGTGCTCTAGCAGTCAGTGTCTGAACTAGTGGCACTAGAAAATGATGCTCATCTGAAATTTTTCTATTGAAATAACTATATAGTATCAATAGACTTTCATCGTTGTGTCTGTGAAGAAATTGATTGCAGAGTGGAAGATACACTACTGGGTATAATTATTAAGCCACCGCAGTTTTTTTTTTTAAAGTGATGCATTTCATACTATTTTTAGTACTTATTGCCAAATGGATAATTCTAAATGAAAATAGAATGGTTCTTTTATTATTACTTTACAAAATTTTACCCATCGCACAATGTAGATTTGCTATATATATATATATATATATATATATATACACTATCGGCCATAATTATTAGATCACCCAGGTTTTTTTTTTGAAAAATTATGTATTTCATACTATTTTAGTATTTATTGTCAAGTGGATAATTCTAAATGAAAATAGAATGGTTCTTTTGTTATTATTACTTTGAAAAATTTTACAAGGCAACCAGGAAGCCTTTGCTTTGGCCAGCCAATAAGAAGAAGAGACTAGCATAGGGAAGAGAGCATAAAAACTGGACACCAGAACAGTTTATTTGATGCACATGTTATTATGCAGTATTAAAAAAAGAACTATTCTATTTTCATTTAGAATTCTTGGCAATAAATACTAAAAATAATATGAAATACATCAATCTTTTTAAAAAAACTGGGGTGGCCTAATAGCTATGGCCAGTAGTGTATATATATATATATTAAAAAAAGATTAATTCAAAGATGTTGAATGAAAAAACCTGTTGCTGAGGTGATGTGTCGTCCCCCGTGGGGATCTTCATATCGAAATGGCCATTCAACATCTTTGAATGAATCCTTTTTTAATATATATTTGCTCTGTAATATTTTATTACATGGATCTCTCTTCCTGTATCATTTTTTAATATTAAAATAAATTTTTAATATTAATTAGGATCGGGTTTTTTGGAATTTACCTTCCTGCTTTTTTCCCTTGGATTGAAGTATCTGAATTAAAATATATATATATATATATATATATATATATATTGCAAATCTACATTGTGCGATGGGTAAATTGTCGCTGTTTGCCTTGTAAAATTTTGCAAAAGAACGATTCTATTTTCATTTAGAAGCATCCACTTGGCAATAAACACTAAAAATAGGATGAAATACATCATTTTTTAAATAAAAAATGGGGTGGCTTAATAATTATGGCTGGTAGTGTATGTCTTCCACCATAAAACTGTACAGACAATTTTGAACTCTATCAAGTCTGGAAAGTGAGGATTATACATTTTCAGCGGAGATGTGGCAGCAACACTCCATATCTGGTTTGATCTGACTCTTCTAAATCTAAGCATTGTAAAAGAAGTTAAGTACTTCCTGGAGCAGTAGAATGAGTTGGTCATTTTTAGGTCTGGAGTGAACTTGAGTCCCAACAGACATTCAAATCATGGAGCCTTGTTGAAAGTAAAACCGTTCAATGGGATTCCACTTTTATTAAATATGCATGAAACAACTCGGTGCAAATATAAAATTTTAATCATGTCTCCCCAAAAGCAAGATTATTGGTCAGTAATATTTGTTTAGCAAAAAAAGAATCAAAGGCAGTTGTGTTCATGTTTATTGTTTATATTTTATGAACTTCCATGGCATCCAAAAAGCTTTGTTGTAACTAGCTTGCTTATTGAGAAATAAAGAGGACAGGGAAGTGGGAGAGTGAGAGAAGAAGAATGACAGGGATATTGGAGAGAGAGTGGGGGGAGAAGGATGATGAGAATATAGGAGTGAGAGGAGGAGAAGAGAGTGGTTGAGGAAAAAAGAGAGAAAAACAGAAAGCAGACAGAAGAACAAAATGAAGAAGAAAACAAAGAAAAATAAGGAGGAGTAGAAGGAGGAAATAGAACTAGGGAGAGGAGGCAGGGAGGCAAAGAGAAGATAGAGAGATAAAGAAGAAGAGACAGAGAGAAGGAAGACAGGGAAAAAGAGAGAGGGAGAAGAAAGATAGGAAATAGAGAGAATGAAGACAGGGAAAGAGGAGAGAGAAGAAAGACAGGCAAAGAGAAGAAGAAGAAGAAGTGAGAGAAGGAAGACAGGGAAAAAGAGAGAGGGAGAAGAAAGATAGAGAATAGAGAGGATGAAGACAGGGAGAGAGGAGGAAGACAGGCAAAGAAAAGAGAGAAGAAAAACAAGGAAAAGGAGAGAAAGAGAGAGAAGAAAGATAGGAAAGAGAGAGGATGAAGACAATGAAAGAGAAGTGAGAGAAGAAAGATAGGGAAGTAAGGATGAAGACAGGAAAAGAGAAAGAGAGACTAGGGAGACAGGAAGTAGACAGAGAGAGAGAGAGTGTGTGTGTGAGAAAAAGATTGAGACAGGGAGACAAAAGAGAGAAAGACAAGAACAGGGAAAACATAAGAGAGGCAAAAACAAGAGAAATAGAAGAGCTATACAGGGAGACAGAAAAGAAAAAGGAGGAAGAAAACAGGGAGAAAGAAAGAGAGGGGGGAAGGAAGACAGGTATTCAGAAGAGAGAGACAAAGGAAAGAAAGAAGAGTAAGAGAACAGATATACAAGAGAGAGAGAGGAAGAGAGGGACAACTTGGCAGGAAAGAGAGGAAAAAGACAGCAAGCTTTAAGAGGGGAATAAGATGAGTGAGAGTGAAAGAGAGAGAGAGAGAGAGAGAGAGAGAGAGAGAAGAGGAAAACAAGAATGCACAAGAGAGAGAACTCCTATCTATATAAACTACCCCTTAATGTAACCCTCCAGCTTGAGTGACCCCTGACCTTCTACAAAAGAAATGAGAGAAAGAGTGAATTTGAGCTAAGCTAATCTTCCTTTTTTTAATCATTTCACCCCAAATAAGGTGAGACAACCACTAATGCATAGGAGTTTACATTGTGAGAAAAGACTGGATACAGGGAGTACTGAAGAAAGGATAAAAGATGAAAGGGATTCAAGAAAATAGAAATGGCAACTGACATTGCGTTTAAATTTTTGGAGATTATAGCTATCAGGGAAGCAAGTAAATGAAAAGGAGATCCACAGGCAGGAAGTGCAAGAAAAGAAACTGTTGAAGTAGAAGTGGCAATTACATTTAACTATTTCAGCAGTAAAATTGGGGACCAAATTGCCAATCTAGTCATACATTGAAATTCATGTAGATGAGGCACCAGGAAAAAAAGCTCATCATAGCAGTTACCAAGAAAATATTTGTAGAAAAGAAAGAGGAAGGCACGTCACATTGGTGAGAAAGTGACTGATGCCAAATCAGGATCGATCATATTGAAGATCTTTCCTTCCATTTTGTCAAGAACCTCAAATTGAATAACAGAAGCACCCAACCAGACATGGCATCAAATGATATATATATTTACATAATCCATAAATCCAAATTTCTGATTCCCCAGGGCTTATGGCCATATCACATTGAATACACCAGTTCTCGCTCGATCACCGAAGTTAAGCAACATTGAGCCTGGTCAGTACTTAGATGGGTGACCGCTTGGGAATACCAGGTGCTGTAAGCGTTTAGTGACGGACGTGTGTTGTGGTGCAGTGGATATCAACTCAGAAAAAGAAATTGGTGAGCCGAGTTCGAATTCCAGTTGAATACCCTGTAGTCACTTAAGCACTGGTACCCTGGAGAAAAGTATTAATCCGTCCCTTCCTTCCAGTTATGGATTAAATAACAGGGTAGGACTTGGGGACCCTGCCCTTAAAAACAAATCCAAATGAATCTTGATATTTGAAAAGAAAAAAGTATTACTCGACACAAAATTTATATAAAAACAACAATTGTTGAAAGAAAAAATTATTACCAGCAATAAATAAATAATAAAAAAAAATTAGTTGGCAATAAATGGCTGCTGAGGTTGATATGCCATAAAACAAACCAACCAACCAATTCCTCCGACAACCAATAAAAGTGAAACCCTGAATAAAGAAAAGTCATTTCAGTCATTTATTTTAGAATATATAGAAAGAAATACTAAGTTATATGAAAATTTTGAACGGAAGAGAAAATATTAGTCTTATAATGACCTGAAGATGGTTTGAATAAATATTAAAATACTAGCAGTTGCTCGGGTGTAATGAAAGCTTTAAAAATAATCCATGGTCCTGGAGATCAGACTCAGTCGAAAGAATATTTGAAATAATAAAATAATTGCGACAATTTACCAATCGCACCTAGTGTATATATATATATATATATATATATATATATATATTTGATACACGCATAGACAAAGACATAAGCTCCAGGACCATGGATTACTTTTAAATCTTTCATTATACCCGAGAAACACTGGGCTATACTGCTAGTGTGTATATATATATATATATATATATATATATATATATATATACACACACACACACTAGCAGTATAGCCCAGCATTTCTCGGGTATAATGAAAGATTTAAAAGTAATCCATGGTCCTGGAGCTCAGACTCTTTGGACGTTGGCATAAAAGACTAAAAAGCAATAGTTGTTTCCAGTTAATGCGAAACCGTAGACTGAAAGAAAAATGAATGGATGTAAGTCAAATTTTGATTTCCTGGCATCGATATCAAATAATATTTTTTCATCGTAAACTGAATTTTGAAGGCTAAATAAGTCCTCTGAGTAAATGGTATCATGGCTGAGACTAAGAACTACAATTATACCTACTTAGAGCCAAACCCGAAGCAAAAACTAAAATAAAAGGGCTGAAAAAAATACAGACATACAGGCAGATAAACAGACACACGCACAAACATCTTGCCTTTTATATATATATCTATTATCAATTTTCTGCACTATTGTAAGAACTGCAACCTTGAAACTTCTGAATATTGTTTCTTATGTCTTTGTCTATGCATGTATCAAATTTAATTAAAATCGGTCCACGTCTTCTATAACCCAATTTGTTTGATTATCAATTTTCAATATTTATTGGGGGTACCTCGACACAAAACCTAGCTAAGAACACTCGCAGACGTTTATAGTACAACTGTGTAAATTTTCGAGAAAATCGGTTCAGCTGTTTCGGAGTCTATAGGTAATGAACACACACATGCACACACAAAGTTCCATTTATAAATAAGTTTTGATTAACAAAATAATCCTTTTGTTTGTTCCTTAAATATTAATGACCTAGAAGAATGTTTTTCAGATTTAGTTTCATCCAAGTTTTGAAATTGTCACTTGTCTTATTTTTCAATTAAATAATGATGACCTGTAGGAATGCTTTTCAGAATTACTTTCATCATTTGAGTCGTAAAAACTCTTTCCTCTCTTGTTAATTCGTCAAATATTAATGACCTACAAGAATGTTTTTCGAAGCTACCATCACCCACTTCAGTCAAGTCACCAACTAGAAGCCGCTCAAAATAGAAAATAAAAACTCTGAAAATTATCAGAAACTAAAAATAATGGACCAACGAAAATTACTTACTTGTTTCACAGTTATCCCCAATGTATCCCAAGGGGCAAAGACATATGTGGGTGTCTGCTGACTTTGCTGTACAATTGCCGCCATTCTCACACACAACAGACGTACAGACATTAGCACTACACTCATCTGTAAATAAAAAATTAATAAAAAAAATTAACATTTCAATGACTGAGCAAGTTGCACATTTTTAAGATACATCAAAATATTTTGGCAATAAAAAAAATCCATCCTTACATCTATATTTGCTCTATTAATTTTTTTTTTTTATAATCATACTGCCCCAAGCAAAGCATTTTACTGCCACTGTTTTGCAGGGAATTACATAAGAGGAAAGTTATGAGAAAGAGTGACAGGATATAGGGGCTGTCAGCAAGTGGTTAAGAGAAGGATTACTGTGGCCATAAAGTGAGGGATCAATTTATATATTGTTTGTAATATAAAATTGATCCCCCACTTTGTATTTACATAATAATTTCTTGTCTGTTGATAAGCCGTAGAAAACGAATCAATCAGTTGATGAAATCCTGATTAGCTACGTATGCATGACTTTTAGATTCATTTACATTCTCTGGAATATAAATGTATTTTTATTTGTTTTTATGATCATATCACCCCATGCAAGGCATTTTACTACCACTGTTTTGCAGGGGGTTACATAGGAAGAAAGTTATGAGAAAGAGTGACAGGTTATAGAGGGTGTCAGGGGAAAGAGAAGGATGAGAATACTGATAAGAGTGGAGTGGACAGAGAAAAGAGCATGAGAGAGAGGATGCAGGTTAGTAAGATAGGAGATGACTATTGACTTTACATTTAAATTCTTGGAGATTGTAGTTGTCTGGCTATCTATCTGTCTATATATTTTTTTTCATAATTGTATTGCCCCAAGCAACACATGTAATTAGATGTTAATTATAGAAGTGTTGGCACCGAGAGATGTGAAGTAAAGAAACTTTGGCATCAAGCAATATTATAAAAATATTTTCCCCAAGAAATGTTAATTATTGAAATGGTATAGAAATATTGTTTCCTAGAGATGTTGAGTATAGTAATGTTGGCACCAATAGACATTATAGAAATATTGTCCCCAAGAGAAGTTAAGTATAGCAATGTTGTCACCAGGAGATGTTATTGAAATATTGTCCCCCAACAGATGTTAGGTATAGAAATGTTGGCACCAAGAGATGTATACAGTAATATTGTCCCCAAGAGCAACGTTGGCACGGGAGGATGTTATAGAAATATATAAAAATAATCTAGAAATATTAGCCACAAAAGATGTTAAGTAATGTTGGCACCAAAAAATGTTATAGCAGATGTTAAGTATAGAAATGTTGGCACCTAGAGATGTTATAGCAATATTGTTCTCTAAAGGTGTTAAGTATAGAAATGTTGGCACCAAGAGCTGCTATAGAAATATTGTCCCCAAGAGATGTTAACTACAGAAATGTTGTCTACAAGAGATGTTATAAAAATATTGTCCTCAAAACATGCTAAGTACAGAAAAGTTATCCCCAAAAGATATTAAGGGTAAAAGTTTTGTCCTCAAGAGACGTTAAGTATAGAAATGTTGTCTCCAAGTTGTGTTATAGAAATATTGTCCCTAAGAGACACTAAGTATAGAAATGTTATTCCTTAAAGATGTTAAGTATAGAAATGTTATTCCTTAAAGATGTTAAGTGTAGAAATGTTGTCTCCAAGAGATGTTAAGTGTAGAAATGCTGTTCCCAAGAGATGTTGAGTGTAGAAATGTTGTCTCCAAGAGATGTTAAGTGTAGAAATGTTGTTCCCAAGAGATGTTAAGTGTAGAAATGTTGTTCCCAAGAGATGTTAAGTGTAGAAATGTTGTTCCCAAGAGATGTTAAGTGTAGAAATGTTGTTCCCAAGAGATGTTAAGTGTAGAAATGTTGTTCCCAAGAGATGTTAAGTGTAGAAATGTTGTCTCCAAGAGATGTTAAGTGTTGAAATGTTATCTCCAAGAGATGTTAAGTGTTGAAATGTTATCTCCAAGAGATGTTAAGTGTTGAAATGTTATCTCCAAGAGGTGTTAAGTGTAGAAATGTTGTTCCAAAGAGATGTTAATTATAGAAACGTTGTTCCCAAGAGATGTTTATTTCGCTATCTTCATCAGTGTGTAGATTCCATCTAATATAGACTGAAGGTTTTTAATTAATGTAACAATAATGTCACCAGAAATTAAAACTATTTATATAGTGGCAGAAGAATACTGTTAAAAGTTGTCTGGTATTTTGAGAATAGCATTCTCTACCTGATAAAAGATGGTAACAAGCGGTATGAAAAAAGAAAGGTCTTAGACAAAGGCATTCACTATTTGATAGTCTATTCCACTCCAACCCGTTGCTTGCCTATATGTGTATTATTGTTAATTGTACCTTAGTACAATAAATCTGTTATACCTTATTCCTGGTGTTGAGTACCATTCTTCAATTGATCTCTTTCCACTGTATTCCTTTTCGTGATATATCAGGTAGATAACATTTTCATTTCCATTTCATTCAAAGCAGCTCTGGCTTTAGCTATGTGCATTTTTCAATCATTTTCAATAGAATTTATTTTGCTTCTGGGTTATGGAAAAGATTTCAGATATCAAGGATCAGTCAATTAGGTGCCATACATGATACACACTTAATTGATAATGTCCCAACAAGACATGACTAACTGGGCATAATATTTTCCTGCAGTAGGTTGCCATTACTTTCTGAGGTAAATGTTTGTTGTGATGCAGTTGATATCTACTTCGAATAAAAAACCAGAGATCCAAGTTTGAATTCCAGTTATATTACACTCATATACCCTTGGGAAAGGTATTAATCCATCTCTTCTCCCTTCAGCTTTGGGTTAAATAGCAGGACAGATTGAGTTCTATAGCCTTGGTTGGTAACCAGTCTACTTCAGAAAGTAATGGCAACCTACTGCGGGAAAATATTCTGTCCAGTCTTTCAAGACATGATCGCCCAAACATGTATCATGTATAGCACTTAACTGACTAATATCAAGGATAGCTATCTTAAAATAATCATTACAAAAAATAAATACAAATGTGAGCCTAGTTATTTGTTTTGTGACCAAATTAAAAAAACTCTCTGCATCCACTTTCAGAGAGTTTAAGTTTTCTTTAACGACATATCAACCTCTGTGGGTTATTTAATGCCAAAAAAGGCAGGGTTTTAAGGTATTTTTTTAATGTTCAGTTTAGTGAGAAGGTTGATTTAGTCAGATTTTATTGAAATTTTTTTTCTTGTATTTTAGGACCTAAAGATGTCTTCTAGTTTCATATTCAAAAAAGCTGATTATAATTTGTTTCTTCAAAACTGTATTGTTGGTAATATTTTTCTTCAAAAATGTATATTTTCCAATAAAAGTCTATTTTTATACCTTCATCGTGTTTTGACCCCAGTCTAGGGGTTAACTATTTGTCCATAGCTGGGACCATTACAGGTGTTACCACTCTGGGTTAGAGTGGACCTGGGAACAACAGCAATTAAGAGGTGGTTCCATGCTCCTCCCAATCAGAGGCCTTGCTGCCGGATGAAGTTAATGGTCATACCCAGGACCGGCTTTCAGAGAGAAAACAATGTGTTTGTCTTTGGACAATATACTTGAAAACAAGAAACTTGCACTAAATCAACAAAGTCTCCTCCTTAACACCTGCTTCTCGTTTACTACCAAATTGGCAAAAAATCTAGAAAAAATAAAAAAATGAGTAGGAGCCAAATTAGGGACAAATAATACACAAGCCTTTAGAGATAAACAATCAATGAGAGGGTGTTTATGTCAGACAAAATACTTTAAGCAAAACTTTAAAATAAAGACCAAACCAAGAAAGCTGCCCCAGCTATCATTAATTTCATACCAAACAGACAAAAACAACAACAACAAAAAAAATCAGAAGTGTATATATATATATATATATATATATATATATATATATATATATATATTATGAAGATTAACAAAATGATCTTTAAACAACAGACAATTTGAAATGATTTGTTTGAACATTATTTTTTGTTCAATACTCATATTAAGTAGATATTCTGTTTATAATCAAACAGAATTATATATTTATTTCTACAGGCCTGATTATTACGATGAGTTTTTGTTAACGAATGGCAGACATTTTTGTAACAAAAATTTATTGTAAATAATCAGGCCGAAATAAACAGAATTTAACACGACCATCAGAATGGATGTTAGCTCTGTCAGTTATACTTTTGATCATGCACTATTTAGTGGGCAGGTCTTTTTTTTTTTTTGGTAGTTGCATTTAAATTTTAGTATAGCTAGTTTTATTTTGTAGGTTAGCCACCATGTATTTGTTTAATATCATATTGTTATGTTGATATATATATTTATCAATGTTTTTAACTACTATGTATAACCTTAACATTGTTTTTGTTAAAAATCTTTTTTAGTGTAGGGGAATGGTTGAAATGCTTATGAATTAAATTCAGGAAAATTCTTCCAATGTCTGTTTAAACATTATGACTAAAAGGTGGGTTAAACGACTATGTTACACTTGCATTGTTTCAGCTTATTTTTGCTATCTCTGGTTTTATGTAAGTATTCTAAATTTACATTGTGGTTACATTTTTTAAGGCCTTTATATATTTATGGTTAAATATTTTGTTATTACTTGAGTTGATAGAAAACCTAAATTGGATTGATTTATATAAGTTGTTGAGAATTCTATGCTGGTGGTTAGATTCTTCGTTGACAGATTTACGGTTGTATAAATCTTTGGTATATGGTTTATAATGGTCATTATTCAGGTCAAAAGTTACAAAGTTGATCACTTTGGCATTAGAGGTGGTGGTAGTATTTAGTTTATGATCTTTAAAAAAATTATATAGGTCCCAAGTAGGCATCTACACAGATGACACTACAATATACTCCAGCTCCAGTAAGAAACCTGTCGTGGCGGACAGACATAATCTCGCTACTGACCTTGAGCGGGATCTACACTCTGTGGTGAACTGGGGCAAGAAGTGGCTTGTCAACTTCAATTCATCTAAGACCAAGCTGTTGTCTGTCAACCATTACAGGCAACCTCTTCTGCCTCCCATAAGCATGGACCAAGTGATTCTCCCTGAGAGTAATACACTACGCCTCCTTGGACTTACCCTGTCCTCAGACCTCAAATGGAACCACTATATTGAATCCATAGCAAAATCTACTGCTAAGAAGATTGGGTCACTATGTCGATCCAGGATGTTTTTTCCACCTGAATCCATCTTGCATATATACAAGTCAACCATCCATCCGTGCATGGAGTACTGCTGCCATTTATGGTCAGGTGCCCCTGCCGTTCTCCTCAGTGTTCTTGACAGGCTCCAAAGGAGAGTCTGTAATGTGATAGGTACTGATCTGGTGGCTCGACTGCAGCCACTTCCCCATCGTCGAAATGTGGCCTCCCTTTGTCTGTTCTACAAATACTTTCATGGCTTCTGCTCAGACGAACTTAAGTCACTGATGCCTCCTCAACAGGTGTTTACTCGTGCAACCAGACTGGCATCTGGGTCCCACCCATTCACAGTCAGGTTAGCCAAATGCAGACAACAATTCTACTCCTGCAGCTTCTTCTCTCGCACTTCCCGCCTGTGGAACTCGTTCCTGTATTCTTACTTCTCCTGATGGCTACAACCTCCAGAAATTTAAATGCAAAGTCAATACTCATCTACTAACCACTGGACTCTAGCTCTCTCCCCTCCCCTGTATAACCTTCCCTTTCTCTCCACCTATGTATCTGTCATCGCACCTGCTTTCTCAGCTTTCTGTTGTTCCTTTCTAACTAGCTTGTACTCCTCACTCTTTTCTAATTAATCTTTTTACATTTATGTAACCCCCTGCACATCAGTGGCGTTTCCGCCTTGCTCGGGGTGAAATGATTAAAAAAAAAAAGAAAAAAAAGGCAAATTGACCTAGTGAGCCAACAAACCTACCAAAGTATCACCTAAACGGATCTTCAAGGAAGGGGACAACCTTCCCTGAAGATCTGTTTAGGTGAAACCTTGGTAGGTTTGTTGGCTCACTAGGTTAGTTTACTTATTCTGCTCTGCTTACATACTGAGCACTTCTTTGTTACTGATGACTCATCTTGGATTTTTTATTTGGGCTACGTACTGGCTTTGTCTAAATCGCTTTGGCTGATGTTCATGTGCTTAGCTCTTTCTTTTTTTTATAACCATTTTTTCCTTCTGCATATATACGCGGAGGGTTTTTCGAAACGAGTATAGTGATAAGTTTGCATTTATATATATATATATATATATATTATAAATATTTTTAGAACATGTACAAACTACAATCTACTACAAAATTGTACATTATGTTTCAACATTGAAAGAACAATGTCTCATCAGGTAAATAACAATGATGGTAATAAATGTTTTATTTGATAATGAAATTTCTTTTAAGAACAGCACTTTCATTTATTTTTGGATTGTTTTTTGTATGAGGTAAAAAGATGTTAACAAAGAGGGGAAAGAAAGAGAGGAGAAAAGATTAGAAAATAAGAAAAGGAAAAGAAAGAAGAAAAAATACAGAAGAAATAAAAAAAAATGATGTTTTAATATAATAATTAACATAATAATTAATAATATACAAGGTAACCAAAAAAGTTCTGTCCGTGTTTTGATTAGTCATCGAATGAAGTTAAAATATATATACAAAATGCGTGTAGCAATTGTTTTCAAATTTAAATATCCGGAAGTAGGAATATCAGGCATTATGAAAAACATGCACACCATGCCTGGCTGTCACTTATAATCCGGAAAGCTGTGAAAAAGATGGAAGTGTCTAGAAATTTCATTCAGGGCTTTTTGCTTTACGACTTCAAAGTGGGCTTATCACCAGCTGCATCAAGTTGCCGCATATGTCAAGTGTTTGGGGATAGTGCTGTGGATGAATGTACTGCAGGGCGTTGGTCTCAATAATTCAAGTCGGGAGATTTGTCTCTCCATGATGAGCCACACAATGGACAACCACATGTCTTGAATGATGGAGTCCTGAAGGCAGCCATTGAAGAAGACAGTAGTCTAACGTGTGGTGAACTTGCAAGACAGTTCAACGTTTCGATTAAACAGTTAGACTTTACTTGCACTGCCTAGGTAAGAAGTACAAACGGAGCAAGTGGGTTCCGCAAACGCTGTTGGAGGTCCACAAGGGACAATGAGTGGCAGCCTGCGTATCGCTGCTTTCTCGCCACTATACCACATCCTTATTCAATTGAGTGCTTACCAGTGATGAAAAGTGGGTTCTGTACAAAACTTCCAAGCATTCCAGACATTGGTTGTCTCCTCAGGATGCTGTCCCTCACACTGCAAAACCCCTTATGCATCCATGCAAAATTATGCTTTATGTCTGGTGAACAGGTTGTCAAGTGGTTCGTTATGAACTGCTAGCAATGGGCCAAACGGTCACTGGAGACCTATACTCACAGCACTTGAAATGTGTGCAACAGGCATTGCACCAGAAGGAGCCAGCACTGGTGAATCGCAAAGATGTTCTTTTCCTCCATGACAACGCCAGGCCACATGTCGCGCGATTGTTCAGGGATGCAATACAGCAAATTGTCTGGGAGACTCTGTGCCATCCACCGTATTCACCTGACCTTGTGCCATCCGATTACCACCTCCTCCACATCCTGGATAATCATCATCGTGGGCAATCTTTTACCGATGAAGCAGACTTGTGCAAAGACCTCATGGACTTCTTTGCATCAAAACCCCCTGAGTTCTACTGCAAGGACATTGAACGGCTGGAGACACATTGGCAGATGGTGCTGGATGCCAATGGCAATTACTTCGAAGACTAAATATAAGTTACATATACTGTGGAGCATTTTATTTTTATTCTTTAAAAATGGACAGAACTTTTTTGGTTACCTTGTATATTGATTTTTTTTATATTGAGCACTGTTTTAAATTGATGTTTTCAACATTGTAATTATTCTTATTCATTTGTGTATATATATATATATATATATATATATATATATATTGCTAATATCCCCTAACATATGAACAGACTGATTGATGGAGGGTCTGTTGATGAATAGAGTTAAAATCCTGCAAATAATACCAATCAGCCACAAAGTGACAAAATTTATATTTGTATTAATTATATATATATATATATATATATATATATATATATATATATATATTATAAATTATATTTTAGAACATGTACAAATTTCTTAAAAATATATATCCACTACAAATTGTACATTTTGTTTCAACATTGGACTTTCAATGTCTCATCAGGTGGTGTGGAAAGAAATTTCCTTCCACACCACCTGACGAAACATTGGAAGTCCAATGTCAAAACAAAATGTACAATTTGTAGTGGATATATATTTAAAAAGAATTTGAACATATTCTAAAATATATTTTATAATAAATATTCACAGCTCTATATTATATATTGAGCACTGATTAATGTTTTAAACGTTGTAAATATTTCTTCATTCCTTATTCACTCGGGTATATATATATATATATGCATACAACCACACTCTCCCATCGACCTACCTTCTAACTTTCTGATTAGAGTTCAATTAAACAACGTTTCTTAGAAAAACATAGTCATGTAAGCAATATTAGACAGATTTTAGTTGATAACACAATAATACTCACTCATACACACAGTAAAAAGAACCTTCATATATTGGAATGCATCTACATTAAATCAAAACAACCCACACTTAATAAAATCACATTTCAATCTGTTCATAACACATTACATTGCATTTAGACATATGGTTCTTTTAACATTTTGGTCTTTCACATGCTGTGACATCATAGAACCGTATTACAATTTTACGAACTGCGTCTGATAATCGGTGACTGTTATTTTTGCAGAGTAATGTTTTATGTCAACACAAGATAAAATCATTTTTGGTGGTGGATGTCTTTATGTTAACATCCCTGTAACCTCTCTAAAGATGGCTCATGTGAACCGAAAGCTTAGAACCAACTTAATAAAAAATTATCCAAATGTTGGACAATTTTTGTCTTCATTTTCACCTGAAATTAAAGCCAAAATATGATGTTTAGAACAGCTCATGATTAAACATAATAGACATTCATTGTCTCCTATATTTAACAGTGTATGTTTTGAAAATTACCTGCTGCCTCAATACACTAAATATATATATATATATATATATATATATATATAAAACTGGCAACAGTATCAGTGTATTCTCTCCAGTCATGAGTTCCAACTGAACACACCTATTTTTAAGATATTGTCATAAGATCATAAATAGCTCAAATTGTTTGGATGACTATGGTCATTGTTTTATAATGGGATGTACCAGTTGTCCTCCTGTGTTAGTCTTCATGGCTGTCTTCAGTCCAAAACACTGAATTCTCTCTGAATTTCTTTTCTCCAGGAGAAATGTTTTCATATCGTAATAAACAGCACAACTTATGTGCGTTGTGGTGCATTGGGTATCAGCTCGGAATGAGAAATTGGGAAGCCGAGTTCAAATTTCCTAATCGCTAACCCCCACCAACATCCCACACACAACTCGTCAAATATAAGAAAAGAGGCTTTCCATTCCTTTCCACACCACCTGATGAGACATTGTCATTTCAATGTCGAAACAAAATGTACAATTTGTAGTGGATATATATAAAAAACTTTGTATATGTTCTAAAATATAATTTATTATAAATATTCACAGCTCTATATTATATATCGAGCACTGTTTTAAATTAATGTTTTGGATGTTGTAAAATTTTTCTTTGTTCTTTATTCACTCATCTTGCATTCCTGACAGCTACAACCTCCAGGAATTTAAATGCAAGGCCAATACTCATCTCTTAACTACTTGACTCTAGTTCTTTCTTCACCACCCTGTATATCCTTTCCTTTCTCCCCACCTTTGCAACTGTCATCACACCTGTATTCCCATCCTTCTCTTGCTCCTTTCTTCTCTTCACTCTCCTCTAACCTTTTTCTCTTATGTAGCCCGCTGCACATCAGTGGCATTACCGCCTTGCTTGGGGTGATATGGTTTTAAAAAAAAAAAAATATATATATATATATATATATATATATATATATATATATATGTACTGTTAAATATAAGAGACAATGAATGTCTATTATGTTTAATCATGAGCCATTCTAAACGTTGTATTTTGGCTTTAATTTCAGTTGAAAATAAAGACAAAAATTCTCCAACATTTGGATAATTCTTATAAATTTGCTTCTAAGTTTTCTAGGTTAACCTCTCTGAAGATTGCTCATGTGAACCGAAAACCTAGAAACAAATTAATAAAAATTATCCAAGTGTTGGAGAATTTTTGTCTTTATTTTCAACTGAAATTAAAGCCAAAATACAACGTTTAGAATGGCTCATGATTAAACATAATAGACATTCATTGTCTCTTATATTTAACAGTATATGTTTAGAAAATTATTTGCTGCCTTGATACACTAAATATATATATATATATATATATATATATATATATAGGATGGCTATTTGTTTCGTTGCTTATCAATCTGCCAGACCAACTAGCAAATCACCATTACATATACTCAGTTAACTCACAGTTTGAGTTTTGAGTTTGCCGTTTGTTTAATGGCATATCAACACCTCTGTGGGTTATTTAATGCCAAAAAAGTTGGGGTTTAAGGCATATTTTTTTTAATGTTTGGTTATCGTGAGATGGTTGATTTAGTCAGATTTTAATGAAAATTTTTGTTTTTATTCTTTTTTATTTTAGAAAAATGAAAATATCTTCTATTTTTATATTCAAAAATGTTTTGCTGAGATTAATTTTTTCCTTCAAAAATGTGTTATTGCAATCATTTTTCCTTCAAAAATGTGTATTTTTCTAGAAAAATCTATTTTTATGTATATATTTCTATAAAAGTGTATTTTTATACTTTCATAGTTTTTTGACCCCAGTTTAGGGGGGGCAAGTATTTGCCCATAGCTGGGACCCGAACAGGTGCTACCACTCCGGGTCAGGGTAGACCTGGGGACAACAGCAATTGAGAGGTGGTTCCATGCTCCTCACAACCTCCCAATCAGAGGTCTTGCTACCGGATGCAGTTTACCGTCATGCCCAGGACCATTAACTCACAGTTCACCTGTTGTTTTATACTGCAACTATGCTGAGCAGACCTTTGTTACAGTTTCTGGAAGTGAGCGCATAGTTTGATGTGATCATTTTTTTTTGTTTAACAGGAGCAGCATGCTCAGACCTTCACTAAAGAGTGCTGGATTGCTATGTGATGTTAGTTCTTCAATACGCTGAACAATATCATCGAAAATGAGGACAAAACTTGAAGCAGCAGAAATGTGGTTCTACAGAAGGATGCTGTGGATATCATGGACCGAGCATGAAAGCAATGATGAGGTGCTGGAAAGAATGGCAACAAAAAGGAAATTAATACTGAGCATCAGGAAGAGACAACTGAAGTTCCTGGGACACACAATGAGGAAGGAGAGCCTGGAGAACCTGATATTGACAGGCCAGATATAAAGAAAAAGAGACAGAGGAAGGCAGCAAATAACATATTTGCAGGGCCTGATCAGATGGATGACGGAATGAGGGTTGCGATGTGTAACAGGAGCAAACATACTAAGAGCTACAAGGGATAGGGAGACATGGAGAACGATGATCGCCTACATCCTGCAGGGACTGGGCACATAGAAGAAAGAAGTACAATCATCACCAACTTCCAACTGAAGTTAACCTAATTACCCTCACAATGCTTGGGTTAACCCATGGTATATTCTTCAGGCACACTCCCAGACTGATATTATCAAGAAGTCACAGGCAACCTCTCCTGTCTCCCATAAGCATGGACCAAGCGATTCTCCCTGAGAGCAATACACTGCACCTCTTCGGCTTTACCCTCTATTCTGATCTCAAATGGAACCACTATATTGAATCCATAGCAAAATCTACTGCTAAGAAGATTGGGTCACTATGTCAATCCAGGATGTTTTTTCCACCTGAATCCATCCTGCATATATACAAGTCAACCATCCGTCCGTGCATGGAGTACTGCTGCCATTTATGGTCAGGTGCCCCTGCCGTTCTCCACAGTGTTCTTGACAAGCTCCAAAGGAGAGTCTGCAATGTGATAGGTACTGATCTGGCGACTTGACTGCAGCCACTTCCCCATCGTCGAAATATGGCCTCCCTTTGTCTCTTCTATAAATACTTTCATGGCTTCTGCTCGGATGAGCTTAAGTCACTGATGCCTCCTCAACAGATGTTTACTCATGCAACCAGACTGGCAACTGGGTCCCACCCATTCACAGTCAGGTTAGCCAAATGCAGACGACAATTCTACTCCTGCAGCTTCTTTTCTTGCACTTCCCGCCTGTGGAACTCGATTCCATATTCTTGCTTTCCTGACGGCTACAACCTCCAGGAATTTAAATGCAATGTCAATACTCATCTATTAACCACTTGACTCTAGTTCCTTCCCCACCCTGTATAACCTTTCCTTTCTCTCCACCTTTGAAACTGTCATCACACCTGCATTCTTAGCTTTCTATTGCTCCATTCTAACTGGTTTGTCTTCCTCTTCATTCTCTTCTAATTAATCTTTTTACACTTATGTAACCCCCTGCACATCAGTGGCATTACTGCCTTGCTTGGGGTGAAACGATTAAAAAAGAAAAATGTCACCTCTCTGAGAAATCAACCATGTTGAGTTTGAAACCCACCCCCACTGTTTTATGACCAGAGGGTAAATGTTCCAGCCACTTAGCCATGTGTCTATAAATACATACATACACTTTGTGCATATACAAACACTCATTTTTCCACTCTGGGCTCTCTCAAAGTTCTGAAATTTTTTCTTTCAATAACCTTGACAAACTAAATTATAGATTCAGAGCCTGTATAATTACTTGAGCATCATGACTGACTTGTAAACAGCCTATTAAGCAAACATCTTGATGTATCTCATTCTTGTTTTTTTTATGAATAGCAAATCATGAGAAAATTATGAAAACAAAACATGCACAAAGACGGTCAGTAACAGGAAGGTGATGATCATTATGCCAACACACATTAAACCAGCCTCTTTCACTGAAGAGCTCTACAAGATAAACAACTTCAGACTGACATTTCAACACCATCTTTTCTTTTTCTTCTGGACACACTTGGGCAAAGTGAGTGTTGACTGAGATCTCTGAAGGGCAGACATTTAATTTCTTGTAAACATTTTACAATTATTTTTTTTGTCTTTTAAACTGTTTTTTGTTAGAATCTCTTTTTTTCTTTCTATCTTATGTTTTTCTTTTGTCTTTCTTTTTTATATTTTATTTTTCCTTCTTTTCATCTTCCTTTCTTTTTGTATTTGTTTTAATTCTTAGTTTTTTTTTTTTATTGTTTTCTCCAGCAATCCATGATTTTCAATGTTTTCTATTCAATCTCATTCTTCTGACTTAACAGCAATTTTATTCCCACTGTCTTATCTCATTTTTTTCTGTAGATTTACTCTTTTTTTTTCTGTTAACTAGCAGTATAGCCCGGCGTTGCTCGGGTGTAATGAAAGATTTAAAAGTAATCCATGGTCCTAGAGCTCAGACTCTTTGGACGTTAGCACAAAAGACTAAAAAGCAATAGTTATTTCCAGTTAAAGCAAAACCGTAGACTGAAAGAAAAATCAATGGATGCAAGTCAAATTTTCATTTCCTGGTATCGATATCAAATAAGTGTTTTTCGTCATCAACTGAATTTTAAAGGCTAAATAAGTTCTCTGAGTAAATGGTATCATGGCTGATACTAAGAACTACAATTATACCTACTTAGAGCCAAACCTGAAGCAAAAACTAAAATAAAAGGGCTGAACAGATACAGACATGCAGGCAGATAAACAGACACACACACAAACATCTTGCTTTATATATATATATATATATATTATCGATTTTCTGCACTATTGTAAGAACTGCAACCTTTAAACTTCTGAATATCGTTTCTTATGTCTTTGTCTATGCGTGTATCAAATTTGATTAAAATCAGACCAATACTTCTATAACCCGATTTTTTTCAATTATTGATTTTCGATATTTATCGGGGGTACCTTGACACAAAACCTAGCTAAGAACACTCGCAGATGCTTATAGTACAACTGTGTAAATTTTCAAGAAAATCGGTTCAGCCGTTTCGGAGTCTATAGGTAATGGATACACACACATATACACACACAAAGTTCCATTTATAAACAAGTTTAGATTTAGATTTCCAAATAATTTTTAAAGCATTTTTTTTTTTCTTTTCTGTCATTCAATTTTTTCAGCTTTGAATTATTTCTTTTGTTATCCTTTTCTTTCTTTTTCGTTTTCTTTTTCTTTATTTTGTCTCTATTTTACTTTTCGTTTTTTCTCTCCTTTAAATTTTTGAATTTTTTTGATCAAATTTTTATTCGTCTTTCTCTTCTTATTATCACGACGTTCTATATTTCATTCCATCAATATACCCTTCCTGTGTTTATTTTTCTCCGCATTCTCATTCTTGCATTCTTTCAATAATCAAAAATCTATTCTTTTTTCTTCTCTTCAATATTTCTTGTCTTATTTTCTCTTTTTCACTTGTAATATTCTTTTTTTTTTGCATTCCTTCATTTCATCTTTTTCTTTCTTTCATTCAATTTTTCTTTTTTCTTTCATTTCATCTTTTTTTTCTGTCTTCACATCTTTTTCTTTCTTTCATTCAATTTTATTATTTTTTTCTTTTATTCTATTATTTTCTTTCATTTCATCTTTTTCATTCTTTCATTCAGTTTTATTATTTTTCTTTTATTCTATGATTTTCTTTCAATTTCATCTTTTTCATTCTTTCATTCAATTTTATTATTTTTCTTTTATTCTATTATTTTCTTTCATTTCATCTTTTTCATTCTTTCAATTTTATTATTTTTCTTTTATTCTATTATTTTCTTTCATTTCATCTTTTTCATTCTTTCATTCAATTTTATTATTTTTCTTTTATTCTATTATTTTCTTTCATTTCATCTTTTTCATTCTTTCAATTTTATTATTTTTCTTTTATTCTATGATTTTCTTTCATTTCATCTTTTTCATTCTTTCATTCAATTTTATTATTTTTCTTTTATTCTATGATTTTCTTTCATTTCATCTTTTTCATTCTTTCAATTTTATTATTTTTCTTTTATTCTATTATTTTCTTTCATTTCATCTTTTTCATTCTTTCAATTTTATTATTTTTCTTTTATTCTATTATTTTCTTTCATTTCATCTTTTTCATTCTTTCATTCAATTTTATTATTTTTCTTTTATTCTATTATTTTCTTTCATTTCATCTTTTTCATTCTTTCATTCAATTTTATTATTTTTCTTTTATTCTATTATTTTCTTTCATTTCATCTTTTTCATTCTTTCATTCAATTTTATTATTTTTCTTTTATTCTATTATTTTCTTTCATTTCATCTTTTTCATTCTTTCAATTTTATTATTTTTCTTTTATTCTATGATTTTCTTTCATTTCATCTTTTTCATTCTTTCATTCAATTTTATTATTTTTCTTTTATTCTATTATTTTCTTTCATTTCATCTTTTTCATTCTTTACAGTCGTTTTTCTTTTTTTCTTTTTCTTAATATTTTTATATTTGTCCTTTCATTTTCCAAAAATAAAAATAAACCTCCACCATTTTTTACTTTTCATATTCCTTCTTCACTTTTCACCATTTTTCTCTCTATTCCTATTTTTCCTTCCTGTGATTTATAGAAAACCAGGGACAGATAAAACCTATAATTATTGGCAAGTAACCTGAGGAAGCACTCAGTTAAACAGCTGTTATGGTTAACAAGGAAACTGATACCAAAGACTCCATTTCTTTAGCAAATTTTTAAAATAAGAAAAAATAAATACTAAAATTGTTTTTTATTATATTCTTCAGCCATTTGATTGACTTTAATACAGAACCATTAATGGCAATTGCTACATATTTTGTATTTTGGAGAAGCAGGCTATTAAATTGGGCTGCTGCTGCTGACTATTAAAACGTCTGTCCACAGGCAATAAAAAAGAAGTAAACCATATTAAATTAAACCTAAATTTTACTGCCACTGTTTTGCAGGGGGTTACATAGGAGGAAAGTTATGAGAAAGAGTGACAGGTTATAGGGGTTATCAGGAAATGGGTAAGAGAAGGATGAGAATACTGATGAGAGTAGAGTGAACGGAGAAAAGCAGGAGAGAAGGATGAATGTGGCTATAAAGTGAGGGATCAGTTTATATATAGATTGTAATGTAAACTGATCCCCCACTTTATACCCACATTATAATAGTATAGAATTATTTTTTTTATAATCATATCACCCCAAGCAAGGCATTTTACTGCCATTGTTTTGCAGGGGGTTACAGAGGAGGAAAGTTGAGAAACAGTGACAGGTTATAGGCGGTGTCAGGAAGTGGATAAGAGAAGGATGAATGTGGCCACAAGGTGAAGGATCCATTTATATATTGATTGTAATGTAGAACTGATCCCCTGCTGTATATCCATATTATAATAGTATAGAATTTATTTTTTTTAATCATATCGCCCCAAGCAAGGCATTTTACTGCCACTGTTTTGCAGGGGGTTACAGAGGAAGAAAGTTGAGAAAGAGTGGCAGGTTATAGGAGGTGTCAGGAAGTGGGTAAGAGAAGGATGAGAATACTGATGAGAGTGGAGTGGACGGAGAAGGGAGCATGAGAGAGAGGATGCAGGTTAGTGAGATAGGAGATGACTATTGACTTTACATTTAAATTCTTGGAGATTGTACCTGTTGGGGAAGTAAGTAAACGGAAGGGAATTCCTAAGGCGAGAAGTGTGAGAAAAAAAGCTACTGGAGTAGAATTTGCATTTACATTTTATTGGTTTCACAGTCAAAGGGTAAGACCTAATTGCTAATTTTGTGGCTCGAGTATTCATATATAGGGGTCACCAATGAGCTAAGTTCATCAGGGCAGAAGCCGTGAAATTATTTGTAGAAGAGACAGAGGGAAGTTACATTGCGCCAGTGAGAAATTGACTATCCGAACAGCTAAGTCAGGATCGATCACATGATAGATTCTCCACTGGACTTTGTCAAGGACCACTAGGTGGATAGCAAGAGCACCCGACCAGATATGGCAGCAGTATTCAATGCACGGGCGGATGGTATATGTGCAGGATTGATTTTCATTCCTATCTAGTTTTCCATTTTGTTTAAAACTATAAAAACTAAATTCTGATGCCACAGAAAATATTAACAATTAATTATACCATTATTGGGGTGAGTATGAAATAAAAATAACTTTCTTTACTTCATTGTTCGCAAATCCGTGAGCCAGTGTGAAAATCTATTTTTGACCAGGAGAAAAATGATGGGCTTCATGCTGATGAAAATGCCAAGACAAAATTTTGTGAGCAAGTGTGAAATATTTAATAACCAATGAAAAGTAAGCGATTTAAAAAAAAATAACAAATTGAACTTTCAATGACTCATGTTTTGTTTCTTCCTGCCCCCAAATTTTTAAGATTATTGATAAAATCCAAAGAAGAATCTGCAATATTATTAATCCAAACCTGGAATCTCAGCTTCAGTTACTTTTCCCTTGTCCTAATGTAGTTTTCCTGTGCCTTTTCCAGAAATAATTTCATGCATTTGGTCTGACAAGCTTGCCTCTTTTGGACCTACAGTTTGTGAATTTAAAACAACAAATCGGGGAGCCAAATTCGAATTCCAGTTGAATTCATTGCATTCACTTATGCACAAATACCCTTGGGAAAGGTATTAATCCATCTCTTCCCTGCAGTTACGGGTCAAATAAGAGCACAAATTGGGTTATATAACCTTAGCTGGCAACCAGTCTACCGCAGAAAGCAATGGCAACCTACTGCGAGAAAATCTTCTGCCCAGTCAGGCATGTCTCTTTCAAGACATGATCGCCCAAGTGTGTATCACATATAGCACTTAACTGACTGACTGAATATAATAGTTGAAAACATGATTAATGCGTCTACTGGGCATAAAGTGGGGGATCAGTTTTATATTGCTTTAAAGTCATAAACTGATCCCCTACTAATTACTACTTAATAATATAATACATCTCTTCCCCCTCTACCTATGAGTCAAATAATAGGACAGACTGGGTTCTATAGCCTTGGCTAGCAACCAGTCTACCGCAGAAAGCAATGGCAATTTACTACGGGATAATCTTCTTCCCAGTCAGTTATATCTCTTTCGAGACATGATCACCCAAAGTGTGTATCAAGTATGGCACTTAACTGATAGACTGAACAGATTAGGCTGTGAGGTGTGGGGCAATGAATATCACCTCAGAATGAAAAATTGGAGAGCTGAGTTCAAATTACATTAGAATTCGTTATATTCATTTACACGCAAATACCCTTGGAAAAGGTATGGATCCATCTCTTCTCCCTCCAGCTATGGGTTAAATTGTTGGACAGATTTAGCCCTGTTTGGCAACCAGTTTACCACAGGAAAAAATTGCAGCTTACTGTGGCAAAATATTTTTCTCAGTCAGTTATGTCTCTTTCGAGACATGATCGCCCAAAGTGTGTATCTCATATGGCACTTAACTGGTTAAGTAAATATAATTATTAGAAACATAATTAAAGCTTCTATGGACATAAAGTGAAGAATCTTCTGCCTAGTCAGTCATGTGTCAAAAGAGAAGGGTCGGCCAAGAGTGTATCATGGATGACAATTAATAGACTGACTAGATTAGTGGACTGGAGAAAGTAGGGTGGTGTAGGGAAAAGAGGAGAATGGAGTAATTATTAAATTTTAACTTAAGTCTTAATGATGTAATATATAGCATTTTGGAATGCCAGGTTTGAATTTCAGTTTGTTTCTCATCAATTTTCAGTTGAAATGGATAAATGTAATCGTATGTTCTATGTTAGCAGTTTCTTCTCTCACACTTCTTGCTTGTGGAACTCCCTTCCAGCCTCTTTCTTTCCAGTCAACTTTGATCTTAAAGAATTTATGTATATATATGTAAAAATATACTCAGTTATGATCTGAGATTAAGAACAGGAAGGTTAAATCAAATAAAGACAAGAGGAAAACTGTATTTTAAATAGCTTACGCGTTTCGTCCTTTGATGGACTTTATCAAAGCAAAAAGACGAAATGAGCTTTATTCTAAATTATACATCTATAAACAAACAGTGTTGGCAACCACAAAGATGCTCACAAATCATTTCAAAAGATTAACAGAATATTTTAGTTTTTAGAATTTCTTCATGTGTAGTGCAAAGTCACGAGATATTAAAATGAAGGAAATTCGACCGTTTTCTTTGAAATTTTTATTATGTATGTTAGTCTGTTTTAGTAGAATTTCCATAAGTAAAGCTGAGATTGGGAAACATCCTGGGTGCAAATTGATAAAAGTTTATAAACAATATCAAGAAAGGATTAAAAACAGAAGACTCCTCCTGGCTAAAGCTTATCACATACCATCACGTAGGCAATTTAAAATACAGTTTTCCTCGTCTTTATTATATTTAACCATATATATATATATATATATATATATATATATATATATATACCCATACAAGCATCTATACATACCTGTGGAATGAGTTATAAAAAGAAAAGTTTTTGTCCCTGCCATCTATTAGCAAGGAAGGGCTTTATAGATTGGAGAAAGTAGGGTGGTGTCAGGAGAAGAGGAGAATGGAATAATTATTAAATTTTAAATTAAGTCTTCATGATGTAATATAGAGTAACTTGGAATGAAAAATTGGAATGCCAAGTTTGAATTTCAGTCTGATTTTCCACATTTACTTTCAGCATTCTTTTCTCTCCAAGTTATGGGTTAAATAATAGAATATGTATCTAGAAAAAATCTTTGGTATTTAAAAAAAATACTTAATCCAATATTTGCTTACAAAAAAGATTCTCAAAATTCAAAATATGTTTAGGTTTTAATGAAGTCACAAATGGGTTGATAAGCCATGAAAAATCAATTATTTCAAGGAGAAGTTGTCTGAGCAGGACTTCCTTCTTATGAAAATGAAGACAATAAGGATGATTCAATCGTGTGTATGTGATTATGTCCTAGCTGTATAAGTCTGAACTGGTGGAACCAAGGTTTTCTTTCTATTTGACTGGTGGCCACACAAAATTAGAGTGCTCAGTCTATCTTGATATTTAACCTGTAGCTGGGGGAGAAGAGACAAACCTTGAATTTGAACTCATCATCCTGATTTCCCTTTCTGCCCTGTTATCCACGACACTAAATGTACATCCATACTGCGAAATAATAGTTTGTCAAATAAAAACAACATTAAACATATATTTAAGCTGTTCACATAATCTGATAACAAAAATGCTTGCGCTGATTCAGGTTCATCTTGCAAATGGATTATGGTCAAATACTCAAAGGTGTTCTGTGCAGAGAGCTGGCTCAATGGGAATGCTTCATACGGAGACCACCAAATATTCTAAAAAGATATATATATATATATATAGAACAGTCATCTACAGACAGATCTGTTTCGCTGTATCCGATTGCTTCTAGCCAGAATTTAAACCCGACTGAATTGACATCAATCGGCAATTCTACCTCTGAACTATGGGTGCTCGGTAGATGAAGGCGGACTTTAGCGTGTTATATACAGTGTAAACACATGTCAGTAGCTGAGAGTGTTCAAATTCATTACTGAATGAACGATGCATAGATGTACCTACTGTTTTTTCCACCATGGTGCTTGATCAGGGGATAGATCTACACTTATTTATAAATGGAACTTTGTGTGTGTGTGTGTGTGTCTGTTACCTATAGACTTTGCAACAGCTGAACTGGTTTTCTTAAAAATTTACACAGTTGTACTATAAGCGTTTGCGAGTGTTCTTAGCTAGGTTTTGTGTCGAGGTACCCCCGATAAATATCGAAAATCGATAATCGAAATAATCGAAGGAGTGGTCCGATTTTAATCAAATTTGATACACTCATAGACAAAGACATAAGAAACAATATTCAGAAGTTTCAAGGTTGCAGTTCTTACAATAGTGCAGAAAATCGATTATATATATATATATATATAAAAAGTAAGATGTTTGTGTGTGTGTCTGTTTATCTGCCTGCATGTCTGTATTTTTTCAGCCCTTTTATTTCAGTTTTTGCTTCAGGTTTGGCTCTAAGTAGATATAATTGTAGTTCTTAATCTCAGCCAAGATACCATTTACTCAGAAGACTTATTTAGCCTTCAAAATTCAGTTTACAACAAAAAAAACTTATTTGATATTGATACCAGGAAATCAAAATTTGACTTACATCCATTCATTTTTCTTTCAGTCTACCGTTTTGCGTTAACTGGAAACAACTATTGCTTTTTAGTTTTTCAGTCCAATGTCCAAAGAGTCTGAGCTCCAGGACTATGGATTAGTTTTAAAGCTTACATTACACCCAAGCAACACCAAGCTATACTGCTAGTGTAGATTTATAAATCTACCACTCATTAATGTATCAAATACTGTTGTCTTATCTAGCTGGGTGCTCCTGCTATTCTTCATGAGGTTTTCAACAAAATCCAAAGAAGAATCTACAATCCTGAATCAGCGGCCAACCTTCAATCACATTTTTATTGATGTGGTGTGGCTTCTCTCTATCTTTCCTACAAGTATTTTCATGGCAACTGCTCTGAAAAGTTTTGTCCCTGATTCTCTGACCACATGTTGGTTGGCTGTTTTGTTTTTATGGCAAATCAACCTCAGCGAGTCATTTATTGCCAACTAAACTTTATTTATTTATTGCTGGTAATACCTTTTTCTTTCAACAATTTATTGTTGTTTTTTATATAAGTTTTGTGTCTAGTAATACATTTTTCTTTTCGAGTATCAAGATTCATTGGGATTTGTTTTTAATGGCAGGGTCTCCAAGTTCTACCCTTGTTATTTAACCCATAACTGGAAGGAAGGGACGGATTAATACCTTTCCTAAGGGTACCAGTGCTTAAGTGAATGCAGGGTATTCAACTGGAATTCAAACTCGGCTCACTGATTTCTGTTTCCGAGCCGATATCCACTGCACCACAATGCACATCCGCCACTAAATCCTTACAGCATCTGGTATTCCAAAGTGGTCACCCATCTAAGTACTGACCAATGTTGCTTAACTTCGGTGATCAAGCCAGAACTGGTGTATTCAATGTGATAGGTCATAAGCCTGACCACGTCTATCTATATACATTATTAGATTGGCATCAAGGTCCCACCCTTTTACTATCAAAATAGTTAAATGTAACTTTCTCTTCTACTCGAACAGTTTCTTTTCTCACACTTCCCATTTGTGGAACTCCCTTCTGTTTGCTTGCTACTCTGATAGTTACAATATGTAAAAGTCTAAATGCAGTGTCACTTGCCATCTTCTATCTCCTTGCTTTCCATTCTTCTCTTATTCTTTCTTCAACATCTGTACTTCTTTTTTTTTTTTTCACTTTCTCTACCTATTTGTGTGCATTGTGGCGCAGTGGATATCAGCTCGGAATGAGAAATCGGGGAGCCAAGTTCAAATTCCAGTTGAATTCATTGCATTCACTTACGCGCAAATACCCTTGGGAAAGATATTAATCCGTCTATTCCTTCCAGCTATGGGTTAAATAACAGGACAGATTGGGTTCTATAGCTTTGGCTGACAACCAGTCTACCACAGAAAGCAATGGCAACCTACTGCGGGATAATCTTCTGCCCAGTCAGTCATGTCTCTTTCGAGACGTGATCGCCCAAGCGTGTATCACGTATGGCACTTAACTGACTGATTGAATATAATAGTTGAAATCACGATTGAGTTTTCTACTGGGCATAAAATGGGGGATCGATCTTATATTGTTATGAAGTAATAAACTGATCCCCCACTAATTACTACTTAATAATATAATACATCTCTTCCACCTCTAGATATGAGTCAAATAACAGGACAGATTGGGTTCTATATCCTTTGCTGGCAACCAGTCTACCGCAGAAAACAATGGCAACCTACTGCGGGACATGATCGCCCAAGCGTGTATCACGTATGGCACTTAACTGACTGACTGACTACCGACTTGTTCACAAGTGGTACTCCTGCCTGACTTAAGGTGAATGATTATAAAAATTAAAAAAATAAACAAATATCTCTAAAATAAACCTGAGAACCAACAATTCACATACATCGGACGCTGTAGCTTTTAAGTAATCATCCGAGAGGAAAACAGTACAGAAAATCCTCTTCAAGTATCATGTAATATTTGCCTAACAGTCATCGATGATAAGCAAGAAGAAGAAGAAACACCCATCGTTTGAAAGAAAGACTAATATCAAACTACTTGTATTTTATTTCTAAGATGAGTAATTATCAACAATCTTGGAATTATCTCGAACTTGGTTTATATAGGTTAATAATAGACACAACATTTTGACCAAGTGCCCTCTGGTCATCATCAGGTGATAACTTACATCAGCCAATCTATGGATATCTGATGATGATCAGAGAGTACTTGGTCGAAATGTTGTGAATATTATAACACCTATATCAACCAAGATGAGAACAAAGGTTCGAAAGGTTTCCAAGATTAATAATAAACTGTGTGCAAAGAGTAGGAGGTTGCCATTATTTTCTGTAGTAGACTAGTTGCCAATCAAGCCTATAGAACATAATCTATCCTGCTACTTAACCCATAGCTAGTGGGAGAAGAAATGGATGCATATTTTCCCAAAAGTAATTAGTGGAGGATCAGTTTATTACTTCAGAACAATAGAAAATCGATCCTCCACTTTATGTCAAGTAGAAGCTTTAATTATGTTTCTAACAATTATATTTAGTCAGTCAGTTAAGTGCCATATGTGATACTTGCTTTGGCAATCATGTCTCAGAAAAGACATAATTGACTGGGCAGAATATTTTGCCACACTATGTTGCCATTACTGGTGCCCCCTATATATGAATTTACTCGAGCCACAAAATTAGCAAATAGCTCCCATCCTTTCACTGGGAAACCAATAAATTGTAAACGTAAATTCTACTCCAGCAGCTTCTTTTATCGCACTTCCCGCCTGTGGAATTCCCTTCCATTTACTTGCTTCCCCGACAGCTACAATCTCCAGGAATTTAGATGTAAAATCAATAGTCATTTCCTATCTCACTAACCTGCATCCTCTCTCTCATGCTCTTTTCTCTGCCCGCTCGACTCTCATCAGTATTCTCATCCTTCTCTTACCCACTTCCTGACACCCCCTATAACCTGTCACTCTTTCTCATAACTTTCCTCCTATGTAATCCCCTGCAAAACAGTGGCAGTAAAATGCTTTGCTTGAGATGATATGATTATGAAAAAAAAAATTTTCTATACATTTATATTCCAGAGAATGTAAATAAATCTAAAAGACATGCATGTGTAGCTAATCAGTATTTCATCGACTGATTGATTGGTTTTCTACTGCTTATCAACAGACAAGAAATTATTATGTAAATATAAAGTGGGGGATCAATTTTATATTACAAACAATATATAAATTGATCCCTCACTTTAAGGCCACCGTCATTCTTCAGTAAAATGCCTTGCTTAGGGCGATATGATTATTAAAAAAAAATAATCCATCCTGTGGGTATTAGATTCTCCAAGCCCTCCTTTCTCATTACATGTCCCAGAAACATCAGTGGTCTCTTCCTGATGCTATGTATAAGTTTCCTTTTTGTTTGCATCCTCTCCAAACTTCATTAATGCTCACATGTTTGGTCTATGGTATCCTCAGCATCCTTCTGTAGAGCCACATTTCTGCTGCTTCGAGTCTATCTTTAGGGAGCTCATCCAACATTGGCTGCCAGATAAAAGGACAGATATTACATCACATTCCAGTACTCTTTTCTTTGTTTCCAATGAGATTTTCCCATCTAGAAATACTCTGATTAGCTTTTGAAATGCGTCCTTGGCCATGCTAATGCACCTCTGGACCTCAGTGTTGCACTTTCCATCCTCTGTCAGAAAACTTCTCAGGGATTTAAATTTCTGCAACCGTTTGATTTTAGTATCTCTGAAAGGATACAGTGCCTGAAATATGCATCAGAGTAAACTCCATAGTCACTTGAGAATAACTGACACCTAATGCATATAAAGGCTGTTCATTGTGGTGCAGTGGATATCGACTCAGAACGGCAAATCAGGGCACCGAGTTCAAATTCCAGTTGAATTCCTTACATTCACTTATGAACAAATACCCTTGGGAAAGGTATTAATCCATCTCTTTCCTTCAGTTATGGGTTAAATAATAGCACAGATTGGGTTCTATAGCCTTGGTTGGCAACCAGTCTACTGCAGAAAGCAATGGCAACCTACTGTGGGATAATCTTCTGCCCGGTCAGTCATGTCTCTTTGGAAACATGATCGCCCAAAACGTGTATCACATATGCCACTTGACTGACTGACTGAATATAATAGTTGAAAACATGATTAAAGCTTCTACTGGGCATAAAGTGGGGGATCAGTTTTATATTGTTTTGAAGTAATAGAATGATCCCCAGTAATTTACTATTTAATAATATAATACATCTCTTTCCCCGCTAGATATGAGTCAAATAATAGGACAGATTGGGATACATGCTTGGGTGATCATGTCTCAAAAGAAGAAGATTTTCCTGCCATAGATTACCATTATATTCTGTGGTAGACTAGTTGCCAACCAAGGCTATAGAACTCAATCTTTCTTGCTATTTAACCCATAACTGGAGAGAGAAAAGATTGAGTCATACTTTTCCCAAGGTTATTTGCATGTAAGTGAATGCAAAAAATTCCACTGGAATTCGTTAAAGGTGGTTAAAAACTAATATGTAATTACCATATAATATCTTACAATTGTAAAAATTTGAATTTACATACACGTTATTTCATATCTTGTGACTTGATCATTTGTTAGGAGTGCCTGCTTAAAGGTCAAATGGAAAGTTTTTCAAACTCTCTAGACTAAAAAGAAAACTCAAAGTTCAAATGAAATCTTCTTGGTTTTTTTCTTTTCAGAGGATATATCACTTACTATCTACTCAGCCGAAGACCTTCAGCACCACATAGAAAACTGTAGCCCAGAACAATTATCCTGGAGGCAGACACTACAGAAAGGCCTCGTCCAGTTCAAAGTTACATTTGGCCATAAGTCAGAGGTGAAAACGCAAAGAAGGAAAGACTAAAGTCTGACAGATCAAATTTCATCTGTGCAAAGTATACAAAAGACCGCAGCCTCCGAACAGGCATATCAAGACACAGTGACTGTTATGTTTGAAATATCATCCAGAGTACAACTCCTGAGACTGACAGATGATTAAAGTGTAATGTATAAAATCTGGGATATCACAGGTAGGATTTGTTAAACCAAACTTTCCTTATCTTTAATGATTACAAATACAGTTACACACAAAAGTATTAGGCAGATGAAAAATTATTTTTAATAAAAATATCTGCTCCGATGAACTTAGCTCACTGGTGCCTCTTCTATATAAATTTACTCGAGCCACAAGGTTAGCAACTAGGTCCCACCCTTTTACTGTGAAACCAGTAAATTGTAAATGCAAATTCTACTCCACCAGCTTCTTTTCTCGCACTTCCCGCCTGTGATATTCCCTACCATTTACTTGCATTCCCAACAGCTACAATCTCAAAAGATTTAAACGTAAATTCAATAGTCATCTATCTCGCTAACCTGCATCCTTTCTCTCATGCTCCCTTCTCTTACCCACTTCCTGACACCCCCTATAACCTATCACTCTTTCTCATAACTTTCCTCCTATGTAAACCCCTGCAAAATGGTGGCAGTAAAATGCCTTGCTTGGGGCGATATGATTATAAAAAAAAATAAGATATATACAGTGTGATATTATTATACAAGAATCAGGTCTGACATGATCTATAGATTAATACCAGGGAATCTAGCTACCTTCCTATTCAAGGTGTACATCATGCTACAAAAGTAAAAAATATGAAAGCTTTACCCTTTAAAAAAGCAAAGGGGTAAAGGAGTAATAAAAGCCAACATATAAAGTCCATGACTTTCATTGCCAATTTCTTTCATCTGTTTTTCTCTCTAGATTTCTTTGCTTGCTTCTTTTTCACTTTTCATAATTGTTGTGTAGAAAAGAACAGATTAAGTGTAAGTGTAACACTCTTCAGAGTGTTCACAGATACTACACTGATCCAAGGTAAAGTGCATCTACCCTGATTCTAGATGGAACAGAAAATCCAGATGTAAATCATGACATTTTAGATGGGTTTTATGCAGGAAATAATTTACCTTTGATTCGAAATAAGACAGAAAACCCATATGTAAATCATGCCATTTTTGATAGGTTTTGTGCAGAAAACCATTTTGGAAAAATGCACAATTTATTTATACTTAATTGTTGCATTTTGAAATATTCAGTACAAGATAAAAGCTTGGACGATCATGTCTCAAAAGAGACAAATGACTGGGCAGAAGATTTCCTTGCAGTAAATTGCCATTACTTTCTGTGGTAGACTGGTTGCCAATCAAGACTACAAAACCCAATCTGCCCTGTTATTTAACCCATTGCTGAAGAGAGAAAAGATGGATTATAGGATTATATTAACAAGTAGTAATAAGTGGGATGTGCCTTGAGGTGCAGTGGATATCGGCTTAGAACGAGAAATCGGGGAGCTGAGTTCAAATTCCAGTTGAATTCCTTGCATTCACTTACGTGCAAATACCCTTGGGAAAACTATTAATAAGTCTCATTCCTCCAGTTATGGGTTAAATAAAAGGACAGATTGGGTTCTATAGCCTTGGTCAGCAACCAATCTACCACAGAAAGCAATGGCAAACTACTGCAGGATAATCTTCTGCCCAGTTAGTCATGTCTCGAAAGAGACATGATTGCCCAAGCATGGTTGATGGATGATATAGGATGTCCATCAACCAACTAAAACACACAAAATAAATTGCACACCCGCAAAATCAGATTCAAACGACTAAAAGTATTTACCCAAAGTAACATTACACGCCCACAAAAGAGGATTCAAACAGCTAAAAGCTTTTCTTTTTCACAAGTCAGTGTGAAAAGCGAAACCCTAGATCCTGATTGGTTGACAAACTGAAAAATTCAAAATACGTCAGCAAAACGTTTTTTTTTTCACAGCTAAAGAAAAAATGGTCCATGGAGCCTCCCCACATGAGCAGAATTCAATAATTAAGGATGTTCCCTGACTGGTCACAGTCAGTCAGTCAGAGGGTGAGTGAAAGACAGCAGTTGGTCGATCTATCAGTCAAGCAAACAGTCAATCTGTCAGTCAGTGAGTCAGGAGAGACAGTCAGCCACACCAGTCAAGCTCAAAAGGCGCACTGTCCGAAACACACAGTCCGATAGGAGCCAACATCAAAGAGAACTGTGCTGACAACCAAATCCATCACCAACGCTCATCAACCAGAAAGGAGAAGTAACACAGACTTACTGAGTTAAATAGACTTATTCATCATTTTTCCACACACATTCTATCAATTACTACTATCTCCATTTGACTCTCTCTCTTCCTTCAGGAACACAATTTCGAACACTTTCCTTTTCCACCTAATTAGCGGCTGACTCATAAAAAGGAAAGAAACACTGTGCTACTACTCTGTTTAATTACAGACTCAAAACACACTTTTATATTCAACCAACATTCGCTCTAATCCAAAAGACACTTTTATATTCAATCAACATTCACTCAAATCCAAAAGCACTTTTCTATCAAACAAGATACAAAGAATTGTACAAATTGTTTATCCTGTATATATGTTGTCAAATACAATATTTTCATATTTTTATACATTTCTTATTGCGTTGTCTTTTCTTGAAATTTGTGTTGTTTTTTGTGGACCCGATATCCCACATTGCAATCTCTTTTTTAATCCAGGTTGTTCTGGAACCCCACGCTGGTATCTCTTTCTTCTGTCTCAGTTTTATTTCTTTCACTTTCCAATTTGCATATGTATGATAAAATCTGCATATATGGATGGATAAAATTTACATGCATGCTGAAAATTCCATATGTGCATAGATATATTTATAATTACAAAAAGATTTCGGTTATTTGAATAGTACAGAAAAGCGGCCATCAAAACCACATTCGTTGAAATCAGAATTACTTGTTTTTCTCAACGCCTGTGCATAATAAAATAAAGATACAAAATTAACAAACATGAAAGTAAAATATATCAACAAATAAAAGTAACTAGCAAACCAAGGAAACCCATTTTTTAATATTCATAGCTGCTGACAAAAATATTACTTTCGAAGAGTTTTAGTGAATATTTTTTTGGAATAAGAAATTGTCAGAGACAATATGTTATGCATAATTTGTATGTGATTGAGAATAAAAAAAGATTGTCTTGGTGAAAATGTACAATAAAATAAGTACACATCTGAAGATAATGTGATTTTTTTGCTTCTCTAATGTTGTTATTTTATATCTATGAGAAATGGCCCAGATATCAGCAGCACATTGACTGTTATTGAAACTGAGATTAGATTCATATTCATTACCTAACACCTCCTAACACATTTTGCCGAATATGGGCAATGAGGGTTTTGTAGAGAAAAAAAAAAAGGAAACATACTTAAAGAGGCAGTAAAATTTCTGTGACACATAATGAAAAGGGCTTGGAGAATCTAACACTCACAGGGATGGATTCTCTTCCACACGATTGCTTCCCCGATGGCTACAATCTCCAGGAGTTTAAATGTAAGGTCAATAGACACCTCCTAACACACTAACCTGCTCTCATTCTATCAAACACTCTTCCCATCTGCCCAACCCTCATCCTCCCTATCCTTACTCATCTGTCAACTTCCTCCTGACATTCCCTATGTCTAACCACTCCTTCTCTTTACCTTCCCCTATGTAGCCCCATGCTCAATAGTGGCAGTGGAATGCCTTGTTTGGGGTGAGATGATTAAAAAAAAAAAAAAAAATTACCATTAAGAACTTAGAAGCTTAAATTTTAAGACTTGGTATTAAACTGGGACTGTGTCATTGAAAATCGCATCTATCTGAGTTTTTCTTTCAGATATATATATATATATATATATATATATATATATACTAGCAGTAAAGCCCAGCATTGCTTGGGTGTAATGAAAGCTTTAAAACTAATCCATGGTCCTGGAGCTCAGACTCTTTGGACGTTGGCACGAAAGACTAAAAAGCAATAGTTGTTTCCAGTTAACACAAAACGGTAGACTGAAAGAAAAATGATTGGATGTAAGTCTTATTTTGATTTCCTAGTATCGATATCAAATAAGTTTTTTCATCATAAACTGAATTTTGAAGGCTAAATAAGTCCTCTGAGTAAATGCTATCATGACTGAGACTAAGAAATACAATTATACCTACTTAGAGCCAAACCTGAAGCAAAAACTAAAATAAAAGGGCTGAAAAAAATACAGACATACAGGCAGATAAACAGACACACAAACATCTTGCCTTTTATATATATATATATATATTATCGATTTTCTCCACTATTGTAAGAACTGTAACCTTGAAATTTCTGAATATCGTTTTTTACATCTTTGTCTATGAGTATATCAAATTTGATTAAAATCGGACGACTCCTTCTTTAACCCGATTTTTTTGATTCTCAATTTTCAATACTTATCAGGGGTACCTCAACACAAAACCTAGCTAAGAACACTTGCAGACGCTTATAGTACAACTGTGTAAATTTTCAAGAAAATCGGTTCAGCCATTTCGGAGTCTATAGGTATTGGACACACATACATACACAGACAAAGTTCCATTTATAAATAAGTTTGTTTATATATATATATATATATATTTTTTTTTTTTTTGGACTTCTACTGGTATAAAATCTTTTAACATATTTTAATTTGAGTAAATAAAATTTTTGTTTTGCCGTTGCTGAAGAAGCAACGATTTTCTCATAAATATGGCTATCCAACGCATTTAAATATCAAAATTTTTGTTTTAATTTTTATATTTGGCTCTGTAAATAGAATGTAATGTTTGCATCGAGCTCTCCACCTTGGTTAATTTTAATATTAACGAAATTAATATTAATTAGGATCGGGTTTTTGGGATTTACCTATCTGATCATCTTTTTGGATTTAAAATATAAAATATAAAATATATTATATATATATATATATATATATATATATATATATATATATATATATCCTTCATTTGTAAACGAGTTTTTACATGACCTAGGTTTCTACCATGACTGGTGTCTTCAGGCAATTACAATAACTAATTTTATGATTTTTCTTTTAAAGAACGCTCATGTAATGGTGTTTTTTAAATGCTCACGTTAAAATTTTAACGTTTTCATCCATGGATGAAAACGCTATAAATTCTTGTAATTTTAAAAATTGGGCATTCCAAAATTCCCTGCCATGTGAGCATTTAAAAAAAACACTGTTACATGAGCGTCCTTAAAAAGAAAAAAAGGGGTAGATGGTAAAATCAGTTATTGAAAATCACCTGAAGACACCAGTCATGGTAGAAACCTAGGTCGCATAATAACTCGCTTACAAATGGAAAATATTCAAAAGTTCTACAATTGTACTGAACACTTTTTAATATAAATGTGCACTGGTCTAATCTTATGACCAAAAACTAAGCAATTAAACAAACTATATATATCTATATATATATATATATAAAACATTCTCTAATGAAGTAAAATAATTAGTTCATTGAAATGAATTATAATTTATAAACACTTCAGATGATATGCTGAGTTTTTTCTTAATATATATATATATATATATATGTATATTCATCATCCACATACAAGCCTGTTTCGCTGTATCACAGCTCATCAATGAAGATAGACATCTACCTGTTTCTGGCTGGGATCGAAACCCAACCGATTTGGTGTCAGACAGAGTCGCTAAGCAATAGGTGTATGAAATTTTAGCATGTTATATATAAGCGGTGTACATACACACATATATATATATATATATATATATATATATATATATATTCATTTAGAAATTATAACATGAATATGTTATAATATCACTACAAAAGTAGCTATTTTGTTTCGATACTTCTTGTGTCTTGTCAAGTGATGAGGTTTATTTCAAGTTGAAGGGTTTTAAAAGGTTAAAAACAAGCAAAACCCCTTTAATCAGGGAGACATTGTTGTATGTACAATGTGGACCAATCAGAGTAAAGCAACTTCTAATTTAGAGAATATGTGTGCAGACATAAAAATAATTTTTGGGGCATTAGTATTAATATTTGCTTAAAATGAGATCAACATTATTAACTGACTGTTAGATCCACTTTATTATTATTGCAAAATTTAAAACAAATTTTTCTAAGTTTAACAATTTATTAGATTTAGAAAGTTATTCATATATTAAATGAGGAAGGAAAAGAACTCTACTTTGTATTGAGCACTTTTTGAGAGGTGTTTGGGGAAAGAACAAAATATTATCAGCATTCAAGAAGAGAGAAGATGGTGATTGATGTTGCATTGAAATTTTAAGATTGTATTTTTCAGGAAAGCAAGTAATTAGAAGGGAATTACATGAATGATTGGGTTTGCATTGTTTTACGGTATATCAACCTCAATCTAATATTTAATATGGACAAGATTTTTGCAATATATTCGTATCAATAAAGTATATATTCTTTGTAAGAAATAAGTTTGTAGATCAGAATTAATTAGCGTATTTTAGTAAAGAAGGTTTTTTATCAAGAGCCAAATACATTGGCAGTATATACACACACACATATATATATATATATATATGTTCAGAAATTATAACATGAATATGTTATAATATCACTACAAAAATAGCTATTTTGTTTCGACACTTTTTGTGTCTTATCAAGTGATGAGGTTTATTTCAAGTTGAAGGGTTTTAAAAGGTTAAAAACAAGCTGAACCCTTTTAATCAGGGAGGCATTGTTGTATAGACAGTGTGAACCAATCAGAATAAAGTAACTTTTAATTTGAAGAATATGTGAGCAGACTCAAGAAACAATGTTTGGGGGCATTAGTATTAATATTAATATGGGGGGCATTAGTATTAATATTAATATGGGGGCATTAGTATTAATATTTGATTAAATTGAGATCAGCATTATTAATTAACTATTAGATCTACTTGATTATTGTTGCAAAATTTAAAAAAAAATTTTCTAAGCTTAACAATTTATTAGATTTAGAAAGTTATTCATATATTAAATAAAGAAGAGAAAACACACATATAAATAAACCTACAAACATCCACACATGGGAAAACAGACGCATACACTGGCAAACAGACACATATACGGATTAATATACACACACATATATACTGGTACAAATTTCAAAATTTTGTTTTTATCAACTTGTCCGTTAAATTTTAAAGCTCTATCTGGACACTGACTGAATTACCACAATATTGGATACAGTCAGAGTGAATTTATATATATGTATAAAGAAAACTCAACACATTGTCTGAAGTATTTATAAATTATGATCCATTTCAATGAACTAATTATCAGACCATGTTTTATATGTTTCATTTAGTATAAATATTTTCCCAGAATATCCAAACATTTCGTTAAACAAAATGGAAATCAAATAACATGACAAACAGTCTACTACAGAAGCGCTCTCTTCCAGCATGCCTTGAGCCAGCATGGAAGAGTAGGCTCATAAAATTAACATGAGAATAATATTTCATGTTGATAAGCAATTTGCAACAAGGTGGAGTAAGCGATTGATGATGATTACGAAAAAAATGGAGCATCTACTCAAATATGAGTATCTATAAAAAGATAATGTTCAAATGAATAAATTAAAAATCTGTCAGATTTAATTCATTTTCTAAAATATATATATATTTGGTTGTTGAGAAAGTTCATGCCAAGTTTTAGTCATTCATTTTCCAACACATTAGAAAACATCAATTTTATCAACAAATATACGTTTACATTTTCGATTACAGCACATTGCAAACAAAAATGAATAGCCCTGAGGAGTGATAATGATACATTCATAAAACAAAGTTGCCACGACTCTGCCCAGTTAAGGAATAAAATTCTTCAAATTAATTATATATATATATATATATATATATATATATATATGAAATGATTTATTTGAACATTATTTTTGATCGATACTCGTATTTAAGTTGTTTATAACCAGTTTTGTTAAGCTTTGTTAATTTCCATTATATATATATATATATATATATATATTACCAGCCATAATTATTAGGCCACCCCAGTGTTTAAAAAAGATTATGTATTTCATGTTATTTTTTAGTATTTATTGCCAAGTGAATAATTGTAAATTAAAATATAATGGTTCTTTTGTTAATACTGCACAAAAGCATGTGCATCAAATGAATTTATAAATATTTAATAATTACCTATGTTACAGTTTCATCAATGAAAGAATGAAGAAATTTGGACAAGTTTATCTTTGCTTTATTGCCTTGTAAAACTTTGGAAAGTAATATTAACAAAAGAACCATTTTTTTTCATTTGGCAATAAATACTAAAAATAGTTTGAAATACATAATTTCTTTTAAACAAAAACTGGGGTGACCTAATAATTATGGCCAGGAGTGTATATTTAATGCATGAACATATATATATATATATATATATATATATATATATATATATATGTTCATGCATTATATATGGCAAAATATGTGGACTGTACCAAGAAGAAAAGTTAAAGATTACGCTATTCCCAAACAAAATCCAACTGTTGAATGAAAGAATGGAAATTATGACGAAGCATATCCATACTAAAAATACCTCTTAGGTTGATACAACCATGGATGAAAAAGCCATAATTCCTTGTAATTTAAAAAACTGCATGTGCAAAAATTCCCTGCCATGTGAGTGTTAAAAAAAAACACCATTACGTGAGTGTTCTTAAAAAAAAAAACAGTAAACGGTAAAATCAGTTATTGAAAATTGCCCGAAGACACCACTCATGGTAGAAACCTAGGTCGTGTAACAACTTGTTCACAAATAGAAAATATATATATATATATATATATATATATTAATTTATATTTTGGCAGCAAACTTTCTTTTAAGCATGTATGTTGAAAACAATTGAAAGGAGGATTTAATTAATTTTTGATTTAATTTTTCCTGTATCCTTAAATGTTTCCTTTTTGCTGGAGATAAGGAATGTCAAAATGTTAGAAAATATTTTCTTGAAAAAATAATCATTACAGAACATTTTACATTCCTTAACTAAATAAGCAAATAATAAATAAATAAATAAACCACGCCCAACAAAATAATCATTAGAACAATACAATAGACTACCTATAATGCATCACTGATCTGTATATATAAGAAGGTGAGTGAAAACATAATGCACATGGCCTGATGATTGCATTTAATATGAAACAGACTGCCACCTTTGGGTGTGGACTTTAATGTTCACCTGTATATTTACACTAGCAGTATAGCCAGGTTTCTGGAGCTGATATCCACTGTACCACAATGCACATAAAAGGAGAGAGGTCATAAAAAAAATTGTAGCCTTCTTCTTCTTCTATGTGCCCTGTCCCTTCAGGACGTAGGCGATCATGGCTCTCCACGTCTCCCTATCCCTTGTGGCTCTTAGTATGTTTGCTCCTGTTGCTCCTGGCAACCCCCGTTCCGTCATCCACCTGATCAGACCCTGCAAATATGTTATCTGCTGCCTTCCTCTGTCTCTCCTTCCTTCTATCTGTCCAGTCAGTATCAGGTTCTCCAGGCTCTCCTTCCTCATTGCATGTCCCAGGAACTTCAGTTGTCTCTTCCTGATGCTCAGCATCAATTTCCTTTTTGTTGACATTCTTTCTAACACTTCGTCGTTGCTTGTATGTGTTATATATCGCCGTACGACGACAAAACAACAAACACGCATATATAAAAATATAAGGTTATATTTTTATTAATAACGACGGACCGTGTGGAATAGAGAACGGAAGGGTGAGAGGCACATGGGTTGACGGGAGTGTAGTCTTGCCGTGGTGTTTGTCTTCTTCCACCGGCCGCTCTCTGCTACTGGCGAATCCGTGTGTTGAGGTCTTTATATAGTCCTCTAGAACCGGGACTTTCCTTCCGGTTTTTTGCCTCGTCCACGCACGCCCACGTAATTCTAAGAGGCACCTGATCTGTTTGCCTCTGTAGCCATTTCCGCCGCTGTCGGAAATAAGGTCAAAATGACATCCGCTCCGGCCTCGACAGGATGTATTTCACAAACACCTGTCTTGTCGCTTCACCGCCCCCTTCACTGACGGAAAACACCATCGCTTGCATCACTTCCTCGGGTGGGGCCAGATTGTTATATTACATATGCTCAGTCCACGATATACTTCACTAATACAAATACAGATATCTACTACCAATTCCTCTCTCTTCTTTGCCCATCCTCTCCTACTTCCTCCCACTCCATATACATTATTACTTTCCTCTTTGTTAAACCCAAAGGCCTGGTCATAAAAGGCAGTAAATTACCATAGTTTATTTTCTCCTGCTAAACCTGGTGCCTGTCCCTAAAAACAGAAAAAAAACAAAAATTTTTTACCCTGTCCCTTAATCACCTCTTTCCTCCTCTTCCACTTTTCTTTTTGTTCAATGTCTATTCTACAATAGGATGTGCTGTGCTTAGTGGTACAGTGGATATAGGCTCCAAAGGAGAAACTAGGGAGCCCGGTTCCCAGTTGAATCCATTGTATCCATTGGGAAAGGTATTAATCTGTCTCTTCCTTCCAGTTATGGGTTAAATAAAAGGACAGATTGGGTTCTATAGCCTTGGTCGGCAACCAGTCTACAGCAGAAAGCAATGGCAACCTACTGCGGGATAATGATCTGCCCAGTCAGTCATGTCTCTTTCGAGACATGATCACCCAAGCGTGTATCACGTATGGCACTTAACTGACCGACTGACTATTCTACAGCACCCAATGCTGATCTGTCATTTTCTCTACCCCAGACCTATAACAATTTATTTTATAGTATTCATTAAAAACAAAACTAAACAATTAAATGAAAAAAATATATAATAAACACACACACACATATATATATATATATATATATATATATATATATATATATAATGAACATACATATGAGCATAAACACATGCATATATATATAGATATATAATGTATATAATATATATATATTTAAAATAAACCTATATCTGTAAAATGAACACACACACACACATTATATATATATATATATATATATATATATATTTAAAATCAATGATGATCCCATAACACAATAAAAGGAGTCATGCCATACATGTAGGACAATATGTATATTTATTAATATATATATATATATAATACAGCTCTGTTCATACATTGAGCACTGTTTTATTAACACCTAAATAATAATACTATACATATGTACACCCTCATGTGTATATATTTCAAAAGAATATATATATAAAAATAACAATAAAACAAAAATTTCCATGTTTAAATCCGTTGAATGGCCATTTGTACAAGGACTTCCTCATGTCTTCAGCAACAGCAACGGACCTTTAACAAACAGAATCCATAAGAAGATCATTAGAGCCCTAAATTTTCTTGGTTTTAAAGTTGAAGTTTCTTCCAATTTTAAAATAGTTAACTACTTAGATATTACCCTTAACCTAAATGATGACTCCCCTCACCCGCCTTATCTCAAGGAAAATAGTTTACCCACAAACTATTTTAAAACAAATATCCAACATCGTAAATACTAGAATTAACCGTTTATCATCCAACATAAAAACTTTCAATGAAAATAAAGAAATTTACAACAAGGCCCTTCAGAAGAGCAGATGCAAAAATAAATTAACGTATGTAAAACCAACTATTAACCCTGAACCATCTAATACCAAAAATAAAAATAAATGTAGAAAAAGGAAGGTAATATGGTTTACCCCCCCCCCCCCACCATACTGTAGACTAACTAATATTAATATAGGAAAATATTTTCTCAAGCTAATAAATAAACATTTCAATAACAACAATCCTCTACATAAAATCTTTAATAGGAACACATTAAAAATTAGCTATTCCTGTACTTCCAATATGGATGATACAGTAGGAATGAACCAAAATGACCTCAGGTCAGATACTACTACCATGCAGAGAATACATTGTTTCTTTTACCCTCTCTGTCTCTAAATAACTCCCAAGAACTAAGATACCCAAATCTATTCCCTTTTCTTTCTCTGCTACTATTTCTCTTTCCCCTACTCTCTCTATCTCCCTGACCCATGCTTGACCTAAAGGATTGGCCAGTCCCTCTCTGGCTTCTAAGCAGGCAACATGTATTCTGTTGCTACCAGACACTTAACACAAAAGTATGTAAAAATAAGAAAATAAAATATTCCTCTCAACGCTAATATTTGTATCCACTTCTTTGTCAATTATACCCACAAGGATACCAAATATTACAATATTATTAATTCACACAATAATCAGATTCTAAAGAATTTACATAATACCAATTCAAAGTCTGGAATTTCTAATGATTGTAATTGTAGCTTCGTGAGTATCTGCCTGGTAGAAGGCAAGTGTAAATCCACCCAGGTGATCAACGAAGCTCAAATCTCATCTACCAACAGTAGAACAAATTACCAGATATATATTGGTATATCTGCGGGGGATTTTAAGCAACGTTATTACAATCAGAGGTATTCTTCTTCAAACCTAAATCAAAGATATCAAACGGCGCTTTCACGAAGAATTTGGAAAATGAACGAAGAAGGTCTAAATACCATAGTTAGTTGGAATCTGACAGGCTCAGCCCGTACCCTCAGAAATTTTTGCGAGAGGTGCAATCTATGTTTAAAAAAAAAAAAATAATTAAGTAACCAAATCAGCACCTAATTTTAAATTTAGGTAAAGAATTCATTAGCAAATTCTGCCATAAGTCGAAATTTGTGAATTTTAAAACCTAAGATTTAACTTTTAAATTTAATCTATGAATTTAGTAAAAAAAAAGTTTTTTTTTAAAGTTAGTAAATTTAAACCCCACTACTAAATACTAATCTCAGCCTTATAGATAACTTCCTTCTTCCTTTTTCTATCTAAATATCTACTATTTAATAGGTAAGAACCTGTATACTAAGTCTTTAGTCCTATTTTTCCTGTACCTTTATAATAATTTGTTTTGTTTTTGTGACGATTCTTATTTCCATTTTGTTGTTCATGACTATTACTCATATAACTTCCCTGCGCCTTGTTATAATTGTATATTTATATTTATTTTTAACGCTAAATCAATATAACTTTTTACACAAAAGTTTAGTTTTGGCTAACTTTTAGCAGAGCCCTTACAAAATAAATATAGATAATAATTCGGTTCCTTTTGTACTAAGCCTCAAATTTAGTTTCTTAAATTTTTTAAAATAATTAAAATTAAATTTACCTTGTGAAGTGCGAATATCCTTTAGCTTTTTAAGTAAATTATGTTCGGTGTATGTGTGTGTATATATAGATGCGTGTGTGTGTACTTGTAGTTATGGATTCTTTTGAGATCTACCCTTGAAGTTAATATTTTTAATTTTAAATTTAAGATTTATATTTAAATTTGTATGCCCAAATTTTTTCTAAAATTGGTCTCCCAGTCATTATTTATTTAAACTAAAATCTCTTTGGTAAATTTTTCAATGTTTTTTTCAACATTGATGGCAGCAGTTTTCTTTTGTTTCTATGGGAAAAACATTTTCTTAGCTCACTTCCCTGTCAACCACCCCCTTCCCCCCTTTTTGCCTTTCCTTTTTCTTTCCTTTTCTTAGCTCACTTCCCTGTCAACCACCCCCTTCCCTCCTTTTTTTTCTGTTTTTCTTTTTCTTTTTTTCTTTCCTTTCCCTTACCACTTCTATTCCCCTGACATGACTAGACTTCAACTTTTCAACTCTCAACTCAGATAAAGGGGAGGGGATGTCTTGTAATATGAGACACTGCTTCCCTGTTTACTTCTTTAAATTCAAAAATTATTAATCCCACCCCATTTTATTTTCCTGTGGATGGATGATTTTTTTTTGGACTTCTATTCCAGTTGAATCCATTGTATTCACTTACGCGCAAATACTCTTGGGAAAGGTATTAATCCATCTCTTTCTTCCAGTTATGGGTTAAATAACAGGACAGATTGGGTTCTATAGCCTTGGTCGGCAACCAGTCTACCGTAGAAAGCAATGGCAACCTACTGAGGGATAATCTTCTGCCCAGTCAGTCATGTCTCTTTCGAGACATGATCGCCCAAGCGTGTATCACGTATGGCACTTAACTGACTGACTGACATGTAGAAAATCTTTTGTTATTTGAATTTGATTAAATAAAGTTTTCGTTTCGCAGTTGCTGAAAACATGAGGAATGGATTTAAACATCAAAATATTTGTCTTTTTTTATATTTGACTCTGTAATTTGAATATAATTTGCATTGAGCCCCCCACCTTTATCAATTTTAATATTAATTTCATTAATATTAATTAGGATCAGGTTTTTGGGATTTACCTACCTGATTATCCTGTTGAATTAAAAATATATATAGATATATATATATTTTAATCTAATTAATGATAAATCTAGCTATAAATAAAATAAAAATAAAAAATAAAAATAAAAATAAAAATGAAAAAAATAAAATAAAATTTAATTTAAAAAAATTTTTTTAATTATTTAAAAAAAATTTTTATAAAAATTTATGTAGTGAAAAAGATAAATATACTAGCAGAAAAAATCGGGGGTTAAATCAGTAAAGAATCCATGTTGTGGTGCATTGGATATTGGCTCGGAACGAGAAATCGGGGGGCCGAGTTCGAATTCCAACCAAATTCATTGCATTCACTTACGCGCAAATAATCTTGGGAAAGGTATTAATCCGTCTATTCCTTCCAGTTATGGGTTAAATAACAGGACAGATTGGGTTCTATAGACTTGGTCGGCAACCAGTCTACGCAGAAAGCAATGGCAACCTACTGCGGGATAATCTTCTGCCCAGTCAGTCATGTCTCTTTCGAGACATGATCGACCAAGCGTGTATCACGTATGGCACTTAACTGACTGATCTATATTTTATAAAGGTAGATAATCAAAGGAGACAGGGAGAGGAAGGTAGAAGGGTTAAAATTACTATTTAAAAATTAAATTAATTTATCAAAAACAATTAAATTTATATTTACTCTCTTAAAAACTGAAATTAGAATTTGAAATTTAAATGTTCACAAATTTCACTCTATGGTGGCACTTACTAATGAATTCTTTTCTAAAATTCAAGAGTAGGTGCTGGTATGGGTATTTTAATATTAGAATTTTTTCTTGCAGACGCAGATCGCACCTATCATGAAAATTCCTTGGAATTTGGGCTGAAGCTATCAGTCTCCAGTTAATTACAGGGTTCAGCCCTTCTTCCTTCATTTTACAGAAACTCTGTGAAAGGGCTGTCTGGTATTTTTGACCTGGGTTCGAAAACGAATACCTGTGATTGTAACATCTCTGCTTAAAAGGTCCCGTGGACATACCAATATAGGTCCTGTAATTATTCTTGTTGTTGGATGGTGAAATGTGAGCTTCATAAATTACCTGTGTGGATTTACATTTGCCCTCCACCGGGCAGGCATCCACGGAGCGACAATTGCATTTATTTAAAATTCCGGACTCAGAGTTCATATTACATAAATTCTTTAGAATTTGCCTATTATGAGAATTTATAATGTTGTCTACATTAGGGGTACAAGAGTAGCGATTTTTAGAGTGTTCCTATTAAAAAAATTTTGTAGAGGATTGTTGTTATTAAAGTGTTTGTCTACTAATTTGAGAAAATATTTACCAATATTGATATTTGTTAGTTTACAGTAAACCAAATTAGCTTTCTTTTTCTACATTTTTTTTTATTTTTAGTTTTAGATGATTCGGGGTCTATTGTAGGTTTATTATACGTTAATTTGTTCTTAAATCCGCTTTTTTGGAGGGCCTTATTGTAAATATCTTTACTTGCATTGAAAGTTTTAATGTTGGATGATAAATGGTTAATCCTATTATTTACTATATTGGGTATTTGTTTTATAATAATTTTGGGGTGGTTGGATAAAATTTTAATATAAGTGGGAGAACTATTTTCTTTGAGAAATGGCTGGTTGGATCCATCATTTAAATTAAGGGTGATATCGAGATAGTCTACAATTTTAAGATTAGAAGTAACTTCAACCTTAAAACTGAGGTAATTTAGGGCTTTAATTCTTTTTTTGTGAATTCTATTCATATAGGGCCCATTGGAATTGGGGATAAACATTAATCCATCATCCTGATATAGACCTATTTGTTTTTGGTCTAAAAATCTACTTAAAACATGTAAAAGATTTGCCACCTATTTTATATATCTTTATTATATCTTTTATGCAACATAAATGTTTATAAAAATTTATGTTGTGTAGAAAATTTTTTAAAATGAAATTTTATTTTATTTTTTCATTTTTATTTTATTTATATCTAGATTTATTTTATAAATATATGCTCTCATTACGACTGAGCTCTCTGGAGAAGAAAATTTTAAAAACAGTTTCCACTTCTGCTATATGCATGACTCTTCAAAAATGAATTGAGTTCTCTCGGTGACTGGCGTGTGTATACACTGCTTATATACAACACGTTAAAATTTCCCTTCTCTGATTCCATGCGTCGATGGCTGAGGGAGTAGCAACTCCGACTGACACCAAATCAGTTGAGTTTCGATCCCGACCAGAAGCAAGTGGATGTGTCTAGCCACACTGATGAGCTGTGATACAGCGAAACAGGCTTGTATGTGGATGACTAATATATATATATATATATATATATATATATATATACACACACACACACATATAATTAAAATGAACATATATATATATATATATATATTCAAGATGAACATTTATATATATTTAAAATTAGGATATATATATATATATATCATTCAGTCAGTGCTATACGTGCTACATGCATGGGCAGAAGATTATCCTGCAGTTGGTAGCCATTACTTCCTGCAGTAGGCTGGTTGCCAACCAAGGCTATAGAATCTAATGTCATATTATTTAATCCATAACTGGAGGGAAGAGATGGATTAATACCATTCCCAATGGTATTTGGGCATATAGTGAATGCAAAGAATTCAAATGGAATTTGAACTTGGCTCCCCAATTTCTCTTTCCAAGGCAATATCCACTGCAACCCAACACACATATTTAAAATGAACACCCACACACACACACACATATATATATATATATATATAACATAGTATACTTGGTATGTAATCCGGGTAAATTCCAAAAGAGACGAACTAGAGAGAACTCAATGTTAAATATATTATATTATATTATATATATATATTCAAAATGAACGCATATATATATATATATATATATATATATATATATATATTTAGTACTGTGCAAAAGTATTAGGACAAGAACTATTTTATCTTTTATGAGGCATCAAAATGAAGTTTAAAATCATCCCTGTCCTAACACTTCTGCACATTACCGGTAGTGTGCAAAAGTATTAGGACAGGGGTGATTTTAAACTAAAAAAAAAAACCTCACTGAAATTCAAATACAAGGTGAAAATTCAAGTAAATTGCTAATGAATATTGCTTCTTTAAAACTAAGTGTAAAAGAAATATATTAAAAAGAAGTTACATTTAATTTTTTCCATTTTCTATGAAACAAGTTATTTTGAAACTACTCGGTTGAACATCTTTGGGATATTGTAGATAAAAAATGATAAATCTAATGTTACTTTGCAAGACACATTTGGGAACAACTACAAGCTGCCTGGCAGGAAATACCATTAGATACATTGAAGAAGCTTGTGATGTCAATGCTTGACAGAATAAAGGCTGTGATTAAAGCAAAACATTATAATACTAAATATTAAATTTATTTTGTAACAAGTATTTTATCTTGTGAAAGCATTTGTTGAGTAAATCAAATAAAATTAAATTGTTCATTTTCTGTCAATATGCCTCACAAAAGATAAAATAATACTTTTGCAGAGTACTGAATATATTTAAAAAACACACACACATATATATATATATATATATATATATATATATATATATTTAAAAAGAACACATATATATATATATATTTAAAAAGAACATATATATATATATATATATATATCTAAAAAGAACATATATATATATATATCTAAAAAGAACATATATATATATATATATATATATATATTTAAAAAGAACATATACATATATATATATTTAAAAAGAACATATACATATATATATATTTAAAAAGAACATATACATATATATATATTTAAAAAGAACATATACATATATATATATATATTTAAAAAGAACATATATATATATATATATTTATAAAGAACATATATATATATATATATATTTATAAAGAACATATATATATGTATATTTATAAAGAACATATATATATATATATATAAAGAACATATATATATTTATAAAGAATATATATATATATATATATATATATATATATATAAAATGATCAAAAAAGAAGAGAGTCTATATCACACAGTGAACATTTATTTCAAGATATAACATATCTTTCTGTTGGCTTGCCTTGCAACTTTTGGCTGAGTGGACACACAAACTAAACAAGTGGGAAGGGTATCACGTGCACAGATTCTGATGCACTCTGATTGTGGATCTTTCTTCTTGAAACAAATGGAAGAATGTGTCACACGAGGGTGATAGTGATGGCCATGTTTGCATTAAATGTCATTGCAGTTAGAGATGAATTGTAAGGTTTCGATAAAATCAAGTGTGACAGGTCATCAGTAACTGTCCATTAGCGTTAGAGAAACAGAGATATGAACTGCAATACAGAGGAATATTGTGTGTGTCTGCCTGGCTGAATGTTGGTTATATTTTTCTAGGCGGTGCAGGAAAAAGAGAATTTAGCAGACAGAGTTCAAATTTGGGCTGAGTTTGTTTCTGTTTACTGTGACCTTTAAGAAAATCTGAAAACTAATTATTATTCATATAATTCAAACAGAATCTATCCTGCACATTTATAAATCTACCATCCGCTCGTGTATTGAATACTGCTGCCACATCTGGTCAGGGTTCTTGACAAAATACAACGGAGAAACTGTAATGTGATCAATACCGACTTGGCAGACCAGCTGCAGTCACTCTCTCACCGGTGTGACATAACTTCCCTGTGCCTCTAAGTACTTTCACGGCTTCTGCTCTGATGAACTTAGATCACTGGTGCCCCCTAGGTATGAATTTGCACGAGATACTAGATTAGCAACTAGGTTCCACCCTTTTATAGTGAAACAGATAAGATGTAACCACAATTTCTACTCTAACAGCTTCTTTTCTTGCACTTTCCACCTGTGGAATTCCCTTCCGTATACTTGTTTTCCCGACAGCTACAATCTCCAGGAGTTTAAATGTAAGGTCAATAGACACCTCCTAACACATTAACTCACATCCATTCTCTCAAAAACTCTTCACATCTACCCAACCCTCATCCTCGGTATCCTTACCCTCCCTCTGACATTTCCTATATCTAACCATTCTTTCTTATCACTTTCCCCTATGTAACCCCCTAACCACTCTTTCTCATCACTTTCCCCTATGTAACCCCCTAACCACTCTTCTCATCACTTTCCCCTATGTAACCCCCCCACAACCACTCTTTCTCATCACTTTCCCCTATGTAACCCTCTAACCACTCTTTCTCATCATTTCCCCTATGTAACCCCCTAACCACTCTTCTCATCACTTTCCCCTATGTAACCCTCTAACCACTCTTTCATCACTTTCCCCCTATGTAACCCCCTAACCACTCTTCTCATCACTTTCCCCTATGTAACCCCCTAACCACTCTTTCATCACTTTCCCCTATGTAACCCCCTAACCACTCTTTCTCATCACTTTCCCCTATGTAACCCCCTAACCACTCTTTTCTCATCACTTTCCCTATGTAACCCCCTAACCACTCTTTTTCACTCACTTTCCCCTATGTAACCCCTAACCACTCTTTCTCATCACTTTCCCCTATGTAACCCCAACCACTCTTCTTCATCACTTTCCATGTAACTCTTAACCACTTTCTCATCACTTTTTCCTATGTAACCTCTAACCACTCTTTCTCATCACTTTCCCCCATGTAACCCCCTAACCACTCTTTCTCATCACTTTCCCCCTATGTAACTCCCTAACCACTCTTTCTCATCACTTTCCCCTATGTAACCCCTAACCACTCTTTTTCATCACTTTCCCCTATGTAACCCCCTAACCACTCTTTCATCACTTTCCCCTATGTAACCCCCTAACCATTCTTTCTCATCACTTTCCCCTATGTAACCCCCTAACCACTCTTTCTCATCACTTTCCCCCTATGTAACCCCCTAACCACTCTTTCTCATCACTTTCCCCATGTAACCCCCTAACCACTTTTCTCATCACTTTCCCCCTATGTAACCCCCCCCTAACCACTCTTTCTCATCACTTTCCCCCTATGTAACCTAACCATTCTTTCTCATCACTTTCCCCTCATGTAACCCCCTAACCACTCTTTTCTCATCACTTTCCCCCTCATGTAACCCCTCTAACCACTCTTTTTCCTCATCACTTTCCCCCATGTAACCCCCTAACCACTCTTTCTCATCACTTTCCCCTATGTAACCCCTAATCCACTTTCTCATCACTTTCCCCCTATGTAACCCTCTAACCACTCTTTCTCATCACTTTCCCTATGTAACCCCCTAACCACTCTTTTTCATCACTTTCCCCTATGTAACCACCTAACCACTCTTTCTCATCACTTTCCCCATGTAACCACCTAACCACTCTTTCTCATCACTTTCCCCCTATGTAACCCTCTAACCACTCTTCTCATCACTTTCCCCTATGTAACCCCAACCACTCTTCATCACTTTCCCCTATGTAACCCCCTAACCACTCTTTCTCATCACTTTCCCCTATGTAACCCCACCACTTTTTCATCACTTTCCCCTATGTAACCCCCTAACCACTCTTTCATCACTTTCCCCCTATGTAACCCCCTAACCACTCTTTCTCATCACTTTCCCCTATGTAACCCCCCCTAACCACTCTTTTCTCATCACTTTCCCCTGAGTGTAACCCCCAACCACTCTTTCTCATCACTTTCCCTATGTAACCCCCTAACCACTTTTCATCACTTTCCCCTATGCAAATCCCCCTAAATCCACTCTTTCATCACTTTCCCCCATGTAACCCCCTAACCACTCTTCTCATCACTTTCCCCATGTAACCCCCTAACCACTCTTTTCTCATCACTTTCCCCTATGTAACCCTCTAACCACTCTTCACTACTTTCCCTATGTAACCCCCTAACCACTCTTTCTCATCACTTTCCCCCCATGTAACCCCCTAACCACTCTTTCTCATCACTTTCCCCTATGTAACCCCTAACCACTCTTTCTCATCACTTTCCCCTATGTAACCCCCTAACCACTCTTTTCTCATCACTTTCCCCTATGTAACCCCCTAACCACTCTTTCTCATCACTTTCCCCATGTAACCCCTAACCACTCTTTCTCATCACTTTCCCCCTATGTAACCCCCTAACCACTCTTTCTCATCACTTTCCCCTATGTAACTCCCACCACTCTTTCTCATCACTTTCCATGTAACCCCCTAACCACTCTTTTTCATCACTTTCCCCTATGTTACCCTCTAACCATCTTTTCCTTTCATCACTTTCCCCTATGTAACCTCTAACCACTCTTTCTCATCACTTTCCTCTATGTAACCCCCTAACCACTCTTTCTGATCACTTTCCCCTATGTAACCCCCTGCACAACAGTGGCAGTGAAATGCCTTGCTTGGGGTGAAATGATTAAAAAAAAAGAAAAAGTTAAGGGCCATATATGATTGGCAAGCATATTTCTTTTGATTCATGACTAAGTAGGCAGATTTTCTCACAGTAGGTAGCCATTTCCTTCTGTGGGAGACTGGTTGCCAGCCAAGGCTACGGACTCTAATCTATTTTACTATTTGTTTCATAGCTGAAAGGAGAAGGGATGTATTCAATGTTGGGAACCTCTGCTTTAGATGCACAAGTGCTTCTTTGGTTGCAGTATATGAAATACCGCTATGACCCAAATGCATTATGGGACTCCTGATCATGTCAAAAATTGATCACCCCTTTAGTGAAATGGAATATACCAAGTTTACTGAAATAAAACATTTCTACACAATCTTATTGCTTTTACAAATCCCCATGTTTATACCTCCCTTGAATCGCAAAGTATAGTTCAGTCCCTGGGCTGATTAGCACAGATATACTCAAACTCAGTGGATTCAGATTTTTAATCTACTGCTGGTATTTTTTATTAAGAAAATTTATTTCCGTACTTTCAGTTTTTACTGCTGTTTGGGGGGGGGTCACTATAGGTGGGACTCTAACAGGTATTATAACCTTGGGTCAGGGTGAACCTTTGGAACAACATCAATTATGAAGTGGTTCCACACTCCTCAAAACCTCCTGATCAGAGGCCTTGCTACTCAGCACTGAATCTATCTGGTGCAAAATGGAAAACAGGTTAGTTTCAAAACAAAGATTTCCAGTTAATAAAAGCAAAATTTGAAGAGAATAAGAGATATTTGCATTAGCGTCTAGTCATTCAGTCAGTTAAGCACCATACGTGATACACTATACATATCTCGAAAGAAAACATGACTGACTGGGCAGAAGATTTTCTGGCAGTAGGTTGTCAATACTTTCTACATTAGACTGGATGCCAACCAAGACTATAAAACCCAATCTGTCCTGTTTTAACCCATAGCAGAAGATTTTTCGGTAGTAAGTTGCCATTACTTTATGCATTAGGCTGGTTGCCAACCAAGGCTATAGAATGCAATCTGTCCCACTATTTAACCCATAACTGAGGGGAAATGATGGATTACCATTTTTTAGTTTGACTTAGGGTATGACACTATAGACTGAAATAAAAAATTCCATACAATATTATTGTTTTAAGAAATCCTTATGTTTATACCTCCCTTGAATCGCAAAGTATAGTTCAGTCCTTGAGCTGATTAGCACAGATATACTCGAACTCGGTGGATTCATAACTAGCGCTAACTGAGCAATAATGATAAAGGACAATTAATCAAGATGAAATATATCTAAACTCTTGAGAGGATGTTTCCCTGATCAGTAAAATTGAACTTCTTCAAACCTAGGATCAACCGTTATCTATCTTACATATCTCTAGGGCTCAATAGCAGGATTGATTGGGTTCTATAGCTTTGGTTGGTAATCAGTCTACTGCAGAAAGTAATGGCAACAAAGTTTCTGCCCAGTTTGTCATGAATGAGACATGATCGTCCAAGTGCGTATCACATATGGCCCTTAACTGACTGACAGTAGTTTCTACAATGTGGGTATTCCTCGTAATTGCAATATTCCATTTAACCAGAATTTGCTGCATTTAGTTTTAATGGCCATTTTCTGGTGAGAGTGATTTACCATGAAGAATATCATTATCTGTTGCTAAGCAAATGACATCCGTTTATTTGCAATTGATAAAAGACTCAGCATTAGTAAAAAGACGAGCCCAAAATGCTAACTATAAGTTGGTGTTACTAAAATCAAACAGGTATAGAAGTTTAAATAACAGATAAATGTACTAACATAGGGTGGAAAAAGTGGAGATCCGAAGATTTATTGGCATGGCCAAGAATGCATTCCGAAAACTGAATAGAGAAATAGGAAAATTCTGCTAGAAACAAAGAAGAGAGTACTGGATTGTTATGTGATGTCCGTCTTTTAATATGGCGGCAAATGCAGGACAATTTTTGGAGAGGATAGACACAAGAAGAAACTGATAATTAATGTCAGGAAAAGACAGCTAAATATTTTTGAACATGTAATGAGGAAGGAGGGCTTGGAGAATCTGATACTTACAGGTCTGATAGCGAGAGAAAGAGACAGGGGAAGCAACACATAACATACTTAAAGGCTTGAAAAGATAGATGGCAGAGCGAGGTTTGGGTGGGGTTACAGGAGAAAGTGTGTTAAGAGCCACTAGGAATAGGGAGATGTGGAGGGCCATGATTGTCTGCGTTCTGAAGGGATATGGCACATAAAAGAAGAAGAAGTCATTTTCTGATGAGTGCGATAAACCATAAGAAATATCATTATCTGTTGCTAAGCAAATGACATCAGTTTACTTGCAATCAATAAAAGGCTGTGTATGACATTTACAGTTGATTTCATAAATGCTTTCCTCAATAAGATTTTTTTTAAATAAGCAGATTTAATTGTGGATGTTTTCAGAAAAAATATACAAGAAGAGAGATTTTGAAAATTTTACATGAAATTTTATTTGCCTGTACTTGATTAATTCCCTAGCAATTAGTAAATTTTAAAATAGACTGCTAATTTTGGTGAAATACTTTGACAAGTGAATTTAAAATATTTAAGTACAATGAAGAACAGGCGGACCTGAAGGAGACTACCACCACCTTTAAATTTGTTGTTTTTAATTTTTTTTGTACTTTTTTCAGTGCAATCTTATCGATTATACCCTAAACTTTCTGATTGAAAAGAAAATTTGTAAAAATTTTAACATTTAAACAATTTTAGGGTGGGGGCTCAATTTTTCATACAACATTATAGTAAATCGATCCTCCATTTGGAACCACTTGCTGGTATGACATTATGACAATATTTTGCTTAATTTCCAAAAGTCCACTTTTGCTACTCCTATACACCTTTGAGATTATGCATCACATTTTCTGTTACCTGTTACTTCATGTCCTAGATACTTTAATTTATGTACCTGCTTGATTCTGACACCCCCAAAATGTAACACTCACATTGGGTTGCCTCTTTTGCTGATGACTAATGGTAAATTAATGTATTTGAGTGTGACTAGCCTGTGTAGGTGTGATTTTTGTGTGTGAAACATCCTCAGCACTTTTTACTTTGGTGAACAGTATTTGTCTATACTTCTGAGATGAGGTAGCATTTACATTATTTCCTCAAGGACACGTACGTTTTAGTACAATGGATATCAACTCAGAACGACACCAAAGAAAATTCCAATCCAAAGGCAGTCCTGCTGGAGACCATTTAAAGTCAGTGGATTGGTTGTTACAAACATCCAATCAGGTGCATGATAGGTGTGGTCAAGGTTTGCTCAATGTACTATAAATGCCATAGTCTCTGTTAACGTTTGATTGCAGATGGGGATCTGGGCTTGATCTCCCTGATTGAGTTGGCTTGGTGATGAGGTGTATTACATTGAAAGATCCAAAACACCCTTATGAATCAAATCAAATTACATCACATACCCAATCCAGTGCCTATTTAAGGAGAGCCAAGTTTGAATTCCAGTTGAATTTCTCGCATTCACTTAAGCACAAATACCCTTGGGAAAAGTATTAATCCATCTCTTCCCTCCAGTTATGTTTTAAATAACAGGACAGATTGGGTGTATCGTGTATGGCACCCAACTTTAGTTCCAGTGACTTGACGCAAAGAGTTGGCTACAGCAGTAGTAAACAAATAAGTTTAGTTAAAGGGAGATAACTATATTTCATTTGGAAGTGGCATTGCACATGGAATAAGAATGATATACCCCGGTGATTGAAGTAAAAGGGTTCAGTTCAAAATTTCTAGCATCTGAAGAAGGCTGGAGTGTACAACAGGTGAAACGCTGTAAATATGGCAATAAAGATGAAAACAAAGGTTTGAACAATGTAAATAATGAAACCTGAACCGATAAGGGCTTTCAAGAAAAATTTAACTTCATTAAAAAATTGAAAAAATAGAGTGTCACCATTCTGTGATGTGATTCATATCCAACCTGTAAAGCACATTGGAACAAACAATGGTTTCTCTTAGAGATGAACAAGTAACTTAGAGAGTTGAGTTAGATGGAGATAACTCATGACTACCAAAAGAGGCTTTGCGCAAGGAATGAGAATGATATACCCCAGTGGGTAAAGCTTTGGTTAGAAATTCCTAACACCTGAAGAAGGCTGGAGCATACAACTGCTGAAATGTCATACAAATGGCAACCAAGATGCGGACAATAGTCTGAATAATGTAAATAATGACAAAATTTATATTCTGCAATGTCCGTTCCTGTATTAATTTTATACTTACCCTGCCCATTTCTTAGACGATGTCCGCAAATCAAGGAATTTCAATAGAATTTTTCAGAGACATCAGGCAATTAGCTAAATCCACTTCTAAGAAAGTCGGTTCTCTGTGTAGGGCCAGCAAGTTTTTTCTGCCTGAAACAATCCTGTACATTTATAAATCTACCATCCGCCTATACATTGAATACTGCTGCCATATCTGATCGAGTGCTCCTGCTATCCAACTAGGTGTCCTTGACAAAATCCAACAGAGAATCTGTAATGTAACTGATCCCAACTTAGCAGCTCAAATACAGTCACTTTCTCACCGGCACAATATGGCTTCCCTGTGTCTTTTCTACAAATACTTTCACGGCTTCTGCTCCGATGAACTTAGCTCACTGGTGCCCCCTATATAGGAATTTACTCGAGCCACAAGATTAGCAACTAGGTTCCACCCTTTTACTGTGAAACCAATAAAATGTAAATGCAAATTCTACTCCATCAGCTTCTTTTCTCGCACTTCCTGCCTGTGAAATTCCCTTCCATTTACTTGCTTCCCCAACAGCTACAATCTCCAAGCATTTAAATGTAAATTCAATAGTCATCTCCTATCTCACTAACCTGCATCATCTCTCTTATGCTCCTTTCTTCGTCTACTCCACTCTCATCAGTATTCTCATCCTTCTCTTACCCACTTCCTGACACCCCCTATAACCTGTCATTCTTTTTCATAACTTTCCTCCTATGTAACCCCCTGCAAAACAGTGGCAGTAAAACGCCTTGCTTGTGGCGATATGATTATAAAAAAAAAATTCTTATTTAACGCTTAGACTGAAAAATATAACATTTGTTTTAGATTCAACTATAAATGGCAACCAAGATGCGGACAATAGTCCAAACAATGTAAATAATGACAGAGTTTATATTCTGCAATGTCTGTTCCTATATTCATTGCATCTTTTTATACTTACCTTGCTCGTTTCTTACACAATGTCCGAAAATCAAGGAATTTCAATGGAATTTTTCAGAGAAATCAGACAATTCTTACTTAATGATTTGACTGAAAAACATAACATTTGTTTCTGATTCAACTATAAATAAGTCAGTTGAGAAAAAGACTTGAATTCAAATACTCTTTAAGGTAGGTGATTTCCCAATTTCTAGAGATACTAACCAATTTTGTCAGCACACTCACCATCAATTAATATATCCCAAGCATGCAGTAGTATTTAGTTGGTTGTCATACATGATACATGTCTGGCCAATTATGATACTTTTAAAACATGACTGACTAGGCAGAAGATTTTCCCGCAGTAGGTTACCGTTACTTTCTGTGGTAGACTGGTTGCAAATCAAGACTTTAGAACCCAGTGTGTTCTGCTATTCAACCCATAGCTGGAGGAAGAAAGAAATGGATTTCTCAAGGGCATTTGTGTGGAAGTGAATGAAATGAACTTAACTAGGATTTGAACTTGGCTCTCCGACTTCTCATTTCGAGCCAATATGCATTGCGCCACAATGTAGTACTATTGCACGTTTAAAAAATTTGTGCTGCCAACAAGTTCTGAATATTATATTTTGCAAGTTCTTTTAAAAGACTAAAAAAAATTCAAATCCACCCCACTGTCTGATTAATCTTATTATAGGAAAGTCAGACAACATTTCAAAATGCTGATGCTTAAATATTTTAGAAAAAAAATTCTTAAAATACATTAATGCATTTTTTAAAACCAGAAAAAAAGACAATTTTCCTTGTTTTAATGAGATGTGTTGCCCTTTAAGAAATGAGAAATTTTCCAAATTAGAGATAAATTCTGATCTGAAGAAGAGTTGAAAATAAATGAGATTTAAGCAAAAGTCTTTATTTATTTTTTAAAATCTTTTATGAATATTTTTTTCCTTAATAAGTTTGAAAATGTCAGAAATTTTTTTTCCTTTCTTTCATTTTAATTTCAATTTTTCTTCTTTTTTGTCAATCTTTGTTTTTCCATTGATTTTGTACTTTTTGATTTTTGTTTCTCATTTCTTTCTTTTCTTTTTGTTTACCCCTTTACTCTTTCATCATCAAAGTTAAGCAACACTGAGCATAGTAAGTACCTAGATGGGTGACCAATTGGAAATACTAGGTGTTTGAATCCGAAGGAGGTGTAATGGATAATGACTCAGAATTGTTAATCGGAGAGAAGAGTTCCAATTCCAGTTAGGTTATATTAACTTACACACCCTTGGAAAAGGCATGAAACCATGACTTCTTCTCCCTAGCTATGGATTAATTAGTAAGACTTGGATCATTATAAATCATTATTTTTTCACAAAAACTATAAAGAAATAAAAATAATTCTTACAATCTAAGAATATTGTCTGGCTTTAAACAACCTGCAAAGGGTTGATAAACCATAAAAACAATCAATCTTACTCTTTCAAAATTCTTCTTGCTTCCAAGTCTTTATATTTCTTGATATTAAATTTGGTGTTTGTCCCCACCTCAAAAAAAAAAAAAACCCAAAATAAAAAATTTATTTTTTGGTTTCTTTTTTTTCTACATTATTTCCTTCTTTTATTTCACAATTTCTTTCTTTTTTTTTCTATTTATTCCTCTCTTTATTTTCTTGTTTGTTTCCTTTTACCTTCTTATTTATGTCCATATTTTTCATCCTTCATTTTCTTTTATTTTTTTCGTGCCTTTATTTCCTTACCCTCTTTCTTTATTATTTTCTTTTTCATATTTGTCTTATTCCTCACCAAATTCTCTCGTTATTTTTATTTGTATTTTCATTCTATATTTTATTCAATTTAAATTCACTTTCATTCATTTTTCACATTTTTCTACTCTTTTTTCCCTTTTGATTCTTTTTTTTTCTTTGTAAGTTCCCCTTTGCTTTTTCATCCTCTTTAATTTTTTCATTTCTTTTTTTCCAATTTTATTTCTGAAAGACAACTGTTTATTTATATTTTTCTCCATTCTTTGTCATTTTTAAGCAACTTTTATGAACTACTAGCAGTATAGCCTGATGTTGCTCGGGTGTAATGAAAGCTTCAAAACTAATCCATGGTCCTGGAGCTCAGACTCAGCCTAAAGAATATTTGTGTGAAGTTTGGTGAGAATCGGATAAAAATTGTGGATTTGTATAAAGGACATACAGACAGATAAATAGACACACACACAAACATCTTGCCTTTTATATATATATATATATATATATATATATATAAAATCGATTTTCTGCTCTATTGTAAGAATTGCAACCTTGAAACTTCTGAATATTGTTTCTTATGTCTTTGTCTATGAGTGTACCAAATTTGATTAAAATTGGACCACTTCTTCTATAACCCGATTTTTTGATTATCGATTTTTGATATTTATCGGGGGTACCTTGACACAAAACTGAGCTAAGAACACTCGCAGACACTTGTAGTACAACTGTGTAAATTTTCAAAAAAATTGGTTCAGCCATTTTGGAGTCTATAGGTAACGGACACACACACACAAAGTTCCATTTATAAATAAGTTTAGATTTTTTCTTCAAAATAATAATTATTCATTTAATTTTCTCTGAATTTTAACAGTTCATTATTATTTATTCTAAATGTTAATTGTCGCTTGAACAATTTTATTTAACATCAAATCAAATTTTTTATTTTTATGGTAATATGATAAATAATCAGATGTTTGGATACACATAAAGAAAATATTGTTAGCTTGCTATTTCAGATATAGGCTGCGAGATAGATAGACATGAATAGACAGAGACAGCTAGCTAGCTAATTAAATAGATATAATTGGACTAGATAGCTAGATAACTGTCTCTATTCATATTTTATCTAGCAGACTATATCTATCTGTTTATATTTATCTATCTGTTCATATCTATCTATCTATCTATCTCTGTTAATATCTATCAATCTATCTATCTCTGTTAATATCTATCAATCTATCTATCTCTGTTAATATCTATCAATCTATCTATCTCTGTTAATATCTATCAATCTATCTATCTCTGTTAATATCTATCAATCTATCTATCTCTGTTAATATCTATCAATCTATCTATCTCTGTTAATATCTATCAATCTATCTCTGTTAATATCTATCAATCTATCTATCTCTGTTCATATCGATCTATCTATCTATCTATCTCTGTTCATATCTATCTATCTATCTATCTATCTATATTCATATCTATCTCTATCTATCTATGTTCATATCTATCTATCTATCTATGTTCATATCTATCTATCTATGTTCATATCTATCTATCTATGTTCATATCTATCTATCTATCTATCTATGTATCTATCTATCTATCTATCTATCTATCTATGTTCATATCTATCTATCTATGTTTCTATCTATCTATCTATCTATCTATCTATCTATCTATCTATCTATGTTCATATCTATCTATCTATCTATGTTCTATCTATCTATCTATCTATCTATCTATCTATCTATCTATCTATCTATCTATCTATGTATCTATCTATGTTCTATCTATCTATCTATCTATCTATCTATCTATGTTCTATCTATCTATCTATGTTCACTTATCTATCTATCTATCTATCTATGTTCATATCTATCTATCTATCTTCATATCTATCTATCTATCTATCTATGTTCATATCTATCTATCTATCTATCTATGTTCATATCTATCTATCTATCTATCTATGTTCATATCTATCTATCTATCTATGTTCACTATCTATCTATCTATCTGTTCATCTATCTATCTATCTATCTATCTATCTATCTATGTTCATATCTATCTATCTATCTATGTTCATATCTATCTATCTATGTATTTTCATATCTATCTATCTATCTATCTATCTATCTATGTTCATATCTATCTATCTATCTATATTTCATATCTATCTATCTATCTATGTTCATATCTATCTATCTATCTATGTTCATATCTATCTATCTATCTATCTATCTATCTATCTATCTATCTATGTTTCTATCCATATCTATCTATCTTCTATCTATCTATCTATCTATCTATCTATGTTCATATCTATCTATCTATCATATTTCTATCTATCTGTCTATCTATGTTCATATCTATCTGTCTATCTATGTTCATATCTATCTGTCTATCTTTGTTCATATCTATCTATCTATCTGTCTGTTCCTTATCTATCTATCTATCTATCTCTGTTCATATCTATCTATCTATCTATCTATCTATCTCTGTTCCTCTATCTATGTTCACTTATCTATCAAACTATCTATGTTCATATCTATCAAACTATCTATGTTCATATCTATCAAACTATCTATGTTTATATCTATCTATATATCTATGTTCATATCTATCTATATATCTATGTTCATATCTATCTGTTAATTTCTCTCTAGTTAGCTAGCTATCTCCCTCTGTTAATATTAAGCTAATTACCAATTGATTCATATCTATCTATATTCATTTTTATTTTGTTAGCTATCTAGCTCTACCTGTTCATGTTTAGCTAGCCACCATTTGATTCATATCTATCTGTCCGACTGTCTGTCTGTTTATAGCTAGCTAGCAAGCTATCTTTTTTTGTACATATCTGTCTAGTTATTGCTGTCTGTTCATATGACTAGCTATTAGTCTGAACATATCTATGAATCTAAGCAAGTCTCTTATGCATATAAATCAGCAAAAATGATAAGAATAATGTTAGTATTTAATCGCAGGGGCTCAGAGCAACCCCATGTTACTATAAAAAGAACATATTTCTCAAAATAGCAATCATAATTATTCAAAAGATTATTGAAATTGAAATTCAACAAATCTTGCCCCAAACTGACATACCCACAGTATAAAACAAATATACTAAACTACCAATGACGTTTCGTTAAACATTAAATCACTGAACCTAAATATATACATTTCATTTCATTTTTACATGAAATATAAGGAGTCTAACAATGACCAGAGTTATCACTTGTGATCGTACCTGTTGACCTGAGCTGACCACTTCTCGATCAATATTTTCCATTCTTATGTCTACTTGGAAAAGACAAGTGAATTTTGTTAGCAAGTTTGACATGGGTTTCCTTGTCAGGCTGCATGTTAAGAAATTTTAGAGAATTCTCTGGCTTAATTGCTTTGAGATAACCTTCACTGAGCACTCACCGATTCTTCTGACAGCTGAAGAGTGTCACAAGTGATGAGCAGAGGTTGAATCATTGCCTCAAGCCGATCCTCAATACTTTCAAATGGTTACTTGCATTAGGTTTACACATCGGGATATAAAATTCTGAATGCATTCATTCCTTGAGATTTTCATCCATTATCAAACCAAGAATTGGTCAGTCGGCAGAGTTTATTTCTTTTTTTTTTAATCATATCACCCCAAGCAAGGCGATGACGCCACTGATGCGCAGGGGGCTACATAAGGGTAAAAAGAATGGAAAAGAGAAAGCTGGAAACCACATCCTAAACAGGAAACAAGGGATGAGCCTCTTCACCAGTTCAATAGACGTGGGTGGAGTGTGAACCAGGCGATAGTTTAGTCTATCTACTCCAATTGAAAAAAAAAAAAAGAGTGAAAAGATTGGAAAAGAGAAAACCAGAAACCGCATCCTAAACAGGAAACAAGGGATGAGCCTCTTCACCTGTTCAATAGATGTGGGTGGAGTGTGAACTGGGCGATAGTTTAGTCTATCTACTCCAATTGAAAAAAAAAAAAAAGAGTGAAAAGATTGGAAAAGAGAAAACCGCATCCTAAACAGGAAACAAGGGATGAGCCTCTTCACCTGTTCAATAGACGTGGGTGGAGTGTGAACCGGACGATAGTTTAGTCTATCTACTCCAATTGAAAAAAAAATAAAGAAAGAAAAGAGTGAAAATATTGGAAAAGAGAAAACTGGTCTTTATTTCCTTACCACAATATTTTGTTCAGTCTATTTTCTGGTGTACAAAGTCATATTATGGCCTGAAGTTTTATTTTTTAATCAGTATCACCCCATGTAAAGTAGTAAAGCCATGAAGACACATGAGTTAGGAACAGAATTATTAATAATGAGCGGAAAGAGAGAAAAGTAATCAGGAGGAACATTGATAGCGATTGACATTGCATTAAAATTTTTGCAGAATGTGGAACTCGCTCCCGTATTCTTACTTTCCTGACGGCTACAACCTCCAGAAATTTAAATGCAAAGTCAATACTCATCTACGAACAACTGGACTCTAGCTCTCTCCCCACCCCCGTATAACCTTCCCTTTCTCTCCACCTATGTATCTGTCATTGCACCTGCTTTCTATTGTTCCTTTCTAGCTAGTTTGTACACCTCACTTTTTCTAATTAATCTTCTTACATTTATGTAACCCCCTGCACATCAGTGGCGTTTCCACCTTGCTCGGGGTGAAATGATTTTAAAAAAAATAAAAAAATAAAAAGTTGGCTGGAAAAAAGATCCACGAGTGAGAAGGAAAACTGACTCCTTATTATTCGGCTAACTGCCGACTAATATCAACTGCCTAGTAGTTCTACTGAACTCCAATAGAACTCCTATGAACTTCTCAAGAACTTCCCTTGTTAACTTCCTGTTAACTCTAATTAATATAGGAGGGTGAGTCCATTGTCTGAGGAATAGGTGTGTTTCACCATAGCAAGAACATATAGCTACATTGAGCTAGCTGAAATGTAAATTGATGACATCTCAAAACCAATCTAGTACTGTGCTTAAATTCATAAAGTCAAGATAACATAGGATGGTGCAGCGGATATCGATTCGGAACAGGGTGCCAAGTTTGAATTCCTTGCATTCACTTATGCACAAATACCCTTGTGAAAGGTATTAATCCATCTCTTCCCTCCAGTCATGGGTTAAATAATTGGACAGATTGGATTTTATAACATTGGCTGGCAACCAGTTTACTGCAGAAAGCAATGGCAACCTACCACGGGATAATCTTCTGCCCAGTCAGTCATGTCTCTTTCAAGACATGATTGCCCAAAGCATGTAAGACGTATGACACTTAACTGACTGACTTAATGTGATAGTTGAAAACATCATTAAGACTTCTACTGAGCATAAAGTTGGGGATCAGTTTATTACTTCATAACAATATAAAACTGATCCCCCACTTATTACTACTTAATAATATAATACATATCTTCTCCCTCTAGCTATGAGTCAAATAATAGGATAGATTGGGTTCTATAGCCTTGGTCGGCAACCAGTCTACCGCAGAAAGCAATGGCAATCTACTGTGGGATAACCTTCTGTCTAGTCAGTCATGTCTCTTTTGAGACATGATCGCCCATGTATCACGTATGGCACTTAACTGACTGACTAGATAACATAATGAAGAGCTCATCTGAACAATTACTCTGTAAGTATTCATAGAAAAGACACATAGAGTCAGCCCAACAGCAGTAGAAAAGCAACTAAAGTTGAGTTGCCAAATCAGAACCAATAATATTGCTAATTCTTTGCATGTTACCAAGGAGATCGAGGTAAACGGCAGGTGCACCAGACTATATATGGCAGCAATATTCTTAGCATGAGTGAATGATAGACTTACAGATATGTAAGATAGATTCTGGGGAGAAAAATTGGCTTGATGACACAGTGAACTGACTTTCTTAGTTTCTGTTATGGGGCCTTCATATGAGGAATAGACTCTTCCTCTTGTTATATGTGATTACCTGTGTGACTTCCAGAGAGCAGTTAACAGGAGTGGTTTACGAGAATAGTTAACAAGAGTAGTTAATGGCAGTTGATGACAGCTACTAGTCAGGCAATAAGCAGCGTAATAATAACTTTGGACTTACTTATTTCTAGTTACTTATTATTAACAATTCCTTTGCTATACGAATGCACTGTTTTGAACTTACTTCCTGCATTCCGTGTCTTACTTCCAGCACAAATCAGTCACTACAACTTTGCAGCGAAGTTTTGCCACAACTCCACAAAATTTTCTGACCTAGCAAGAGATTCAATATAGACTTTTCATTCATGTTGAACAATAGCCTTTGAAGGAGCAACAGGTCACTTTCCTGGAGGTTAGCATCAACCCCAAGCATTGTCAATTGTTATTAATTTTTAACTAGTGTTTCTTTTATCTTATTTCTCTTGATTTTACACCAAGAAACAAGAGTTTTATGTTTTTTTTCTGAATTTCATAGATGACGCTTTCACAATTACTGAACTTAGTTTTGTTTTTGACAATACACCCTATGATAATGGTATTGATCAGCATAATTTTAAAAGTTTTGGTTGATACCGTTTAAGGATTTTTTTTTCTTTGCTGAAATTCTTTGTGTGTTTTACTCTTTAATACTTACTTTTTATGAAAATTTAAAAATGTGCTTTTGATATTGAAGATTAGCAGATTTCCTATTAGAAACTTAGTAATATATATAATAATATATATCTATATATTATATATCTATTATATATCTATCTATATATTATATATATATATATCTATATATATATCTATATATATCTATATTATATATCTATATATAAAAATATATCTCTCTATATATATATATATTATATATCTATATATCTATATATATTATATATCTATATATCTATATATATTATATATCTATATATATAAATTAAAAAAGGATTAATTCAATGATGTTGAATGATCATTTCGGTATGAAAATCTCCACGGGGGATAACACATCACCTCAGCAACCAAAAAATCTTTTCAGAAACTCTGAAAATCAGTTTCTGAAAGGATTTTTCGGTTGCTGAGGTGATGTGTTATCCCCCGTGGAGATTTTCATATCGAAATGGTCATTCAACATCATTGGAGGCCACAATTTGAAGAGACGTAGATGATACAGTGCTGCTTGCAGACACAGAAAGGAAACTACAAGACCCCCTACAGAAGGTAGCTGAAGAGAGTGACAAGGAAGGGCTACAAATAAACTGCAAGAAAATCAAATGCATGGTCACCAGCAAAAAGAGCTGCCGAAAATGCCAAATACAGGTGAGGCAATCTAAAATCAAGCAGGTACAGGAATTTAAATACCTGGAAAGTGTCATAACAGAAGACAGAAAGTGTGCCACAGAGATACGAAGATGAATTGGCATGGCAAAGAACGCATTCCAGAAGTTGAGTAGAGTATTAAGAGACAGGAAAATTTTTGCTAGAAACAAAGAAAAGAGTACTGGATTGCTATGTGATGTCAATTCTTCAATATGGCAGTGAATGCTGGACAATCTAATCAAAGATGAAGGAAAAACTTGAAAAAAATGAAATGTTGTTCTACAGAAGGATGCTGCGAATATCATGGATCGAGCATGTGAGCAATGTTGAGGTTTTGGAAATGATGGAAATGAAAAGGAAATTAATATTGAACATCAGGAAGACACAGCTAAAGTTTCCGGAACATGCAATGAAGAAGGAGGGCTTGGAGAACCTGATACTAGCAGGCCAGATAAAGAGAAAAAGAGACAGGGGAAAGCAGTGGATAACATATTTGATATCTGAGCAGGTGGATGACAGAACGGGGTTGTGTGGTGTAACAGGAGAAAGCGTGCTAAGAGCCACCAGGGATAGGGAGACATGAAAAGCCATGATCGCCTACGTCCTGAAAAAACTAGGCCCATAGAATAATAATATATATATATATATATATATATATATATAGAGAGAGAGAGAGAGAGAGAGACACAACAGGTGTCAATGAGATCAATTTTGACCTTAGTACACTGAGATCCGAAGATGTTTTGTGATGGTCAACGATGCATTCTAAAAGCTACATGGAGTATTAAAAGACAGAAAAATTTGGTTAGTAACAAAGAGACCAGTATCGAATTGTTACATGATATGTCTTCCTTTATGGCAGTGAATGCTGGACAATTTTCTCTAAGATGAAGAAGAAACTTGAAGAAACAGAAATATGGTTCTACAGAAGGATGCTGAGGATACCACAAACCAAACATGGGAGCAACAACTAGGTTTGGAGAAAGAAACAAAAAGAAAACATGTTGGAAGAGGCAGGTGAGATTTCTGGGGCATGTAATGAGGAAGAAGGGCTTAGAGAATCTGATACTCCCAGGTCAGATAGATGAAAAGAGAGACAAAGAAAAAAAGCATGTAACATGCCTTATGAACTTAAGAAAATAGAGGATAAAAAAAGATTTAGGAGAACTAACAAAAAGACGAAACTTATTAAGTCCAGTAAGGGGTAGGAAAATGTGGATTGCCTACGTCCTGAAGTGTCACAGCACAGAAAGAATTGTCCCTTCAATAAAAATATTAAAATATGAAGATGGTTGTACTCCAAATAAACACAGTTGTTAAAAAATGGCTATCGGCTTAAAGAATAAAAAGGTATTCTAAGTTTAAGTTCAAGTTAAGATTATTTCATTAACAATTAACATATACCCATAGCAAAATAAATGAATTAATCATTTATAAATTGGCTTAGGGTTTAAGTGTATTACTCTTGAGCACTTTGCCTAAGATCAGTATAGTATCTGTGTGTTCTGCCTAATTTATGTGACAGGAAGGATAATTATTAGAGGTTTTAGAACATTAAATTCATTAACAAATCACAAAAATTTTTCTTCCAATCGGGCAATATTTGGAAGTTAATTTTATTGTGATGTACAAGCAGAAGGACACTAGTCCAATGCATTAGTTATTGGCTTACTTATTTTTCAGGTCGCAGGTTCAAATCCGAGTAGGATTCACTTATTAATCTTTTATATGTGTCAATCAGTTAAGTGCCATATGTGAGACACGCTTTGGGCAATCATGTCTTGAAAGAGACATGACTGACTGGGCAGAAGATTATCCCACAGTAGGTTGCCATTACTTTCTGTGGTAAACTGGGTTCTATAGCCTTGGCTGGCAACCAATCTGTTCTATTATTTGACTCAGGTAGAGGGGAAAGAGATGTATTATTATCAAGTAGTAATTAGTGAGGGATCAGTTTATTACTTCATAACCATATAAAACTAATCCCCCACTTTATGCCCAGTAGAAGCCTTAATCATCTTTTCAACTATTATATACGGTCAGTCAGTTAAGTGCCATACGTGAGACACGCTTTGGGCGATCATGTCTCGAAAGAGACATGACTGACTGGGCAGAAGATTATCCCACAGTAGGTTGCCATTGCTTTCTGCACTAGACTGGTTGCCAGCCAAGGCAATCTGTCCTATTATTTAACCCATAACTGGAGGGAAGAGACGGATTAATATCTTTCCCAAATGTATTTGTGTGTAAGTGAATGCAAGAAATTCAACTGGAATTCGAACTCAGCACCCCGATCTCTCATTCCGAGTTGATATCCACTGCACCACAACGCACATCCGAAGAGAGAAACAAATAGACCTTAAAAAAAATAACTGGTTATTATTTTTTAATTAAAATTGATATTGACTAATTCATGATGTGAAAATTATCAGAATATCTATAGGAGAAATCATCATCATCATCATCATCATCATTTATCCATCACCCCCAGATGGTGCATAGGGCAGCAACTTTTTGTTGCTGTTTCTGTAACAAACTGTTTTTTACGGGGCAGGGTTGTCAGCCCTGCACCCAACCCCCAAACCTGGAGGACCGGTAGATCATTCTTGGTCCTTACATTTACAGCACCTGGTATTCCCAAATGGTCATCCATTTAAGTACTGATCAGGCTCGATGTTGCTTAACTTCGGTGATTGGATGGGAACCGGTGTATTCAACACGATATTGCCCTAGACTATATAACCCCTCCAGAAAAATTATGTGTGTATATGGCAACTGGTCCCCTCTTGAAAAACAATTATTTGTGTATAGTGCAACCAGTCCACTTCTCAAAAAAAATTACCTGTGTATAACGCAACTGGTCACTTCTTAAAAAATTATTATCTGTATATATTGTAACTAGTCACCTCTTCCAAAAAATTACCTGTGTATAGTGCAAACGGTCACTTCTTCAAAAATAATTACTTATGTATAGTGCCACCTGTCACCTTTTCAAAAAAAATTACTTATGTATAGTGCAACTAGTCAACTCTTCAAAAAAATTACTTGTGTATAGTGTAACCGGTCACTTCTTCAAAAATAATTACCTGTGTATAATGCAACCAGTCACCTCTTCAAAAAAATTATCTGTGTGTAGTCAACCAGTCACTTCTTCAAAAATAATTACCTGTGTATAATGCAATCAGTCACTTCTTCAAAAAATTACTTGTGTTTAGTGCAACTGGTCACTTCTACAAAAATAATTACCTGTGTATAGTGCAACCAGTCACCTCACTCAAAAAAAAAAACACCTGTATAAGGGCAACCCCTTAATTTTGTGTGTAAAAAAAAAACTGGTCATAAAGCTTGCTCTGTACTCATGTATATAGCATACATTTATTTCTAGTGTATGTAAACAAACAATATGCCGAGAAGTATAGAGAATAAGGAAGAGTGATATGTCTAAATTTCAAGATGATTTTGAAATTTTTCCTGATCTGCAATATTGTTCCTTAATACTCTTTTGGAAAACATTTTTTCTTATTTCAGTGTATCTTCAGATTTCTGTCATATTCTTTATCCTATATTTAAATACTAGCAGTATAGCCCGGCATTACTTGGGTGTAATGAAAGCTTTAAAACTAATCCATGGTCCTGGAGCACAGACTCTTTGGACATTGGCACAAAAGACTAAAAAGCAATAGTTGTTTCCAGTTAAAGCAAAACTATAGACTGAAAGAAAAATGAATGGATCTAAGTCAAATTTTGATTTCCTGGTATCAATATAAAAAAAACAAGGTTTTTCATCATAAGCTGAATTTTGAAGGTTAAATAAGTCCTTTGAGTAAATGGTATCATAGCTGAGACTAAGAACTACAATTATACCTACTTAGAGCCAAACCCGAAGCAAAAACTAAAATAAAAGGGCTGAAAAAAATACATACATACAGGCAGATAAACCGACACACACACACAAACATCTTGCTTTTTATATATATATACTATCGATTTTCTGCACTATTGTAAGAATACTTCTGAATATCGTTTCTTATGTCTTTGTCTATGAGTGTATTAAATTTGATTAAAATCAGACCACTCCTTCTATAACTTGATTTTACGATTATTGATTTTTGATATTTATCGGAGGTACCTTGACACAAAACCTAGCTAAGAACACTCGCAGACGCTTATAGTACAACTGTGTCAATTTTCAAGAAAATCGGTTCAGCCGTTTTGGAGTCTATAAGAAACGGACACAGACACACACACACACAAATTTCTGGTCTGTCCTTCATGTCAACAACCTTACATTCTGTTTTCTTAAAATTGATGATTAGTCCTTTTCTCTCCTTTTCTTTTCCAGCCTTCTTGAGGAATTTTCATCTGTGAATCTTATGCTATGCTTCTCGTCTTTAATAATAAAACATGCCAGTATTTCTTGTCCACATTTTGAAAGCTCAGCTCCACTAAATTTTCAATTCTTTGATTTTTGGTTAATACTTTTTTTAAATGTAGAACTACTGCAGAGAGCAAAGAGACCCAGGGTTGCATGCATTTTTTGCAACAGTCAATGTAACAAGAGAAAAAATGGTTTACTCTCAAGACGAAAATGAATTTGAAGGTGTCTTGCATGAAAACTGTCCTAAAAGAGAAATGGCAGCTTCATAGGTCACACATTTCAAGCCGATAAATCCAGGAGTTGGATTAAATCTCATGAGAGTATCTTTTTACATACTTATCTTAAGAACAAGGCTTCGGAAAAAAACAGAGACTGTTGTAGTGAATAGGAAACACACAGTTAGTGGAGTGTTTACAGAATGGTTTGCAGGAATTGATTCAGTCAGTGCCATATGTGATACATGCTTTGGGTGATCATGTCTCGAAAGAGACATGACTAACTGGACAAAAGATTATCCTGCAGTAGGTTGCCATTGCTTTCTGGGGTAGACTGGTTGCCAGCCAAAGCTATAGAACCCAATCTGTCCTATTATTTAACCCATAATTGGAAAGAAGAGATGGATTAATACCTTTCCCAAGAGTATTTGTACGTAAGTGAATGCAAGGAATATCAACTGGAATTCGAACTCAGCTCTCCAAATGTCATTGTGAGTCAATATCCACTGCACCACAATGCACATCCTTAGGAACTGATTACAAACAACAAAAAAAAATACAATTTTACAAACTTTTCATTGCAAAAATGCTGGAAAAAAATTGAAAAAAAATTCAAAATTCAGTAGAAATATTTGCAGCAACCCAATTTGCTACTTGTAAGCTCAATATGGCAATCCAGCATTATGACAACCACACCTATTGTCTGAATTTGTAGGATGAGGAGATATTATTTACTCTATTCATATAGTGGACTATTTTAACTAACTTTGTTGTTGTTATCATAATGTTTCAGTTTTGTGCCCTCTGACCTTCATCAAGTGTATATCAATCTGGGTCATTCCAAACTGAACCCTTTATTTAATTTACATTGGTTGAATGTTTCCAATCCACTTCCCATGTCAAGGGATATCCCATCTAGTTTTTATTTTTAGCACTGCTCAGTTATTGCTTGTGTAATAGATTGAATTCTATTTTCCACAAAATGCATAAATATGTGCAAATTCTGCTTTTTTTCAACAGAGAGCCATGGGCTGTCTGACGACCTGTATTTTATTACCCTCTCATTTTCTGACAACAAAGAAAGAAATAACATTACAGAGAGTCACAATATTTACATTATTTGGGCTATTGTCCTCATCTTTGTTGCCATTTGTACAACATTTTGGCCATTGCATGCTTCAACCTTTCAAGGAATTTCAAACCGAACCCTTTATCACATTCACTGGGGTATATCACTCACATTCCTTGCATAAAGTTTCTTTTGGTAGTTATGAGTTATCTCCCTCTAACCCACTAAGTTACTTGTTCACCACCTGTAGCCTGTACCTGTACTGAACTCAAAACTCTTTGGGTCAAGTCACAGGAACTAACCAACGTCTATATCCACTGGGCCATGTGTCCTTAAGGACAAGAACAACTGAATTTCTGGGACTTATAAACCTAATGTTCAGTAACCATTTTTTACCAGAGTTTATATTGCAATGTTTTTTTCATGTTAATGGTTAGTATTTTTTTTTTTTTTTTTTACCAGAGCTCAGATTGTAATTTTGACACTAATGATTTTCTTCAGCACTCTGTATTAATGGTTCACATATTGTCTTCATCTGAATGCTTTGTCAGCTTAGAAGATTTTTGTAGCCTGGCTGATTCCTTAAGTTTACATAATTTACAGTGGCACTATCTATTATTTCCACTTTATCCCATAGGGGGGGCGGTGATCCCCCTTTTCCCTCCATATGTGGTCAGTTACACCTGATTTTTTCAGCTCCCCTTGTGTTATGACCTTGTGGTGTCCTTGTAGCTTTACCTTAAGAGGGCAGCCTGTTTATCCTTTATATTTCTTTCTACAGCTACATGGAATGGCATAGACACAGTCCTTAATCATGTCCCTCTCTATTGGAGGTCTTACTCAGGAAAGGTATCTGCAAAGTGTAGAACCACTTCTGAAGGTCATTTACAGATACTTTTTATTTTCTCCGATAACCCCTTCACGTAGGGTAGACAGACTGAGGCTGTTTTCTGAGACTTGTTATCCTCATGCACCCTCCCTTCCAGCTTTATTGGAGTTGTTGTCATGTACCCTGGATAATTGTTTTGTTGTAGGGTACTTCTTATACTGACCATTTTCTGTTTGTATATCTCTGGGTTGTTACTTATGACTTTTGCTCGATGTTACAAGCAGCGAACAATCTCTTTCTTTACATCGTATGTGTGGAGGGAGTTGAAGTTGAGGTATTGTCTAGTGAATGTTGGCTTTAAGTATACAGATGTCTTAACCCCCACTCTGTCCGAGTTATAAGCACATCCAGGAATGTCAGTTTGTTGTCACACTTTCACAATTACTATATCACCAAATTCACAAAAAACCATTTTGATTTGCCAGTGAATTGTTGAGCAAAACATTTTGATAACAAAGAAGAAGACATTAGTCAACATGCAAAATAAATAACTAATTTTGGATTAATTACCTTGATAAAGCAAGAACCCAAAGCTTCCTGTGGTTTATTAAATAGACAATCATCTTGGTCATACTATTATAACACAGTTATCTCAATGGTTGACAAAGAAAAGAAGGGATTCATATATGGGTGAGTAAATAAAAGCACACCCCATAATTCTCATATCAGAATTGGGACAAAAAAAAAGTGGCTGCTATATCCATTGCGAATATTTGTTGGATGGAGATCGATGCTTACAATCCAAGAGCTTTGAGAGAAAAAAGAAGATAAAACTACAAAAAAAAGCAAAAACAAACAACAAAAATTTAAATATCTACTTACCAACATTGGTACCATAGACAGCATTTCCAAGAAGAGGATCTTTGCGCATATCATACTTCCGACTGTTAATGACCAATTCTTGGATGCAACCAGAGAATTGCTTGGTTGTTCCCACTCTACTTGAAATGGCTGACATGTTGATATAACCACCAAGGAAAAGTTCTTGCCTCAACGTTATACGGCTGAAATCACCCTAGAAGACAAAATCATATTTATGTGTGTAGTAACAGTAGTGGAAGGTGATTGCTAATGCTAAATAGTATATATTGGCAGCTTGGCTGCAGTCACTTTCTCACTGGTGTGATGTGTCTTCCCTGTACCTCTTCTACAAATACTTTCATGGCTTCTGCTCTGATGAACTTAGCTCACTGGTGCCCCCTATGTGTGAATTTACATGAGCTACTAGACTAGCAACCAGGTCCCACCCTTTTACCGTGAAACTAATAAAATGTAAACGCAAATTCTACTCCAGCAGCTTCTTTTCTTGCACTTACCGTCTGTGGAATTCCCTTCTGTTTACTTTCTTCCTCACAGCTATAATCTCCAAGAATTTAAATGTAAACTCAATAGTCATCTTCTATCTCACTAACTTGCATCCTCTCTCTCATGATGCTTTCTCCGTCCACTCCACTCATCAGTATTCTCATCCTTCTCTTACCCACTTCCTGACATCCCCTATAACCTGTCAGTCTTTCTCATAACTTTCCTCCTATGTAATCCCTTGCAAAACAGTGATAGTAAAATGCCTTGCTTGGGGCGACACGATTATAAAAAAATAACTGCCTTGCTTGGGGTGAAATGATTTAAAAAATATATGCATGAGTGGACGCTATGCACAGGCTTGCTGTGTAAGGTACTGGAAGAGGTACTGAAACTGTAGAATTAATATTGATTGCATACAACTGCAATACCAACTTGAAATATCATAGCAATATGGCATTGCTAATAGGATCTTTGTTGCATGAAGAAAACCCAGACTTTGTCAAAACTTGGATAAGGTACTTTGCAGACACTTTTTTAAAAAAATTGTATCACCCTGAGCAAGGCGGTAATGCCCCTGGTGTGAAGGGGGCTACATAAGAGTAAAAAGATTAGATAGGAGGAGAGTAAAGAGAAAGACAAACCAATTACAGGGGGTGTCAGAGAAAGGAGCAGGAGAAGGATGGGAATACAGGTGTAATGACAGTTGCAAAGGTGGAGAGAAAGGAAAAGATATACAGGGTGGTGTGGAAAGAACTAGAGTCAAATTGTTAAGAGATGAGTACTGCCATTGCATTTAAATTCCTGGATGTTGTAGCCATCAGGAAAGCAAGAATATGGAAGCGAGTTCCACAGGCGGGAAGTGTTAAAAAAGAAGCTGCAGGAGTAGAATTGTCATCTACATTTGGCTGATCTGTGAATGGGTGAGACCCAGTTGCCAGTCCGGTTGCATGAGTAAACACTTGTTGCAGGGGCACCAGTAACTTAAGTTTGTTGGAGCAGAAGCCATGAAAGTACTTATAGAACAGACAGAGGGAAGCCACATACCGTCGGTGGGGAAGTGGCTAGAGTCGAGCCGCCAAGTAGGTACCTATCACATTACTGATTCTTCTTTGGAGCCTGTCAAGGACACTGAGATGAACAGCAGGGGCACCTGACCATATATGACAGCAGTATTCCATGTGCGGATGGATGGTTGATTTGTATATATGCAGGATGGATTCAGGCGGGAAAAATATCTTGGCCTGACACAGTCACCCAACCTTTCTAGTAGTGGATTTAGCTATTGATTTAATGCAATGGTTCCACTTGAAATTGAAAGAGAGGGTAAGGTCAAGGAGGCGCAATGTATTGCTCTCAGGGAGACTCGTTTGGTCCATGCTTATGGGAGGCAGGAGAGGTTGCCTGTGAAGACTGACAGACAGCAGCTTGGTCTAACTAGAACAAAAAAAAAAAAAACTATGGGACAACAAAAAAGATGGAGGGGAAAACAAATTCACAGATTTATTACTGGAAACAAAACACATTGAAATTTTGAACCAAACCCTTTATTTAGTCCACTTGGATAGATTGTTCTAGTTCCACATGCCATGCCTTTTCTGGATATCTCAGTTTTAACTAATCTAAACTTAATCTAAACAATATCTAAACTTATTTATAAATGGAACTTTGTCTGTGTGTGTGTGTGTATCCTTTATCTACAGACTCTGAAACGGCTGAACCAATTTTCTTGAAAATTTACATAGTTGTACTATAAGCGTCTGTGAGTGTTCTTAGCTAGGTTTTGTGTCAAGGTACCCCCAATAAATATCAAAAATCGAAAAAATCGGGTTATAGAAGGAGTGGTCCGATTTTAATCAAATTTGATATACTCATAGACAAAGACATAAGAAATGATATTCAGAAGTTTCAAAATTGCAGTTCTTACAATAGTGCAGAAAATCAATAATATATATATATATATATATATATAGAAGAGGCAAGATGTTGGTGTGTGTGTCTGTTTATCTGTTTGTATGTATGTATTTTTTTCAGCCCTTTTATTTTAGTTTTTGCTTCAGGTTTGGCTCTAAGTAGGTATAATTGTAGTTCTTAGTCTCAGTTATGATAGCATTTACTCAGAGGACTTATTTAGCCTTCAAAATTCAGTTTACGACGAAAAAAACTGATTTGACATCGATACCAGGAAATCAAAATTTGACTTACATCCATTCATTTTTCTTTCAGTCTACAGTTTTGCTTTAACTGGAAACAACTATTGCTTTTTAGTCTTTTGTGCCAATGTTCAAAGAGTCTGAGCTCCAGGACCATGGATTAATTTTCAAACTTTCATTACGCCCAAGCAACACCGGGCTATACTGCTAGTACCCTCTAATGACAACTCTCCAAGTTTTTGTTCAACTCTGCTGTGGCCAGGTATTGAACCTAAAACTGTTTGGATCTAATCGCTGGATTACTTAAACCAATGCTTTTATCTACTGGGCCATTGTTCTTAGGGACTACATAAAGTATTTGGTTTGAAATTCCAGTGTATATCATCTGAAGAAGGTCAGAGCATACAATGGCTGAAATATTGTGAATATGACAATAAAGATGAGGACAACAGTTCAAACAATGTAATTAGTAACTTTATTGCCACTAAATATTCAGACACACATACACAGAAAAATTTTCAAAATCTCTCATTTATAAATAATAAAATAATGACTGTACAGAAGTTTTATACTCACGTCAATTTTTCCTTCAACAACACTTTCCGAGTTTAGGCGCACATACCCTTGACGTAGTTGCCGTTGGATAAAGATACTGTTCCAGTGACCAATTTGGATATGGCCAACACTTCGTATAACAGCCATTCCTTTGCCACAGTCAAATCTGGAAAAGACAAAACAATAATTTTTTAAGCATAAATATAGGAGTACATAAAGTTAAAAAAGAAAAAGTTTTATGCAAAATACATTTATTGGAGTAGATAGACTGAACTATTGCCCGGTTCACACTCCACCCACGTCTATTGAACAGGTGAAGAAGTTCATCCCTTGTTCCCTGTTTAGGATGTGTTTCTGGCTTTCTCTTTTCCAAACTTTTCACTCTTATATAGCCCCCTGCACATCAGTGGCATTACCGCCTTGCTCGGAGTGATATGATTAAAAAAAAAATATAGACTTTGTATGCACACCTACACGGATGGAAATACAATTGTTTTTAAAGCTTCTGGGTCTTTTCAACAATCCATATACATGTACCTGGATATTTTCACACAGATACACATTTATCCAACTGTGATTTAAAATTTATCAGCATCCCTACTTAATCAGTCAGTCAGTTAAGTGCCATATCTGATACATGCTTTGGGTGATCATGTCTCAAAACAGACATGACTGACTGGGCAGAAGATTATCCAGCAGTAGGTTGCCATTGCTTTTTGCAGTAGACTGGTTGCCAGCCAAGGCTATAGAACCTAATCCATCCTATTATTTAACCCATAACCGGAGGGAAGAGATGGATTAATACCTTTCCCAAGGATATTTGTGTGCAAGTGAATTGCAAGAAGTTCAACTAGAATTTGAACTTGGCTCTCCGATTTGTCATTCCGAGTCAATATCGACTGCACCACAGCGCACATCTCCCGCTTCATCACTTAACAGAATCATGACAATAAATCAGATGTAAATGTATACAAAATGAATTACATAAAAATGTCCAACAACAAACACTGATGAAAGAGCCTGGGCTGTTAAAAAATGACAGCAAAATATTTCTATCGATATATGCTATATAAAATGATGGCGACATACATATTGATGTAACGACTATTGAGTATCTTATATTCAGTCAGTTAAGTGCCATATGTGAAACATGCTTGGGCGATCATGTCTTGAAAGCCATATAGAACAGATATCATGTAACAGTTCAGTTCTCTTTTTTTTTGTTTGTAACAAAGATTTTATCTCTTAATACTCTGCTTAGCTTTTGCAAGGCTCTTTGCCCACCTTAATGTGTCTTTGGATCTCAGTGCCACACTTTCCATCTTCTGTTAGAACACTTCTCAGATAAACCTTCAAAACAAGGCGATTTCTTTAGAGCACAAGTATATTTTCTCTAAAAAAAAATGACAGCATTATTAATGTTGATATTTTCGAATGTGTTTATGTTCATTTTACACACGATATAACTTTGGACTAATTTTTAGTCCCATCACTTCATAAACATATGCCAAACTGAAAACATCCAGTTTTTGATAATGACTAAGATGGTCAGTCAGTCAATCAAGTGCCATACGTGATACACGCTTTGAGTGATCATGTCTCTAAGCAGAATATTATCCCACAGTAGGTTGCCATTGCATTTTGCGGTAGACTGGTTGCGAGCCAAGGCTATAGAACCCAATCTGTCCTATATTATTTGTCTCATAGCTAGAGGGGAAAGAGATGTTTAATATTATTAAATAGTAATTTGTGGGGGATCAGTTTATTACTTCAAAACAATATAAAACTGATCCCCCATTTTATTCCCAGTAGAAGCATTAATCATTATTTTTAACTATTATATTCAGTCAGTCAGTTAAGTGCTATACGTGATACACACTTTGGACGATCATGCTTTGACAGAGACATGACTGACTGGGCAGAATATTATCCTACAGTAGGTTGCCATTGCTTTCTGCAGTAGACTGGTTGCCAGCCCAAGATACAGAACCCAATCTGTCCTATTATTTAACCCATAACTGAAGGGAAGAGATGGATTAACACCTTTGCCAAGGGTATTTGTGTGTAAGTGAATGCAATGAATTCAACTGGAATTTGAACTCGGCTCCCTGATTTCTTGTTCTGAGCTGATATCCACTGCACCACAACGCATATCTTATATTAAGACACAAAAAAATAACGAAAACTCCTAAGCATGACAAGAGGGAAACATATTATATATACAATATATATATTATATATATATATATATAATATATATATTACAATATATATTATATATATACAACATTCTTTATAATAGAGAGAATATTATATTATGAGTTGAGTAATACAAAACACGAAGAACTGGATGATCGCAATAAAGGGTAAGGAAAAACGAAATTGCATTTACAAACTAAAACAAAATTTATTTACATATATTATAAATAAGGTTTACAATAAAACTAGGAAGAGATTTTAAACGGCATAAGTTCTGGTAAGTACTATTTAAATGTGAGAGTCCCAGCAAGTAGCAGTCAATATTTGATAAAGTAAGTGGGTGAGGGAAAGATCTGCTTTAGTTAAGGGGGTGAGGCGAGAGATTAGATTTACATCATGTGGACAAAGAAAATGGTTTGTTTATTGCTAATAAGAAGAATTCTAAATTACTATTTTAGTTTTGGTCAACAAAATCAATACAAAGAAGAAGCAGCATTTACTGATGACCGTTTCTGCTCAGGGTCTTTTGTGTAATAGAATCTTTCGGACGAACATTTGGGCGGACCTGAAGCAGACTACTACTACGCGTAATTTCGTTGTTTTTCATTTTATTGACTTCTTTTCAGCGCAGTCCTATCGACTGTTACTTAAACTTTCCAATTATCAAAAACTCTTTTGAAAAATTAAAATATTTAAACAAATTTGGTGTGGGGTTAGGTTCTCATACAATGTTACAGTAAATCGATCCTCCATTTTCAACCCACTTGCATTGGGGGTCACTTTGTTTTTTTGTTTTTTTTAATCATATCACCCCAAGCAAGTCGAAAATGCCACTGATGCACAGGGGGCAACGTAAGAATGAAAAGATTGGAAAAGAGAAAACCAGAAACCACATCCTAAACAGGAAACAAGGGATGAGCCTCTTCACCTGTTCAATAGACATGGGTGGAGTGTGAACCTGGCGATAGTTTAGTCTATCTACTCCATGTTAATTTCATTGTTTTTCATTTTTTTTTTTTTTTTTTTACTTTTTCAGCGTAGTTCTATCGATTGTTACTTAAACTTTCCGATTATCAAAAAAAATTTGAAAATTTATATTTAAACAAATTTGGTAGGGAGTCAGTTTCTCATACATTACATTACATTAAATTGACCCTCCATTTTCAATCCATTATAAGATTGTATGAGAAACTGGTCCCCCACTAAAATTGTTTAAATATTGAAAATTTTGCAAATTTTTTTTGTCATTCGTAAAGTTCAAGGTGTAAAAGATAATATTGCACCGAAAAAAGTCCAAAAAATTTGATAATGAACAAATTTACAGGTGGCGGTAATGTCGTACCAGCGACTGTTTCAAAATGAAGGCTCGATTTACTATAACATTGTATGAGAAACAGATCGCCCTCAGAAAGTGTTTAGATATTGAAATTTTTCAAAATTTTTTTGTCAATCATAAAGCTAAGGGGATAATCGATAGGACTGCGCTGAAAAGCAATAAAAAAAATGAAAAACAATGAAATTAAACATGGTGGTAGTCTCCTTCAGGTCTGCCAACATTTATTCTGAATCAAGACGTGCCAGATTTGATCTCAATCTGCATGCTGCTGTGAGTTTGGGCAACAACTGAGAACAACTGACTAATCTATTTGAACTCCCCTTTATGTATATGTCTTTTTAGATGCTCTAGAACCATGTAGAAGTTTCTAGAGATTTCTAGAAAGTTTCCCAGAACACTTTTTCTCTATTATTACTAAAGGGTCTGGTGAATGGAAACTTTTTTTTGGATCACATAAAGGGGCCTAATAGCCCTAGATTTAATACATTGTTTTGATTTTGTATGTACTAGTATAAGGAAATGGGGTCTCATTACAATATATATATATCCTTCACTACTCAATGACATATTTATTGCAGAAAAATAAAATAATAAGGCACTGTTAAAGAGCAAACATGTGGCAAGAGATTTCATAACTGGTAGTAATGTTTAATAACTGGTAGTAAAGAGAATGAACTGAGCTGACACTGTCTTGCTGTTGTCTGCCTCTCCATGAGCATGACAGGAAGAAAAAAATAAATATATATATATATATATAGGTTCATACAATCATGGATGAAAACATTATAATTTCCTGTAATTTTAAAAATTGTGCATTCAGAAATTCCCAGCCACATGAGCGATCTTAAAAAAAAAAGGTAAACGGTAAAAATCAGTTATTAAAAATATCCTGAAGGCACCACTCATGGTAGAAATCTAGGTTGCATAATAACTCGTTTACAAATGGAAAATATTCAAAAGTTCTACAATTGTATTGAACACATTTTAATACAAATGTGCACTGGTCTAATTTTATTATGACCAAAAACAAGTAATTAAACAATATATATATATATATATATATATACACACACATACAATGTTCTTTATTATAATAGAGGGGATATGTGTGTGTGTGTGTGTGTGTGTGTGTGTGTTTGTGCATATGTTTCTCAAATATAGTATTTTATCAATTCTGATATTTATTGAATATAAATTTTTTTCAACAAAATTCATTGCCACAGCAACAATCTATATCTTATGTCAAAACAGTCAAAATCACTGATCATGATGTTTTTGGAGTTAGCTTTGTTAATCATCCGACCCTCTTCCATCTTTATGCAAGTCAGTCTAACGGTAAGCCAACAAACTATTATCTTTATCTTTGTTATTTTGATTGTAATTTAGTGCTGATTTCATTCTATACTTCTTGTGCATGGATGAGTTACATGATGAACAAGAACGAGAAAAAGTTTTAAAAAAAGCACTTTATTAAAATGATTCTTGAAATATGTCTGACTCAAATAGACTTAAAATTCTCAGCATTTTCTGAATTGAAACTGAACATCACAGACTTGATTTAATACAGGTATTTAAAATCTTAAATCTAATTGATGACAGGTTTTGAGAAATTCACCAGGAAATATCCATTAGAAATTCAACCACACTTCTATCTCTGGAATATGAAAATATTCTTTTTCACAGCAGGTAGTGTATGACTGAAACACTCTCTCATTTTTGACAGTGAATGCCAAAAGTAGACATCTTCAAAAAGGAGATCAAAATACATTTTTATTATACTGACAGATGGTAACATTACTTGCATACCATGTTACTTTTCCATTGTCTTAAACGTTCTTCTCATTCGAGGTTTCGATTATTCCTGTTTTCCGCATGATACCAACATTTTTTGTCAGACATTTTTACTTCCCATTTGTTCACCTATTTTAGCCTTATAGCTGGGTGAATATTAAATAATTCTTTACCGATCTATGCAACAGACTGGATTTCAGAGAAGAAGTCGCTATTCAATTATTTTGTCATTTACCATCAGTTTTAATTTTGTTCTGATTCTGTTCTTTTGCAGTTTTGAGACAGTCTTATAGACAATGGCTAATGTAGTGAGACCAGTTGATTTAAAATTGTAGTTCTGTGTCAGATGAAGCAAAACTTGAACAAAGATACCTTACCCTGGAACAATGATTTGCAAGCAAATCTCAAAAAGTTGGTCATTAGCAAATAGGGGAAAATTTACTTCTGTTGTAAAATATGGCAAAGATGCATTAATATTAAGGAACAACATGAGACGAGAGGTACAAAATGACAAAACTTCAGAAGGTATAGCAACTTTAGGAACAAAATGCCTGTGGGAGGGACTTCACGAGACACAAGATTTTGCTCTCTATTGACTGCTGGTTTTTCCTACTGCTTTTATTGACAGAAGATACAGGCAGAAACCTGAATCTAGACAAGTTGCAGAGAGGCCCATATCTGAACATGCCAAGCTGTCCTGCTACTAAATTGGCAAACCTGGATGTAACTGGTTTTGTCCACATACAATCTGGAGCTCTTTTGCATCTCTACTGACATGCATTTCCAACAGTAAAATCAAAATATTTGTGAAATGGATAACCAAAATTATATATATATATATATTGTAATTTTGTTATTAGAATGGTTCATAAAAGCATAATATCACTACACAAACATTTTCATGTTTCGGAACAGAACTGTTCCTCTTCAGGTGATATGTTAAAACAAAAAAAAATAAAGGAAAAAAAAAGATTTTTTTATTTTATCATATCACCTGAAAAGGAACAGTTTTATGAACCATTGTAATAACAAAATTACAATATTAAGCTCTACTCTGTATCAAGCACTCTTTATAAAAGCAAATGCTTGAACAGTGTGTTTTTAATCTACGTGTTCTTTCACTTTCTTATAATATATATTTCTCTCTCTCTCTCTCTCTATATATATATATATATATATATACATATTTTTGTTGGTTACATTTTTCCTTCAAAAACGTATTCTTGTTGGTGACATTTTTCCTTCAAAAACACATTTTTGTTGGTAATATTTTTCCTTCAAAAATGTTTTCTTAGTAATATTTTAATTCAAAAAAGTTTTATTGGTAATATTTTTCATTCAAAAATTTTTATGTATATATTTCATAAAAGTCTGTTTTTATACTTTCATAGTGTTTTGACATATGTTTTGAGGGTTAACTATTTGTCCATAGCTGAGATCCTAACAGACCCTAATTGGTTCAGGGTGGACCTGGGAACAACAGCAATTAAGATGTGGTTCCATGCTCCTGAGAACCTCAAAATCAGAGGCCTTGCTGCCAGATGCAGTTTACTGTCATGCCCAGGACCAATTCATAGCTGAAGAAAGGGAAAACAGATTTATACCTTTGTATTTGTGTGTAAAAATATAACAAATGCAATGGCAATTGGAACTTGTCTCTCTGATTTCCAACTCCAAGCCATTATTCATTACACCACTCATAAATTGTCATGTAGAAAGAAGTGTCGATACCAACACATGTGATTGAACACTGATCGCCAGATAACAAATAAAGCTATAAGGATCACGTGACCACGATAATAATATATATTAAACACCAGACAAAAGTCTGAGGAGATCAACTGAGAATCAATCCAGTAGATCGACCAGATTACAAGTAGCAGCAACAGTAGTACTAATTACAGATGAGTAGCAGAGTTTAGTGTTCACAGTGTGATATTTATATTAATTCTTGATTAGATTACTCAGTAGGACTCCCAAGAGAGGATGCTATGTATTATCAGGAAAACCTCTTAATACAGTACTTTTCACGAGATACACAAATAATCATCTTTCAAATAGCGAAATACCAGAATACCTTTTTCTTCTTCTATGTGCCTTGTCCTTTCAGGACATAGGCAATCATCACCTTCCATATCTCCCTACCCCTGGTGGCTCTTAGCATGCTTTCTCCTGTAAATACTAATTCAATAGTTCATCTCTTATATACCATCTCAACAGTATTTAATTCCACATAGAACACTTATACGGTTACTAAATAATTAAAATACTTGTCTATTTTTAATAGTGGTATCAAAATCCAAGACATAATGAGGTTTAGGACTGTAGTGGTGGTGTTGATTAAAATTTTGAAAATATCTGGGTACATGTAAAATGTAAAGAAAAAGAAAAATCAAAGTTTTTCTTGTGGAAGGGTGGTGGGAGGCAAAAAAAGTGATATGCTGTGAGAGACACAGTTGTATACTTGAAGCAGTTTCAAGAACTATTCTAACCACAATTGTAATGCCTACAATTCTTCTTCTATATGCCTTGATCTTTCAGGACATAGGCAATCATGGCCTTCCACATCTCCCTATCCCTGGTGGCTCTTAGCACACTTTCTCCTGTAACACAACCCCCGTTCTGCTCAGGCCATTCAAATGAGGCTTTCCCCTGTCTCTGTTTCCCTCTATCTGCCCTGTTAGTATCAGATTCTCCAAGCCCTCCTTTCTCATTGCATGTCCCAGGAACTTCAGTTGTCTCTTCCTGATGCTCAATATTAATTTCCTTTCCGTTTCCATTCTTTCTGAGACCTCGTCATTACTCACATGTTTGGGCCACAATATCTCCAGAATATCACCTCATAGTAATAACTATTATGCACGAAAACTTAAGTAATATACGAAATCCCAAGACGATACAACCATGTGAAACCAGAACTCACCAGGAGCCATTTAGGTAACAACAATAATCAAATGAGATTACAATACAAATCCAAGCTTACAGCACCTGTTAAGCAATGTTGACACCTGACCAGTTTTGACATTGATTAACTTCAGGGATTATATGAGAAGTGGTATTTCAACATGATATGGCCAGAATATCCCCTCATATTAATAAATATTATGCACGAAAACTTAAGTAATATACGAAATCCCAAGACGATACAACCATGTGAAACCAGAACACACCAGGAGCCATTTAGGTAACAACAATAATCAAATGAGGTTACAATACAAATCCAAGCTTACAGCACCTGTTAAGCAATGTTGACACCTGACCAGTTTTGACATTGATTAACTTCAGTGATTATGAGAAGTGGTATTTCAACATGATATGGCCATAAGCCAAAAACAAAAGAGATAAACAAGAGAGATCAAATGGAATGTTCCGCTTGAATGGTTCGGATAAGAACAAGGGAAATGAAAACAACAGACTGAAAAAAAAAAAAGAAGAATGAAAGTTCTTTATACAAAACCTCAGAAAATATACGAAAGCTAAAGAATTTATAAAGCAAATGTTTGTACAGAACACAAAACTTGACGCAGACAATAAGTTGAAGAATATGCAGAACAACGATAACATTCCATCTCAGCACATCAGACAATACAGGAAGGCTAACGAATATATCAGTAGAAAGGTCACAGGAAAAAGCAAAAAACAAAATTAGGAATATGAGCGGCTGTTGATTTTCTCATGTCTTGATACTGCATTAATAATAGATACTGTCTCATACAACTGAACTTCAAGCCATTGGCAATGGAGTTTAGATTAGATCTTTGGAGATGGGAATTGCAACAAAAGAAATATAATTTAAAAAAAACATAGGTACATTCGAACGCGTTAATGTTAGAACTAATAATCAGTTTGATGCAATGTGCTTCCGAAATGCACGTATTTACACATGCAAATACGTATTTTGGTGTTTTCTTACTTTTCTCTCTATATTGCGCTCTGTGTATAAGCACACCTTGTGCCTTTGTGGTGCAGTGGATATTGGCTTGGAATGAGAAATCGGGGAGTTGAGTTCGAATTCCAGTTGAATTCATTGCCTTCACTTACGCGAAAATACCCTTGAGAAAGGTATTAATCCATCTCTTCCCTCCAGTTATGGGTTAAATAACAGGACAGTTTGGGTTCTATAGCCTTGGCTGGCAACCAGACTACTGTAGACAGCAATGGCAAGCTATTTCGGGATAATTTTCGGCCCAATCAGTTATGTCTCTTTCGAGACATGATCGCCCAAGCATGTCTCATGTATGGCACTTAACTGACTGACTGACATACATATGTGATATATGTACTTCTATATAGCAGCAAATGTTGGGCAGTCTCTTCAAGGATGGAGGAGAGGCTTAAAGCAACAGAATTGTGGTTTGGTCTGGTTTAAGTTTAACAACCTATCAACCATTTTGGTCATTTAAGGGTCAGTCTTTGAATATTGGGATCACAATTTTTGTTTTTTTTTATATGGTTCAATTGTCTTAAAGTAGTTGCTCATGATAGATTGTTTGTACCTGTTCTTATTTCAATTAAATTTTGTTGATAATATATTTTTCATTCAAAAAGGTTTTGTTCGTAATATATTTTTCATTCAAAAAGGTTTTGTTTGTAATATATTTTTCATTCAAAAAGGTTTTGTTGGTAATATATTTTTCATTCAAAAAGGTTTTGTTCGTAATATATTTTTCATTCAAAAAGGTTTTGTTCGTAATATATTTTTCATTCAAAAAGGTTTTGTTCGTAATATATTTTTCATTCAAAAAGGTTTTGTTGGTAATATATCTTTTATTCAAAAAGGTTTTGTTTGTAATATATTTTTCATTCAAAAAGGTTTTGTTCGTAATATATTTTTCATTCAAAAAGGTTTTGTTGGTAATATATTTTTTATTCAAAAAGGTTTTGTTCGTAATATATTTTTCATTCAAAAAGGTTTTGTTGGTAATATATTTTTCATTCAAAAAGGTTTTGTTGGTAATATATTTTTCATTCAAAAAGGTTTTGTTCGTAATATATTTTTCATTCAAAAAGGTTTTGTTGGTAATATATTTTTCATTCAAAAAGGTTTTGTTGGTAATATATTTTTCATTCAAAAAGGTTTTGTTGGTAATATATTTTTCATTCAAAAAGGTTTTGTTGGTAATATATTTTTCATTCAAAAAGGTTTTGTTGGTAATATATTTTTCATTCAAAAAGGTTTTGTTGGTAATATATTTTTCATTCAAAAAGGTTTTGTTCGTAATATATTTTTCATTCAAAAAGGTTTTGTTGGTAAATACCTTCATAGCATTTTGACCCTGGTTTAGGGGTTAACTATTTATCCATAGCTGGGACCCTAGCAGGTGCTACCATTCCGGGTCTGGGTGGACCTGGGAACAACAGCAATTAAGAGGTGGTTCCATGCTCCTCACAACCTCTCAATCAAAGGCCTTGCTGCTAGAGGCAGTTTACCGTCATGCTCAGGACCCCAGAATTGTAGTTCTACAGAAGAATGCTGAGGATGCCATAGCCCAAGCACATGGGCAAAGACAAGGTGCTGGAGAGGATGCAAACGAGAAGAAAAGTTATACATGGCATCAGAAAAAGACAGTTGAGGTTTCTGGGACATGTAATGAGGAAGGAAAGTTTGGAGAATCTAATACTCACATGACAGATAGAGGGAAAGAGAAACAGGAGAGAGCAGCATGACCCATACTTGAATATGCTTGAGCAAATGAATGGTGGAGCAGGGTTTGGAAGAAATTCCAAAAGGAAAAATATTGAGATTGAAAAAGAACAGGGGCAAGTGAAAGTCCAATGATCACCTACGTCCTGAAGAGCCATGCAAATAATAGAGAAGAATAGATGAGGGAATCTTAAAATGTTTGTAAAAAAGTGATTCCCAGTAAATTTTTGATTTGTTCCCCAAAGGCCTTTACCCCGTCAGATATTTCCAAAACATCCTTAATTCTGTGCAAATGTACTCAAATCAATAATTGTTTATTGAAGAAACCTACCTTTTTTCATGGCATCAACCAGAAAAAAATCGGACTATATTTCACCCCTTACCATCGTTCTCATATCTGATTCACTGCTGAATGACTTGAGGCGTAGGATACTTATTTCGGCGTTTTTAGTTCCTTTGAGCAATTACTCCACGATTTGTTTGGTTTCGGAATTCAATTTCTGCATAGCAATTGCAAAAAAAAAAGTAAAAAGGCCGAAAAATCGGCAAACTACGCATGAAGTCATTCTGCAGTAAATAACATCTTTTGAAGCATGGTTATGGGGTTAAATAAACAGTGACAAGAAGTTTGATATTTTTCTGGTTGTTAACATGAAAAAAGTAGGTTTTGTCAATAAACAATTACCGATTTGAGTTCAGCATATACATTTGCATGGAAATAAGGATGTTTTGGAAAGATTTAAAGGGGTAAAGGACTTCGGGAAACAAATCAAAAATTTACCTGATTCCCTACCCCCCGCACAAATGCGATTTAGTCTAATTTTGTGAACAGTGTTGAGCTGTGAACTTTTTAATTTCTACATCCTTGTGCAAATTAATTGAAACAACTGCTTTAATTTCCTTCTTTTCACCACATGGTCAGTTTCAGACCCACTAGAAGGATAGGGTGTAATTGAATTCTGGTTTTTCCTCGGATTAAGTCATTTGCAGTAGTGTACAGTAATATGAATCTATTTCCAGGGTGTATGATGAAATTTGTTTGGCCTTGAAAAATATTGCATCGGATTTTTATCAGGCTTAGACACTATTGTCTTGACGGTCGATTAGTTGACTGCAACCATTGTCTGCAATGAACGTTACTCCAAGAAAGTGTACAAAAATTGTAATACTGCATAAACACACTGGCAAGCCTTGCAGAGAGATCACAGTTATTGTTGGTGTCAGCCTTTCAAGTGTCAGTCGTGTCATCAAGGCAAAGAAACGAACTGGATCCATCAGTCCAAAACATAAAGAAAAATGCAGTCGGAATAGAAAAACAGTGTCAAGCAACAGACAGTGTATATGTTTTTTTTTTTTTTGTTTTTTTTAATCATATCACCCCAAGTAAGGCGGTAACGCCACTGATGTGCCGGGGGCTATGTAAGAGTGAGAAGATTAGAAGAGAGAAAGCCGGAAACCACATCCGTGATCAGAAAAAGTGTGATAGTTATTCATTTTATTTAAATTTAACGCAACTTCTACTCCAGCAGCTTCTTTTCTCGCACTTCCCGCCTGTGTAACTCCTTTCCATTTACTTGCTTTCCCGATAGCTACAATCTCCAAGAATTTAAATGTAAAGTCAATAGTCATCTCCTATCTCACTAACCTGCATCCACTCTCTCATACCCCTTTCTCCGTCCACTCCACTCTTGTCAGTATTCTCATCCTTCTCTTACCCACTTCCTGACACCCCCTATAATCTGTCACTCTTTCTCATAACTTTCCTCCTATGTAATCCCCTGCAAAACAGTGGCAGTAAAATGCTTTGCTTGAGGTGATATGATTATAAAAGAAAAAAAAAATTTCTATACATTTATATTCCAGAGAATGTAAATAAATCTAAAAGACATGCATGTGTAGCTAATCAGTATTTCGTCGACTGATTGATTCGTTTACTACGGCTTATCAACAGACAAGAAATTATTATGTAAATATAAAGTGGGGGATCAATTTTATATTACAAACAATATATAAATTGGTCCCTCACTTTATGGCCACAGTCATTCTTCTCTTACCTATTTTCTGACACCCCCTATAACCTGTCACTTTTTCTCATAACTTTCCTCCTATGTAAGCCCCCTGCGAAACAGTGGCAGTAAAATACCCACTTCCTGACACCCCCTATAACCTGTCACTCTTTCTCATAACTTTCCTCCTATGTAACCCCTTGCTTGGGGTGATATGATTATAAAAAAAAAAAATTTATACAAGGATACACTTCTTATTCGCTTACCTCTGTGTCTCTTATGATAAAGAACAAATAAGAAATGTTTACCAATTTAACAGGTTTCACTTCTAATGGCAATATTTAATTTTGTGTTGTTTGATTTTCATGGTTAAGCAGGCTTCATATGCATTTGACTTGTTAAGCAACATTAATATAACACAAGGTGAGATGACTCATCCTTTCAAAGCTCCAAAGCATAAAATTACCAAAATTTCTTTTTTTTTGCCATATCCCATTCTCTGATGACGCTTTAATAAGTGTGAAGCATTTTAGATCGATAAATATTTTCTATTTGTTTGTTTTCTTTTAACATTTTTTTTGCATTCTGATCCATATTTGGTATAGCATATATATGACTCCAGATCAAATATGGATCAGAATTCAACAAAATAACCAGATAAAGAACTATTATGTCGTGAGTAAGAATAAATAACTCAACAACAGGAATAGGTTAATTGTTGTATTCCGTGAAAATAGTATTTATCCAATACAAGAATAAAGGTTAATCGTCCCAACCGCCGTAAGACGTAGTATGAGCAATGGGTACTTCCGGGTCGTCACCGGAAGTCTACAACTGACTTGTCGATTGGCTGCTCGGCACACTCTCCTACGTAGATGCCACCATTACTTTACATAGTAATAGAATAGTCCATTATAGCCGAATAGTCGCTGGCATCCCAACAAGAACAAATAGGAAATGTTTTATCAATTTAACATGCTGTTTTTTGCTGAAAGTCACAAAATATTTTTCTTAAAACACTATCTTAACATAAAATTTAATTGGAGTAGATAGACTAAGCTATCACCCGGTTCACACTCCACCCACATCTATTGAACAGGTGAAGAGGCTCATCCCTTGTTTCCTGTTTAGGATGCGGTTTCCAGTTTTCTCTTTTCTAATCTTCTCCCTCTTATGTAGCCCCCTGCACATCAGTGGCATTACCGCCTTACTCGGGGTGATATGATTAAAAAAAATAAAAAATAAAAAAATAAACAGGTTTCTCTAGACCAGTAGACATCTCATTTTAACAGATATATTTATGAAAATTAGACAAAAATATCTTGAATTGCTTTGGCTTCAAATATGGCCTCAAGAAAACTTAGGAATCTCTTGCAACTCTTTTGGGCGGTCTCCTTGTTTAAGTCGGTGAATGCTGCTATAATCCTTTCCTTCAGTTTATCTTTGGTATTACAAGGAGTCTTGTTAGTCTCTTGCTCAACTGTGCCCCACACATAATAATCAAGGGGGGTTGCAGTCTGGGGAATTAGGTGGCCAGATGTAAGGAGTGATGTGGTTGCAGAAATAGTCTGACAGCCATGGCTGGGTTCTTCTGCTTGTGTGGCATGGTGCAGAGTCCTGTTGCCAGACATAGGGTCTTCCAGAAGTAACCCAGAGCAGCACTATGTTTTTAAGAAACTATGTTGAGTCCCTCACTAAAAATATTCAGGTCTTTCTTCTTTATCAGAGCGTGTTTTCCAAGCTGCCATACTTTTGCAATCACCATTAGACTCATCCAACTCTTTCTGGATTCTCTGCACTGTCCTAAGATTGACATCCAAACACTGTGAAATGTGTGCATTAGAACTTTTAGTGCAAATAATAAGTATGTCATTTTCAAATTTATGGTGGAGTAAATTGTGTCATGGTACTCTTTTTCTTACAGATAGTAAATAAAAATGTATTATGGCAATCATTTTTTCCCTTCATAAAATGTATTATGGAAATAATTGTTTTTCCTTCAAAAAACATATTTTTGTTGGTAACATTTTTCCTTTAAAACGTATTTGTCTTGGTTACATTTTTCCTTCAAAAATGTATTGTTGTTGGTAACATTTTTCCTTCAAAAACACATTTTTGTTGGCAATATTTTCCCTTCAAAAATGTTGCAAACTGATCCTACTATACTGCACAGTCAAAAAAATAAAAAATAAACAATGCGTGAAATGAAAAATATACCGACTTGGCAGCTTGGCTGCAGTCGCTATCTCACTGGCATGATGTGGCTTCCCTGTGCCTCTTCTGTAAATACTTTCATGGCTTCTGCTCCAATGAACTTAGATCACTGGTGCCTCCTAGATATGAATTTATATGGGCTACTAGATTAGCAACTAGGTCCCACCCTTTTACAGTGAAACCGATAAAATGTAACTGTAATTTCGAGTGTAACAGCTTCTTTTCTCGCACCTCCCACTTGTGGAATTCCCTTCCATATGCTTGCTTCCCCGACAGCTACAATTTCCAGGAATTTAAATATAAGGTCAATAGACATTTCCTATCTCACTAACTTGCATCCATTCTCTCAAGCTATTTTTTCATTTACTCCACCCCCATCCTCGGTATTCTCATCCGTCTATTACTCTCCTCCTGACATTTTCTATAAATAACCCCTCTTTCTCTTCACTTTCCCCTATGTAACCCCTGCGCAACAGTGGCAGCAGAATGTCTTGCTTGGGGTGAGATGATTTTAAAAAAAGAAAATGGCGACAATTTATTTATGGCACTCTGTATATACAAAATAATTTTATGTATTAAGTAGATAAAAACTAGTTTTATTCACCCTGTCATTTTAGTGGCAATATATCTATATATTTAAAACTGCTAGCCTCAATGTCAAAAATAAAAATAACAATATGTAAGCTACAGAGAACCAATATTAATTATAAATTTATATGTTCTTTAAACAACTGTGTTCTTGATCAATCCAAATTTGTAATTACATTGGGCACACCACCACACTGCTGACAAGAAGACTCATGCTGTACCTCTCAGATCATAGTTCAATTCGATCTTGTTTAAACACACAGAAAGACCTTCCAAACTTTATCTGTAACATACTTGTCGATAATACAAATATAACAGCATTATCCACATGTAAAAAAGGCAACAAATAATGAAAGTATTATTAATAAAAAGAAAAAACCAACACTTAATAATATCAAATATGAACATGGCAACAATGTGCTTACCGTGATCAGAATATAAAACACAAGTGACTCTACAGAGATGAATAAACACTACACATATACAATTGCAAAATTCATCCATAATAATGGCTAAAAGTATGGCTGAAAGCACTCAGAAAAACCATTTATATATTTTTGTTACGAAAAGGAAAAATTCACACGATCACATGAAAAGTTACATAAAAAACTTAACCATAATATCTTGCCTGTCATTTTTAATGTAACTTGCACACACACACACACACACACACACATATATATATATATATATATATACACATACACCCAGTTGCTTCCAAATTGGAATTGGAAGGTCAATTCATTTGTGTTGTTTTTCTGTCCCTCTTGCCCTCAATATGTCCTGTGAGTAACAGATTTTCCAGGTCTTCTTTCCTCATTATGTGCCCCAGAGATTTCAACGCTTTTCCTAATGCATTATTTTTCTTTTTCTATAAAACTTTGTTGTTGCTCACACGTTTGTTCCATGGTCATTCACATCCACATCATTTTTCTGTAGAATCAGATTTCTGTTGCTTCAAGTTTCTTCTTCATCTATGAGGAGATTGTCCATCATTCAATATCATACAGTATCATGGTATTTATCAAACAGCTAGCACTGATATCTTTAAAAAAAAGGCATGAATCCATTTTCTCCTAACTATTAGTAATATAGACGGACTGATTGAGTTTTTAACCTTGAAGTGGCAACCAATTTAGGAGAAAGAAAAGTGAATTTAAAAGCAACCTGAAGAAGGATGAACTCCATCATGCCCTAGACACACCACTTTTGCTATGCTCGCAGTACAAGTAGCCTCTGTGACCCTGGGATTTGTTATGTGATGTAAACACGGGGAAAAAACAGTGAGTATTTTGTTTACAGGAAGTCTATGAGTGATGTTTTGCAAGATGTGTTTGTCAACAAGTATTTTCTGATGGCTGTTAATAGTGTAAATGTCTACCTGTTTTTATTTCTTTCTTTCAGTTTTCGTAAAAGTAATGACACTGGCCAGATAGAACAATTTTATCAGAAATAACAAGGATTTTAATCAGCGAGGCTATTTTTTTTTGGGGGTGGAAATATAAAAAAAATAAAAGTTCATCTTCCTAAAAACAATAATAATATGCAATCAATTACATCTTTTCTTTGATCTTTTTCAATAATAAATATTTTGCTCAGAGAAGGCCAGAAAGTTTAGTTTAAGAACCTAATGAATATATATATATATATATATATATATATATAACAGTTTGCTTTTTTGTGGGAGTTCATTTTTTTTTAAAAGATCTTTTTAAATCTAGACTGAACACAATCCATGTACATAAGAGAGATGCACACGTGTATGCAAATGCACTCCTTTTAACAGATATATATGCAAATACGATTCCATTCTTTAAAAATGGCATCGGTATATATTCGTGTCTAAAGAAAATCAGGATTCTAATGCAGCTAAAGCATTCTTTTTTTACCAATTTTATAATCATAGGAATTTCTTCTTCTGTGTGTCATGCTCCTTCACGATTTTAGCGATCATGGCTCTCCACAATTTTCTGTTCTTTGTAGCTCTTAATAATTTTTCTTTTTGTTATCTCTCCTAACCCCTGCTCTGTCATTTATTTATTTCAAGTTTCTTAGGCAGGTTATGCATTGTTTACCTCTGTCACTCTTGCCTTCAATTATGTCCTGTGAGTGTAAAAATTTCCAAGCCTTTTTTCTCATTATATATCTTAGAAATTTCAACTCACTATTATTTAAGTGTACTTTTTGTTTCTAAATTAAACACTAAAACTTTTTTGTTACTCATAGGTTTACTCCATGGTATTCTCAGTATCCTTCTGTAGAACCACATGTCTGTCACTTCAAGTCTCTTCTTCATCTGTAGGAAAATTGTTCAGCATGCCCTGCCCATACAAGAGGGCTGATATTACATAACAGTACTCTTTTCTTTGTTTCTAATGAAATTTTCCTGTTGCTTAATACTTTGCTTCGCTGACTTTGCTTGAAAATATGTTCACCTTGATTCCAAGACCAGGAAGAGGAAAGGTGAGTGAGAAATGGTAACGATATCATGTGTGAAGGTTAAAGGCAAGCTAAGGATACTACATGAAAAGGTTAGTAGAAACGTAAGGATGTTATGTGATAAATTTAGTAGAAAGTTAATGATATCATATAAGAAAATTAGTAGAAAGCTAAGAATATCACATGAGTGGGATCGATAAAGGGTAAGGATATCACATAAGAGGGATAAATAAAAGGTAAGGATATTACGTGAGAGAAATAGATGAAAGGTAAGGATATCACCTGAGAAGATTTGAAAAGTTAAAAGGTAAAGAAATCACATGAGAAAGATAGATGAAAAGTAAAGATATCACATGAGAAGGATAGATGAAAAGTAAGGATATCACATGAGAAGATTTGTTAAAAGGTAAGGATATCACATGAGAAGATTTGTTAAAAGGTAAGGATATCACATGAGAAGATTTGTTAAAAGGTAAGGATATCACATGAGAAGATTTGTTAAAAGGTAAGGATATCACATGAGAAGATTTGTTAGAAGGTAAGGATATCACATGATAAAGATAGATGAAAAGTAAAAATATCACATGAGAATATTTGTCAAAAGGTAAGGATATCACATGAGAAGGATACATGAAAAGTAAGGATATCACATGAGAATATTTGTTAAAAAGTAAGGATATCACATGAAAACATTTGTTAAAAGGTAAGGATATCACATGAAAACATTTGTTAAAAGGTAAGGATATCACATGAAAACATTTGTTAAAAGGTAAGGATATCACATGAAAACATTTGTTAAAAGGTAAGGATATCACATGAAAACATTTGTTAAAAGGTAAGGATATCACATGAAAACATTTGTTAAAAGGTAAGGATATCACATGAGAAAGATAGATGAAAAGTGTAGATATCACATGAGAAGGATAGATGGAAAGTAAGGATATCACACAATAATATTTGTTAAAAGGTAAAGGTATCACATGAGAAGGATACATGAAAAGTAAGGATTTCACATGAGAATATTTGTTAAAAGGTAAGGATACCACATGAGAAGAATAGATGAAAGGAAAGGATATCACACAAAAAAAGATAGATGAAAGGGAGGAATATCACATGAAAAAGATAGATGACTGGTAAGGATATCACATGAGAAGGATAAATGAAAGGTAAGGATAACACAGGAGAAGGTTCGTAGAAAAGTAAGGATATCATGTGTGAGGTATAGATGAAAAGTAAGATGTTGCATGTGACAGCCATCAACAACAAAGACATCCTGAAGTATAACAGATTGTTGTAGAGGAACATCCTATCCTACCCCGTAACGAATATGGTCTAGTCTATAAAAGACTGTGACTAGGTGCATACGTCACTAGATGTCTAATGTCTAGAAGTTCAGTCAGTTAAGTGCCATACGTGAAACACGCTTTGGACGATCATGTCTCAAAAGAAGATTATCCCATATTAGGTTGCCATTGCTTTCTGCGGTAGACTGGTTGCCGACCACAGCTTTAGAACCCAATCTGTCCTATTATTTTACTCATAGGTAGAAGGGGAAGAGATGTATTATATTATTAAGCAGTAATTAATGGAGGATCAGTTTATTACTTCATAACAATATAAAACTGATCCTCCACTTTATGCCCGATAGAAGCCTTAATCATGTTTTCAACTATTATATTCAGTCAGTCACTTAAGTGTCATATGTGATACATGCTTAGGCAATTATGTCTCAAAAGAGACATGACTGACTGGGCAGAAGTATATCCTGCAGTAGGTTGCCATTGCTTTCTGCAGTATACTGGTTGACAGCCAAGGCTATAAAACTAAATCTGTTCTATTATTTAACCCATAACTGGAGGGAAGGGACAGATTAATACCTTCCCAAGGGTATTTGTGTGCAAGTGAATGCAAGGAATTCAACTGGAATTCGAACTCAGCTCCCCAATTTGTCGTATCTAGTCAATATCCACTGCAAACATCAATGTCTAGAAACAAAAAGTATAACAGAGAAAATTTTGTTAGAAATATGGAAAAGAATATTGAACTTCTATGTACTGATGAAAGCACAATCACTGAAATATTGTGATAATAACAACAAAGATGAGGACAACAGTTTAAGTGTAAATAATTAAATTACATGCATGATGTAAATTTGTATGACAGAATATGTATTCTTTGTAAGAAATAAGTTTGTAGATCAGGTTTCATTGGCGTATTTTTGTAAAGTGGGTTTTCGTTGAGAGTATTGCTGGTAATATCTTTTCTTCAGAAATGTATTCCTGGAATTTTTACTATAAAATTCTTTTTTTATACTTTCATAGTTTGGGGGTTAACTATTTGCCCATAGCTGGGAATCTAACAGGTCTTACCACCCAGGGTTAGGATGGATCTGAGAATAACATTAATTAAAAGGTGATTCCATGCTCTTCCCAATCAGTGACCTTGTTACCAGATATAATTTATTCTTATACCCAGGACCCGAAGAGAATATTTGAGGCAATAGAGATGTTGTTCTACAGAAGAACGACATGTGAGCAACAAGGAAGTTTAAGGAAAATGTCAATGCACTTAGGATCTGAAAGAGATAGATAAAATTTCTGAGGCACAATGGAAAAAGGAGGTTTAGAGAATTTAACACCAATAAGACATACTGAGGTTAAGGCAAGAAGAGAGAAAGAGCAAATACATATAGGTGGATCGCAGAGTAGAAGAGAGAGTTCTGTTAAAGTGTCAAATGTTTCTTAGTGCTCCAAGAGTCAGAAGTTGTGGAAAATCATTATCATCCACTTCTTGAAGAGACTCTGAGCATAAAGAATTAGGACATGTTATTTTGTAGGGCAGTCAGTTAAGTGCCATACATGATACACGCTTTGAGCGATCATGTCTCGAAAGAGACATGACTGACCGGGCAGAAGATTATCTCACAATAGGTTGCCATTACTTTCTGCAGTAGTCCAGTTGCCAGCCAAGGCTATAGAATCTAATCTGTCCTATTATTTAATCTATAACTGGTGGGAGAAGAGATGGATTGTATTATATCATTATATTAATAAGTAGTGATTAGTGGGGAATCAGTTTATTACTTCATAACAATAGAAAACTGATCCCCCACTTTATGCCGGGTAGAAGCTTTAATTGTTCCCAACTATTATATTCAGTCAGTCAATTAAGTGCCATACGTGATACACGCTTTGGGCGATCATGTCTCGAAAGAGACATGACTGACTAGGCAGAAGATTATCCCACAGTAGATTTCCATTACTTTCTGTGGTAGACTGGTTGCCAGCAAAGGATATAGAACCCAATCTGCCCTATTATTTGACTCATACGTAGATTGGGAAAAGATGTATCATATTATTAAATAGCAATTAATGGGGGATCAGTTTATTACTTCACAACAATATGAAACTGATCCCTCACTTTATGCCCAGTAGACAACTTAAGCATGTTTTCAACTATTATATTCAGTCAGTCAGTTAAGTGCCATACGTGATACACGCTTTGGGCGATCATGTCTTGAAATAGACATGACTGACTGGGCAGAAGATTATCCCGCAGTAGATTTCCATTGCTTTCTGTGGTAGACTGGTTGCCGACCAAGGCTATAGAACCCAATCTGCCCTCTTATTTAACCCATAACTGGAAGGAATAGGCGGATTAATACCTTTCCCAAGGGTATTTGCCCATAAGTGAATGCAATGAATTCAGCTGGAATTCGAACTCAGCTCCCCGATTTCTCGTTCTGAGCCGATATCCAGTGCACCACAACGCACAGGGCACTCAGTACGTAAAGCAAATTCATGAAATAGCATTTTCTTTTTTCTAAAGTGAATTTACCTTTAATTCTGATTCCTGCATAACGATAGATAAATCCATTTCCTTTTCCCTTCTTGCTCAACCCACTTTATTATTTATATTATTTGCAATGCACACCTCTTAACCCACTTCATGACAACATCATTATCATACACCTACTTTGAACACAGAACCTTGTTTGTGTATCTTCACCTGTCATTAATATTTATTCTCGCACCTTCAACAAGATGCACACCTTTTCAGTAAAGAACAAATAATTCAATTTTATAGTTGTTTTCTGAAGAACTGGCATAAAATATATTTTTTTTAATATATCTTGGAGAGGATAACCTTTTTCTTTAACATATTTCACTCATATATTTGAGCACCCACTCTTTTTCTGAAAAAATCATTTCGTCCAAAGTATGGTGATAAAGCCACTAAGATACAAGAGAGTTGCTGAGAATGAAGAAAATTGAGGAGAAAAGAAAATAAATAAAATAGGATTCAAAGAAACAGAAGCTGACGATTGACATTTGATTTAAATTTTTGAAGTTGGCCGGAAAGAAAGAAGCTGAAAGAATAGGTTCACAGGTATGAGCGTTAGCGAAGAAATTATTAGAATTGAACTTACAGTTACACTACCAGCCATAATTATTAGGCCACCCCAGTGTTTTAAAAAAATGATTTCGTACTATTTTTTAGTATTTATTGCCAAGTGGATAATTCTAAATGAAAATAGAAGCGTTCTTTTGTTAATACTACACAATAACATGTGCATCAAATGAATTTATAAATATTTAATAATTACCTATATTGCAGTTTCATCAATGAAAGAATGAAGAAAATTTAGGGTGTTTAGGACGAGTTCATCTTAGCTTCCTTGCCTTGTAAAAATTTTTCAAATAATAATAACAAAACCATTTTTTTTTCATTTGGCAATAAATACTAAAAATAATATGAAATACAACAATTCTTTTAAAAAACTGGGGTGGCCTAATAATTATGGCCGGTAGTGTGTGTGTGTGTGTGCGTGTGTATATATATATATAAATCTACAGGGTGCGATGGTTAAATTGTCGCTAATTGACTTATAAAATTTTCCAATGTAATAATAATAAAAGAACCATTCTATTTTCATTTAAAATTATCCACTTAGCAATAAATGTTAAAATAGTATGAAATGCATAAATTCTTTTTAAAAACTGGCTGATAGTGTACATCAACAGTTAAAAGATGGGACCTAGCTGCCAATCTAGAACTATGCTTATATTTATGAAGTCGAATTACCAAAGAGGAAAGCTCATCAGGACAACGGCCATGAAAATATTTACAAAAAAGACAGAGCAAGGCTATGTTACAGTGACGGAAAAGTGATTGATGCCAAGATACCATTGTTGTTTAGTTGGAAGCATAGTGATAAAATGTATTCCTTCTTCAATGTAGTTTGTAAATTATAGTCTTTTTTTGCTCACATATTTCATTTATTCTATATTTCAACGTTCCTTGTTTGGTCTGACGCCCTGAGATAAAATATTTTTCTTCCACAATATATTTTGTAGATGATAGTCTTTCCATATGAGCATATTTCATCAAATATTTATTTTTCAGTGTTTGTTTCTTTCTTGATCTGAAATTCTAACATGAATTATTTTCTCTTTTCCATATGCTTTGGGCTTACGGCCTATCACGTTGAATACACCGGTTCTCGCTCGATCACCAAAGTTAAGCAACGTTGAGCCTGGTCAGTACTTAGATGGGTGACCGCTTGGGAATACCAGCTGCTGTAAGCGTATAGTGACGGATGTGCGTTGTGGTGCAGTGGATATTGGCTCGGAAAGAAATTGGTGAGCCGAGTTCGAATTCCAGTTGAATACCCTGCATTCACTTAAGCACTGGTACCCTTGGGAAAGGTATTAATCCATCCCTTCCCTCCAGTTATGGGTTAAATAACAAGGGTAGGACTTGGGGACCCTGTCCTTAAAAACAAATCCCAATGAATGTTGATCCTCGAACAGAAAAATGTATTACTAGACACAAAAACTTATATAAAAACAATAAATTGTTGAAAGAAAAAAGTTTTGTTGGCAATAAATGACCTGCCGAGGTTGATTTGCCATAAAAACAAAACAACCAATCATATGCTTTGAAGAATCTTGTCTTAGTTTTTTTTTTTTTATCATGTTTTTGTTTGGTAAATCCTTTGGTCTTTGAATGGTAACTTTATTTGTTTTTATATTAACTTCTTTAATTATTTACAATCTCTGGACTGTGATCCTCACCTTTATTGCTATCGTCATGACGTTTCATCTGATGTACCTTCTTCAGGTAATTGGAATTTTGGACTGAATCCTCTATTTTATTCATTGGGGTAAATTGTTCTCGTTCCATGATTCATGCTGCTTCCAGATGTCCAAAGGAAGAAATCCTTCTGTATCCTATCTTACAGATATCTATGACATCATGAGGTTTGAGTAAGAGAAGCAGCATAATGTTTTGGTAGTCTGAAAATTTTGAAATGTTTGTCACTCTACTAAGTATAGACTTTGATTTTTTTTTTCTTCTCTCAATTATGAGGTGTGGAACCATATAAGTGTAACTTTTAAATAATGAGACTTGGCATATGCAAGTCAGACCACAGGACGCATACATAATTGACATTGTTTTTGCTTGCCCATTGGTCAATTTTTGAACTTTTCATTTTGCTGTTATATATTACTACAAGTAGACATATTTTTCTGACATGTGATAAAATGGTTAATTCAAAAACAAAAATATTAATTTGAAATTTTAGGGAAAAATTAAACAAAACAGTTCATGTCTTTTCATTTACTAAGACTGTGCAAGAATGAATATTGTATGTGTTCAAATGACAGATGATTTATGGATTTTTATATCTGTTGTCAACTCGAAAATAGTTCAAAGGAAAAGCAATCTGAGTGAGAATGACTCTTTTGGTGCTGCAGGTTCTGGTGTTACTGGTCTTGCTGCAAGATTCTTTGTAGGGCATATTTTTGATAGTACTCAGCGGCACCATACAACCAGCAATGGGGTCTTTTACTTTCTACTACAATAAATAGTTTTTGTTCCCGGCACAAAAGTATATCACATATCAAGGATATTTAAAAAGTTTTTCCTCTTTAGGATCACTTGGAGACTGAAGTTTCCAGTAAGCACACCTGCCTTACTCAAAACGTGGGTGACTTCCTCCACCTGACTGAAATTTGCAAAAAGGCTCCCACAGGGTTAGTTATTATATCAAAGGGCACTTCATGTACTGTGATCTTTATACCACGAGTACCCCTGTACTGCATCAGCAACTGGATGAAGTTGTTGTCAGCACACTTCCTGCTAGCTCCTTTGCCTCCTCTTCTGTCTTTAGCAGTCCCCCCCCCCCCCGCATCACATTCTAGCATTTCAAAAGTTTTACAACTATTTTTTGGCTTTGCAATACTTCTTCCATCATCTCCTTGCTGATGATGATTGATTTATGGGTTTTTTTTCATATCTGTTGTCAACAAGAAGATAGTTCAAAATAAAATCAATTTGAGTGAGAATGACTGCAAAAAATTTTCCCCTTCCTAATTTATAGGGGAGAAAACACACAAATGTATGCTGAGGTCTGTTCATCCTTCAGTCAGAACATTACATTCACATATCTGAACTTGCTTTTGTGTGTCAATCCCAATTCTTAGTTTGTGAACTTTTTGCCTTAGTAGTTTTAATTTGCCTTGCATATATTGTTGGCTGGATTTGGATTTTTTTTGCCCTTTTTTTTTTTTTTAATGTTGCTTATTATGAACTTTGTCAATTCTGTTTGTTGGACACTTCTATTTATTTATATTTAATAATGACCACTCACTCTATACCTATTATATATTCAAAATATGTAGAAAATGTTTTAAATTAATTTTTTCTTTGATGTGATGTTTATGTATTTAAATTTTGGATTAAGTGTAGAATAATAATTTTTAATACACTTGACAAAAACATTTACTTAAAGCTATGTAAATCTCAATCTAAAGCTAAACTTATTTATAAATGAAACTTTGTCTGTGTGTGTCCGTTACCTATAGACTCTGAAACGGCTGAACCGATTTTCTTGAAAATTTACACAGTTGTACTATAAGCATCTGCAAGTGTTCTTAGCGAGGTTTTGTGTCAAGGTACCCCCGATAAATATCGAAAATCGAATAAATTAGGTGATAGAAGGAGTGGTTCGATTTTAATCAAATTTGACACACTCATAGACAAATACATAAGAAATGATATTCAGAAGTTTCAAGGTTGCAGTTCTTACAATAGCACAGAAAATCGATAACATATATATGTATAAAAGGCAAGTTGTTTGTGTGTGTGTCTGTTTATCTGTCTGTATGTCCTTTATACAAATCCACAATTTTTATCCGATTCTCACCAAACTTCACACAAATATTCTTTAGGCTGAATCTGAGCTCCAGGACCATGGATTAGTTTTGAAGCTTTCATTACACCCGAGCAACGCCGGGCTATACTGCTAGTATTGAATAAAACAAACTTGGCTGGAATATGAATGAGGATTGCTGACTTATATTTCTACATCAATAACCATTATCCTACCATGTATATTTGAGATAATGTATATGTCTATATTTGTCTTTTGTATAGTATGCATTTGTATATTTTTTGTAATGTCTTAAATTTATGACTTACTAGTTATCTCCCTTGCACTGGCAATTTATTATATAGTATTGGTTTCAATCTGGCTAAGAATGATTACAAAATCCTTTCCCCTCCCCAATTTATGGGAAGATGTACACAATTCCTTTTATCATTTTCTAGTTAAAAAATAAAACAAAGAAATTATTTTAAAATGTATATTTTTTATAGTTAGAAACGATTCTTTATCCTTCCATTTATAAGATTATAACAATTCTAAAAAACAATACCAGGATTAAATTAATCAAAGTTTTTTCTTTTGTAACTCATAGCATTAACATTTGTTAATTTATGAAAAAATGCACAATATTGCATGCTTGGATTTCTTCCTAGCCAATAAAATAAGCCAGTTCTTGGTTTCAATTGCATGCTGGGATTTCTTCCTAGCCAATAAAATAAGCCAGTTCTTGGTTTCAATTGCATGCTGGGATTTCTTCCTAGCCAATAAAATAAGCCAGTTCTTGGTTTCAATTGCATGCTGGGATTTCTTCCTAGCCAATAAAATAAGCCAGTTCTTGGTTTCAATTGCATGCTGGGATTTCTTCCTAGCCAATAAAATAAGCCAGTTCTTGGTTTCAATTGCATGCTGGGATTTCTTCCTAGCCAATAAAATAAGCCAGTTCTTGGTTTCAATTGCATGCTGGGATTTCTTCCTAGCCAATAAAATAAGCCAGTTCTTGGTTTCAATTGCATGCTGGGATTTTTTCCTAGCCAATAAAATAGGCCAGTTCTTGGTTTCAATTGCATGCTGGGATTTCTTCCTAGCCAATAAAATAGGCCAGTTCTTGGTTTCAATTGCATGCTGGGATTTCTTCCTAGCCAATAAAATAGGCCAGTTCTTGGTTTCATCTGCATCAGTCTCAGGCCATCATGTCTTGAAGTCAGAACATTAGGTTCACTTACCCAAATTTACACTTGTCTGTCAAACCCCAATTTTTAGTTTGTGAACTTTGACCTTATTGTTGTTGCTTTGCCTTATTCCTGATCATTTGCCTTGCTTATATTGTTTACTTGCTTTATACTATCTTTTGCCCCCCCCTTTTTTTTGTTCTTGTTTGTCAATTTTGTTTGCTGGCCGGTTCTGCAATTTATTAACAATTAACCATGGTCACTCACTCTATTTATTGACATTTAACCATGGTCACTCACTCTATTTATTGACATTTAACCATGGTCACTCACTCTACACTTAGTGTACACCCTCCCCTAGAGTTCAGCCCTGTAATTATTTACTCAGATCTCAGGGGATGAGTGGATTCCACTCCTGTTTTCTTTTTTAATTCAGAATTGTTGTTCTTTTTGATTGGTTGCCAACCAAGGCTACACTGCTTTTTTTACCCAAAGTTATAAGAGAGAAGAAATGGATCCCTGCAAGAGTCTTAATGTCTGTTTCAATCAGAATTTGAACTCATTGAAGCTACTGATATAATTTAGGCTAATCCCACCTGCTATGCATTACTGTATATATATATATATATATATATATATATATATTTCACAAAATTATGATTGCACTGAATTATCTACATTTTTGAACTGTTGTCTTCATCTTTATTGTCATGTTTCAGATGTTGTACACTTCAGCCATCCTCAGTTGCTAGAAAAAATTACTGGGGTATATGAAACAATCCGGTACATATCCAAATCTACCATCCGCCTGTGCAGTGAATATTGCTGCCATATCAGGTTGGGTGTTTTTGCTATCTACCTAGGGGTCCTTGACAAAATCCAATGGAGAATCTGTAATGTGATTGATCCCGACTTGGCAGCTCAGATACAGTTGCTTTCTCACCAGTGCAATGTGGCTTCCCTGTGTCTCGTCTACAAATACTTTCATGGCTTCTGCTCTGATGAACTTAGCTCACTGGTGCCCCCCTATATATGAATTTACTCGAGCAACAAGATTAGCAACTAGGTCCCACCTTTTTACTTTGAAATCAATTGTAAACACAAATTCTACTCCAGTAGCTTCTTTTCTTGCACTTCCTCCCTGTGGAATTCCCTTCCATTTACTTGTTTTCCCAACAGCTACAATCTCCAAGAATTTAAATGTAAAGTCAATAGTCATCTATCGCACTAACCTGCATCTTCTCTCTCATGCTCCTTTCTCTGTCCACTCCACTCTCATCAGTATTCTCATCCTTCTCTTACCCACTTCCTGACACCCCCTATAACAACTCTTTCTCATAACTTTCCTCCTATGTAATCCCCTCAAAACAGTAACAGTAAAATGCCTTGCTTGAGGCAATATGATTTAAAAAAGAAAACAAAAAAAATATTCTCATTCAACATGCAATGCCACTTCTGGATGCCATGTAGTTATCTCCCTTTAACTCAACTCTCTAAGTTATTTGTTCACCACTGTTGTAGACAGGTATTGAACTCACAACTGTTTGAGTCAAGTCACTTGAACTAAGCAACACTTATATCCACTGAGCCATGTGTCATCAGGGAGGGTGATAATTTTGAAAGGTGATAGTCGATGAAGATGATTGTCAGACATATCTGGTGGTAGATGTCGTTGATTAAGCATCAACCCGAAAAAGTGTAAATGCATAGGAATTTTGGGGTTATATAAATCTGGGGCTTTTTGACTAGACAGAGATCCCTACTGGCTGAAAAAGCAGAGACTGGCTAACGATTCTCGACAACTTCCTTGTATTTGTGTGATCTCTTTCTGGCTACCCTCCTGCTCCACACAACCGTCACTGACGAGAAATAAAAATATAAGATTATGTTTTTATAAATACATGTCCTTTGTTGTCTGCCAAGACAATTGTTGTTTTCAAGTGGTGTAGTACACAACAGGTATATCATTCTCATTTAATATGCCATGCCACTTTTATATATCATGTTGTTATCTCCCTTTAACTAACACTTTTAAGTTATTTGTTCACTACTGCTGAAACCAGGTATTGAATTCACAAATCTTTGGGTTAAGTCACCTGAACTAACCAGCGCCTATATCCACTTGATTGCTCTTTACAAAAAGCCATCTTTGTAAGGAAACTACCAACTCTTAAGAAATAAAACATTAATAGTAAATAAATAAAATGACTAAAATTTATCTGCGCCATTCAAATATTCACAGATGGTATTCACTAATCAGAATATTAGATAACTAAATTAATACATCACTCAAATAAATTCCAGGCCTAACTAATAAAACAACAACTTTTAAACAAAATTCAACTTTATTCATTAATATAGTCTCCTTCTAGAGTGATACACTAATTCGAACATTTCTCTAACAATTCAATGCCTTTTTTGTAGAATGATTTTTCTTTCGCCTCAAAATATGCCTCCATTTCTGATATCACTTTTTCATTGTGTTGTAGAGTAGTTTTAGCACTGAACGTCATAATCATGCTATGTCAGTTGCTAATCAACTTAATGTACCAAAAATTGTTAGGAACTTGGTAATCTTCCATTGAAAGCTGACCCCTTAGTATTTGACTAACTGCCAACTAATATCAACTGCCTAGTAGTTCTACTGGACTCCAATAGAAGTCTAAAGAACTCCCATGAAATTCCCAAGTACTTCCGTCAACTTCCTGTTAACTCTTATTAATATAGGCGGGAGAGTCCATTATCTGAGAAATAGGTGAGTTTCAAAATAACACATTGGAGCCAAATCTCTTTCCTTGGAGCATTCTTTTGAGGTTTGCAAACAGCCAGTAGTCACTGGGAGCCAGATATAAAGAATAGGGTGGATGCAAAACTAATTTAAAGTGCAATTCATGTAATTCTGACATTGGTGCGATCAACTTGTGACATGATGCATTGTCTTTTTCTTCTTCATTTGTGGCCATTTTTGGATGATTTCTATCTTCAAACGCACCAATAATGCTATATAATATTTGCTATTGATAGGGATTCTATTCTCAAGGTAATCGATGAACAAAATATAGAGGCCAAAACCTGGCCTACTGATGTTTGTGTCTTTGGTCGCTTTGGATGGATTTCACCTGCTGCTGTACAGTCAGCTGCCTGCCAATTTGACTCTGAAGTGAAGTGGTGGATCTATGTTTCATCCAATTTCACTTATTTACATGAAAACTTCTTTGTTGCACTGAAACAGTTGTAAACAATGCTCTGAATTGTCAATGAATTGTTTTTCATTAACTGTGAGCAAACTTGGTACCCACTTTGAACACAGCTTTCTCATTGACAAATGTTCATGCAAAATGGTATATACACTGCCTTCTGATATGTTCAACTCCTCTGCTATCTCACACAACCTCAATTTATGATTGACCAAAATAAGTTTGTGGATTTTTTAATGGTTTCTGGGACAACTGCTGATTTTGGGCAACCTGAGCATTCAGCATCATTTGTGTCTGTACAACTACACTTAAATTCAGCATGTTTTTTCTTGACCATTGTTTCTGATGGAGCTGAGTTTAAATAACACTTATCAAGCTATTGCTTTGCCTGAACAGTATTTTTTCCCATCAGAAAGCAAGGCTTTATCAACACACAAAATTCAGATTTTCCCATTGTTTTGAAAATTTGCAACAGTAGCTTCACTTAAATAACTGTAATTTGTAAACTAATAATCTGATTGGGCACAAAATTTTTTCATATGTCATTTGAAAGTTTGTACTGCATAAAAATCATAAGTATATTTTATTAGTGGTGCTATCTATATGTCAGGTCTGAGGCTTATTGTGTGATGTGTAAATGTATCAGATACTGCTTGAATAAAATTATATAAATATGTTAATATTTAACACTCAAACACATAAACAATTTATATACTGTGTTTTTGATCTATCCAATTTCATAAATAATTATATAGGCCAGATGACTATGAAATTGGCATGAAAACTCACATTGCATCTCTCAGAACAGAGCTCAATTTGATGTAATTTAAATCTACACAGACCTACCAAATTCTATCCATAACATACTTGATGACAACACAAATATCATAGCATCATCCACACAGAAAATAAAGGTTAAAAATAATGGAAGCATTATTAATAAAAAAAGAAAAACTCAACATTCAATAATATCAACTATGAACATGATGACAACATTTTTCAACCAATCATGAAAAAAAGAAGAATCAACCAATCACAAAATGACCATGCCCACAAAATCAGAGCGTATGCTATATAAACAAGAAAAAACTGAGACCAATATGGAAAACAGATCTTACAATTGAGAACATCACAGCAGTGTTTTCACAAAACTTTGAAGTTAGCATGAACCTGCTCTGTTAAGGAGACAAACTCTTTGTACTTTGTATGTATGTGTATATATATATATATATACAAAGTCACTACCATTCATAATCTTCAGAAAATTATGTGAATAAACATTAGAGATAAATAAAAATCTCCTTTTTATGATTTTTTTATTAATAAAATGTGAATAACTGTTTATATATGTATTATTTTTTTTTTAGCAGAATATTTTCAATGAAAAATAAAGTCAAATTCTTCACTAAATTAATTGGGTAAATTTATCTGTGCCTGATCGAGATGCCTGGGAGCAACTCTTGAGTCAACTAGAAAGATATTCACCAATTCAGGTGGGCTTGTTTTTCAATAATGAAAAAACACTTAAATAAAATAAAATACTTAAATACATAAAATATATATTGACTTGAATGAATACTTTTAGTAAGATGTACAGAATAAAATTAAAATTGGTTGTGAATAAATGTTTCTATGAATATAAAATATAATGTTAATACTTGTGAATATTTAAATAAAAATACAGAATAAATTTGCTGAAAATTAATTTCACCAAAAAAGTTTATTTTAATAATTGTAACCATGATAACCTGAAACTGCAGGCCGCAGAAATACTAAAAACTAAGTAGTAACAGTTTTCTTATTGCATTCTTACTCTCTCTCCCTCTCTCTCTCTCTGTATATATATATATATATATATATTATTTGAAGTACAAAAATATATAATGGCACAAAACAAGGGAAACTTTATACTTACATATAAGTCATGACAAAAAATAAGAAACAAAAGAATGACTAGTTTCAAACCCATTTTTTATCAGGGTTCAACTGTGATTATTTTAATTATATATATATATATATATATATATATATATATATATATATATATATATCCTAATTTTAGCAGAATATCACTACACAAAAATTTTCATGTTCCAGAACAAAACTGTTCCTCTTCCGTTCCGGTAGAATAATTTATTTTAACATATCACCTGAAGAGGAACAGTATTGTTCTGAAACATGAAAGTTTTTGTGGAGTGATATTATGCTTTTATAGACCATAGTAATTACAAAATTACAATATCAAGCACTCTTTATAAAAGTAAATTCTTTAACAGTGGGCTTTTAATCTACATGTTCTTTTCCTTTTCTGTAATATATATATATATATATATATATATATATATATATATAGGAAATAATGACAAACCCATACAAACAAATAGGATAATCCAAATGATTTATCTAATTAATATAATATATTAAATAGATAAAAATAGAGAGCTTAATGGATATTATCCAGAGCAATATGATATATAAGGAAGAAAACTCAACACATAATTAATCAGTTTAAATCCAGATTTGTAAACTTTTAAATATTGCTGAGTTTTCTTATATATATATATATATATATATATATGTGTGTGTGTGTGTGTGTGTGTGGTAAGAGAGAGGCAGGCATAATGGAGTAATCGAAGTTCAAATTCATGACATTCACGTACGTGCTAATATGCCTTGAGAAAGATATGAATCTATCGCTTCTGCTCCCAGTTATGGGTTAAATAGCAGACTAGGACCTATAGCCTTGGTTAGTGAATGAGCTAGGAGAAGGACAGCTCTGAACTCAGAAGCCGCAGATGGTTATTTGGGGACTGTGTGGCATAGTGTGCACCATTTCTCTATATTTGGCTCTCCCCCAAAATGTGCTTGGTTCTGTGCAAGCCTTCACCACAATAATCAAATGATTTGTGTGGGTTGTTTTGACTGTTGTTTTTAAAAACTGAGCTGCTTGACCCTCATATGTCAAAAACGAGTGTCAAGATTAATGTTACCTTTGAAATTTTGACTTTGGAATATCATAGAAAAATCTGTTCATACACTCTTCAGGGAATATTAGCAATTGGCTGATTACGTTTTTCAATTTTTGTGTTTTATGCACTTTATATATATATATTAATGCATGTATCATTAAATAATATAGATAAGTTTTGTCTATTTTATGTAATTTTTTTTCATATTGTCTGATAAGCTTAATAGCATTATCATTAAATGAAGAAAGAAAATTACAATATTGATACATAATTTTTAATAATCCAATCTAAGCTTTCAGCTTACATAAGCCATTTTCAAAGATGTCAAATTACATTATATATTATAAACATGGACAAACTATGATGACAAACTGTTTTTGTTTATATGGAAGATTTCCAAGCAACAACAAATTCATGCATTTAAGATGCTGGAAGCAAATGTTGCATCACAGCTCATGAGGTCACACATGACCAAGTGAGAGTGAAAACAAAAAATATTAAGTATGGGAAGCCAATGGAATAAACCAATGGCTTCTGTTATTAATTATAGACATTTAAAGATTTTTAAGAGATTTCATAGTTTATCATGTTCAAGTTAGGTTTCAACTGTTTTATGTATACAGCTTTCGAGTATTTTTAGTTTTTGTTTATTGTTTTCATGTTTAAGTATAGTTGTGTTTTCAATTAGGGTTTTAATTAGGTTTCAATTGGGGCTGACGATACAATCTCCCAAAGGGCACTTGAATTTGTAAACTATGTTGGCTTTTTTGCAATTTAATTATGACCCAAAACTAATATATATATATATATATATATATATATATATATATATATATATATTTATCTGTAAATTCAGATAAAATTTAGAGGGTAAATAGCCATTTTCAACATGTGGTGGTCCAGTGGATATCGACTCTGAACAAGAAATCGGATAGCCAAGTTTGAATTCCAGTTGAATTCATTCCATTCACTTACGTGCAAATACCCTTGGGAAAGGTATTAATCTGTCTCTTCCTTCCAGTTATGGGTTAAATAACAGGACAGATTGGGTTCTATAGCCTTGGCTGGCAACCAGTCTACTGCAGAAAGTAATGGCAAACTACTGCGGAATAATCTTCTGCCCAGTCATTCATGTCTCTTTTGAGACATGATCGTCCAAGCGTGTTTCACGTATGGCACTTAACTGACTGACTGATTGTCAACTCTGTCTAAACAAAGAATGAGGAAAATTTCTAATGGCAGAGGCTTGGTCTAGTAAAGGAAGGGATGAAGGAATATTGGCTTTTATAGGGTTAAGCTAGCAGAATCTTAGTCGTAATTTCTTCTATGGTAGTGGGAGGTATGTGACTGGACCATTGGGTTAGTAGTGGTAAATAAGAGGTAAGCTATATTTTTTAAAAAATTTCTATTGTGACTAAATGGAAAAATAAGATAATTATTGTAATTTAAATTTATTACTATGACAACACATGCTAATGATCTCTCTGCGTTTATTCAGGAGTACATTCTGATATTGAAATTTCAAAATTTTAATTTTTCTGTTTAACATAGATTACATCTGTCTCTTAAGCTATTAGGGGTCCTAGCTTTGCCTGTCAGCCTTCACTTTATCTGTGGAGTTAGGTTATTTTCTTTTAATTCCCACTATTTTTGGGGAAAGGTCTGTTTGATATCTTAAATTAGGGTTCGTGAAGGAGTGCCTATATGTATAAATCTGTTGTTTCCAAATTTCTGCTGAAATTCCGAGATAAAAATTATATTTCTCATTTTCTTTACAGAAAATGGTGGCTTGATAGATCACATTTGCAGATCTACATTTACCCTCCACTGGACAGTTATCTCGAGATCTACAATTACAGGTGGGGAATAATCCTATTTTCTGTATTGGATTCACTATATTCATTGTTTAATTACTTTTTATATATATATATATATATATATATATATATATATATAAAGTAATAAAATTCACTGAATTTACATATATATATGTGATGTAAGTTAATAAATATATATATGAGGGTGCACATATGTATAGTATTATATACATATTATCTTATGTCTATGGTACGAATTGAAGATTGATGCTGTCAGTTTGAAATATGCATCTGATGACCTAATACATGAAACTCTGAATCATGCCTTAGACATGGGATAATATATATATATTTTGTTATAGTTTAGAACATTTACAAATTATAATTTACTACAAAAGTGTACATTTTGTTTTGACATTGAAAAACAATGTCTCATCAGGTAGTTAATAATAATGGAACCATCATTATTAACTACCTGATGGAACCATCATTATTAACTACCTGGTAGAACCATCATTATTAATTACTTGATGGAACCATCATTATTAACTACTTGATGGAACCATCATTATTAACTACTTGATGGAACCATCATTATTAACTACTTGATGGAACCATCATTATTAACTACCTGGTAGAACCATCATTATCAAATTACTTGATGGTATCATCATTATTAACTACCTGATGGAACCATCATTATTAACTACCTGATGGAACCATCATTATTAACTACCTGATGGAACCATCATTATTAACTACCTGATGGAACCATCATTATTAACTACCTGATGGAACCATCATTATAAACTACCTGATGGAACCATCATTATAAACTACCTGGTAGAACCATCATTATTAATTACTTGATGGTACCATCATTATTAACTACCTGATGGAACCATCATTATTAACTACCTGATGGAACCATCATTATTAACTACCTGATGGAACCATCATTATAAACTACCTGATGGAACCATCATTATAAACTACCTGGTAGAACCATCATTATTAATTACTTGATGGTACCATCATTATTAACTACCTGATGGAACAATCATTATTAACTACCTGATGGAACCATCATTATAAACTACCTGATGGAACCATCATTATAAACTACCTGATGGAACCATCATTATAAACTACCTGGTAGAACCATCATTATTAATTACTTGATGGTACCATCATTATTAACTACCTGATGGAACCATCATTATTAACTACCTGATGGAACCATCATTATAAACTACCTGGTAGAACCATCATTATTAATTACTTGATGGTACCATCATTATTAACTACTGGATGAGACATTGTTTTTTTCAATGTCAAAACAAAATGTACACTTTTGTAGTAAATTATAATTTGTACATGTTATAAAGCATAATTTACACTAAATATTCATAGCTCTACTTCTATATTGAGCACTGTTTTAAATTAATGTTTTGAACATTGTTAATACTTTCTTCATTCTTTATTCACTTGGATATATATATATATATATATATAATATTTATTTAAAGTTCCTAACATAGGTATGTTATAATATCAGTACAAAAGTAGCTATTTTTTTCCAACAGTATTTGTGTCTTAAAAAGTGATAGTGGCGATTTTGAGTTATCAGCACACTTACTTGATAAGACACAAGTCGTGTCAAAACAAAATAGCTACTTTTTTACTGATATTATAATGTACCTATGCTATGAATTTTGAATAAACATTATTCCCTCTACTTTGTATTGTGGACTTTTTCAAGATATGGAATTTTATTACATCTATATCTACACTATACTTGTAAGTATATATACAGTACTGTGCAAAAGTATTAGGACAAGAACTATTTTATCTTTTATGAGGCATCAAAATAATTGCGACAATTTACCAATCGCACCTAGAATATATACAGTACTGTGCAAAAGTATTAGGACAAGAACTATTTTATCTTTTATGAGGCATCAAAATAATGGCGACAATTTACCAATCGCACCTAGAATATATACAGTACTGTGCAAAAGTATTAGGACAAGAACTATTTTATCTTTTATGAGGCATCAAAATAATTGCAACAATTTACCAATTGCACCTAGTATATATACAGTACTGTGCAAAAGTATTAGGACAAGGACTATTTTATCTTTTATGAGGCATCAAAATAATTGCAACAATTTACCAATCGCACCTAGTATATATACAGTACTGTGCAAAAGTATTAGGACAAGAACTATTTTATCTTTTATGAGGCATCAAAATAATTGCAACAATTTACCAATCGCACCTAGTATATATCCAGTACTGTGCAAAAGTATTAGGACAAGAACTATTTTATCTTTTATGAGGCATCAAAATAATTGCAACAATTTACCAATCGCACCTGGTACATATACAGTACTGTGCAAATGTATTAGGACAAGAACTATTTTATCTTTTATGAGGCACATTGAAAGAAAATAAACAATTTAATTAAAGTAATTTTATTTGATTTACTCAACAAATGCTTTAACAAGAAAAAAATACTTTTTACAAAATAGACTTAATATTTAGTACAATAGACTTTTGCTTTGATCACAGCCTTCATTCTGTCAGGCATTGACATCACAACTTTCTGCAATGTATCTAATGGTATCTCCTGCCAAGCAGCTTGTATTTGTTCCCAAATAAGGTAAAAGTCAGTCATATCAACGGATAATAAAATAATGAGTAGTTTCAAAATAACTTGTTTAATAGAAAATAGGAAAAATTAAATATAACTTCTTTTTAATACATTTCTTTTACACCTAGTGTTAAATAATCAACATTTATTAGCAATTTACTTGGCTTTTCACCCTGTGTTTGAATTTCAGTGAGGTTTTTAGGAAATCCCCCCCCCCTCCTAATACATTTTCACACTAACAGTAGTGTGCAAAAGTGTTAGGACAGGGGTGATTTTAAACTTTATTTTGATGCCTCATAAAAGATAAAATAGTTCTTGTACTAATACTTTTGCACAGTACTGTATGTATATATATATATATATATGTATGTATATATATATATTCATTATAAATTATGTTTTAGAACATGTACATAATTTCTTCTATATATGTCCTCTTCCCTACAATTATATGGTTGTTTCAGTGATTTAAATCCAAACACTGAAACAACCATATAATTGTAGGGAAGAGGACATATATAGAAGAAATTATGTACATGTTCTAAAACATAATTTATAATAAATATTCACAGCTCTATACATCATATATTGAGCACTGTTTTAAATTAATGTTTTGGACGGAAAAATTTTTTCTTTTTTCTCTCCTCATTCTATACTCACTCGGATATATATATATATATATATATATATATATATATGGTGCTGTGCAAAAGTCAAAAGTATATGAATCCTTCAGATAACATTAAAAAACTGTCTTTTTTTTTACAGACAAAAAGTTTTAGACTACATATTAATTAAGAAAATCATATGTCTACATGACCACTATGGTGGTCTCTAGCATAATTTCAAAGCTTGACCACCATAAAGTGAGCGGCAGCGAGGAATCCCAGTCATTGTCCTGAAGAAATGTTCCCCTGAACTCTCCTCTGTTCTCTCCAAACTCTATAACTACTGCCTCTCTGCTTTTTGCTTTCCTGCCCGCTGGAAGTCCTCCTCTGTGGTTCCAATATATAAAAACAAAGGTGAACCCTCTGACCTCTCTAATTATCAACCTATCAGCCTCCAACCAATTTTTAGCAAAGTGTTCGAAGCCATCATCAACGCTGAGGTGGTACAACATCTCACAGCCCACAGACTTTTCTCTGACAAACAGTATGGTTTCCGCTTCACAAAGTCTACTGCTGATATACTCACGACCATCACCGAGTATATACACCAGGCTCTTGACAAGAACAGTGAAGCCCGAACTGTTGCTTCAAAGCATTTGACAGTCTGGCATGCTCGCCTTCTATGCAAACTGCAAGGCTATGGTATAACTGGACAATTGTTTGACCTTATCCAGTCATTCCTTTAAAATCACACAATGAAGGTAGTCTTGAATGGACATGCCTTCCAATACTTTCGTACGAACACGGGTGTCCCTCAAAACTCTATTCTAGATCCTATGCTTTTCTTTAACTACATTAACAATCTCCTAGATATAACAAGATCACAAGTAGGCATATACGCTGATGACACTATGGTTTACTCTCGCCTCGATCAAAAATCTGCCGAGGCTGACAAAGCAAACCTTGTTGCTGAGTTTGAAAAAGATCTCCAATCCATGGTGGACTAGGGTAAGAAATGTCACATGAATTTTAATGCTTCCAAAATGAAGCTGCTATCTATTAATCATTACTGACAATCGCTTCTACCCACCGTATAGCATGGATCAGGCTAGTTTCCCTGAAAGCAAAACACTGCGCCTCCTCAGGTTAACTCTCACAAGAGACCTCATGTAGAATGACTATATCGAATTCAAAGCTAAATCCACTCCTAAGAAAGTCGGTTTTCTGTGTAGGGCCAGGAAGTTTTTTCCGCCTGAAACAATCTTGCACATATAAAAATCTACCATCTGCCCGTACTGCTGCCATATCTGGTCGAGTGATCCTGCTATTCAACTAAGTGTCCTTGACAAAATTCAACAAAGAATGTGATCAATCCCAACTTGGCAGCTCAGTTACAGTCACTTTCTCACCAGCGCAATGTGGCTTCCCTGTGTCTTTTCTACAAATACTTTCAGAGCTTCTGCTCCAATGAATTTAGCTCACTGGTTCCCCCATATATATGAATTTACTCAAGCCACAAGATTAGCAACAAGGTCCCACCCTTTTACTGTGAAACCAATAAAATGTAAACGCAACTTCTACTCCAGCATCTTCTTTTCTCGCACTTCCTGTCTGTGGAATTCCCTTCCATTTACTTGCTTTCTCAACAGCTACAATCTCCAAGAATTTAAATGTAAATTCAATAGTCATCTCCTATCTCACTAACCTTCACCCTCTCTATCATGCTCCTTTCTCCATCCACACCACTCTCATCTGTATTCTCATCCTTCTCTTACCCACCTTTTGACACCCCCTATAACCTGTCACTCTCATAACTTTCCTCCTATGTAACCCCCTGCAAAACAGTGGCAATAATATGCCTTGCTTGGGGCGATATGATTATAAAAAAAAAAGATAGCTACAATCTCCAGGAATTTAAATGTAAAGTCAATAGTCATTTCCTATCTCATTAACCTGCATCCTCTCTCTCATGCTCTTTTCTCAGTAAAATGCTTCGCTTGGGGCGATATGATTATTGAAAAAAATATTAAATGAATTACAATCTCTTTCAAAAATTAATACCAAACTGAAATAAAATTATTAATTAAAAATCCAGATGTGCAAAAGTAAGTGCACTCTTGCATTTGCACCATATTTTTCTTTTACATGGTTTCCTGACAAATAATTTTTTGTGCATGTGTAAAAATTTAAATGTGTTCTTGTTTTGGTCAGCCGTATACACTGCAGTCAACCAATATAACTCATTGCATATGCAAAAAGTTGCAGTTGTTAGAGATTAAGCTTAAAAATAAAAATATGCCAAGATCAAAAGAACTTTGTGAAGCTTTAAAAAAATCACAAAGTTGAAGCAGATAATGATGAAAAAAAAAAGCTATGCTATCAAAACAATTTGGAGTACATGTCTCCACCATATGACAAATAATTTATAAATAGAAGGCTTTTGGTATGACAGCATCGCAATTAAGAAGTGGCCATCCGTGAAGAACGACTGCAAGAGCAAATAAACATGGAGTTTGGCAAGATCAGGCAAATCCTGCTGTGACCTCTGCAGTTCTTCAGGTCTCCCTGGCCAATGTCAGAATCAATGTATATTCAGTGCAACGAGATCTGAAAAACACTGGACTTTATGGCATAATGCCTAGAGAGAAAGCCGCTACTTATGAAAATGCATAAACAATCTTGGCTCAACTATATCAGAGCTCATATTAATAAGTTAGAGAAATTCTGGCAAGAGGTTTTATGATTGGATGAGATGAAACTATTGCTTTTTAAAAGGAACAACAGGCAATATGTTAAATGAGCTCCTAACACTAATTTTGAAATGAAGAACTTAGTGCCAACAGTTAAACATGGCAGTGAAATCATTATGGTTTTGTGGGGTGCTTTGCCGCAGATGGAACAGACAAAATAGAACACACTGATGGCACAATGGACTTTGCAAGATACTAAACAATTTTGAACAAAAGTATTTTACACTCAATATTTGTTTATATTTCTGAGATGAGATATTGTAATTATTTACATTATTTATATTGTTCAAACTGTTGTTCTCATCTTTATTGCCATATTCATAAAGTTTCAACCACTGTACACTGCAACTTTCTTCAGGTGATTGGAATTTCAAACTGAATCCTTTATGGCAGTCACTGGGGTAGATTGTTCTCATTCCATGAGTCTTGCAAACTGTCTTAGTTATCTCCCTTTAACTCAATATTTAAGTTTTTGTTCACCACTGCTGTAGCCAGGTATTGAACTCACAACTCTTTGGGTCAAGCCACTGGATCCAACTAATGCTTATATCCACTGGAACATGTGTCCTTGAAGACAATCCACCCCAGTGATTGACATAAAAAGTTTAAATTAAATTCTAATCACCTGAAGAAGGTCGGAATGTACAGTTGTCGAAACTTTGGGAATATGACAATAAAAATGATGGCAACAATCTGAACAGTGTAAATAATGTTGTCATCAGTTTGAATATTGGGTGTTGGTCTAGACTGGATCATCCAACAAGACAATGATCTGAAATATCAGAGCAAATCTATAAAGGAAAGGGTTTGAAAAAACAATTTCAAACCTTGGAATGGCCAAATCATATCCTGATCAAAAACCATTTGAAAAATCTGTGGTTCAAATTAAAGAAGGCAATAAATGCAGGAAACCCAGATCATATCAAACAACTGTGGGATTTTTGCCAAGAAGAATGGTCAAGTAGAAGTATTTCACTAGATTTTGGGGATGAGATGTATTATATTATTAAGTAGTAATTAGTGGGGGATCAGTTTATTACTTCAAAACAATATAAAACTTATCCCCCACTTTATGCCCATTAGAAGCCTTAATCATGTTTTCAACTATTATATTCAGTCAGTCAGTTAAGTGTCGTACGTGATACACGCTTTGGGTGATCGTATCTCGAAAGAGACATGACTGACTGGAGGGAAGTGATGGATTAATATCTTTTCCAAGGGTATTTGTGTGTAAGTGAATGCAACAAATTCAACTGGAATTCGAACCCGTCTCACCGATTTCTCATTCTGAGTCGATATCCACTGCACTACCCACGCACATCTTGACTTTACAGAAAGTTGCATGTTTTCATTGAAAGATATTGTAGCATTGATGAAATATCAGGAATCTCAGTTTTCTTCTGCGCTGGCCTTAAAGCCTGATGATTTCTCTGCAACCTGTCTCAGGCAATAAATCATATCTATAGTCCCTCTCCCTGTATTAAAACTACACTGGGATTCAGGATAAACATTATCTAAAATATAAATCATTATTCTGGGGAGAATAATTTGGGTAAGTATTTTGCCTGCCACAGAGAGTAGTGATATATCACAATGATTTTCATGTCATTTTTTTCTTTTTTTCACTTAAATAGATGGGTAGTAGAAACATTTTTAAATTCGCGAGAAACCTGTCCATGCTTCCAAATCATGACAAACTAATTCTATTAAATTAATGAAATTCTTCCAACTGTGAAAAAGGAAATGTTTCAAGAGTATGTAAATAGTTTTGTGTGAAATAAATTTATGTATGGCTGGCTCATATCAGAGAACCCATCTACCAGGATTGCTAGCTAATCCCCATTGCAGACACCTACTCAGGCACATTTGTTTTTTTTTTTTTTTCAACACTCACAGAGCCCACCTGTGGTTTATACTTCAACTATGCTGAGCAAACCTGTGTTACAGTTTCTGGGAGAGAGAGTGTATTCTAGCATGATCGACAGTTTGAACAAAGCCAGTACACTCAATCTCTCAGTCATGATGACTTGTGACTTGATGCTAGCTCAAACATCAACGGCGCCCAAATAGTTCTGTCTACTCATTTTAACTCACAAGACTCGGGTCAACCTGTGGTATGGTTTTCAGGTACTTTTCAAAGATGGTGCATACTGAGATCACTTCCTCCAGACGAATGATATCAAGAAGTCACCTTCCTAACAAATCAACCATGGTGAGATCCGAACCTAAGTCTCATGCTCAGAAACCAATCAGCCATGCCATAGTAAAATAGATAAAGCATAATTAACCACTAATTGTTAATGAGCCATTAGCTTTAACGTGACTAAATTTTCTGTTAAGCAATATCTGTCCTCCTATATGGTAGCAAATGCTTGACAATCTCCTCAAAAATGAATAGACTCAAAGCAACAGAAATATGGTTCTACAGAAGGATGCTGAGGATACCATGGACCAAACGTGCGAGCAACAACAAGGTTTTGAAAAGGATAGAAATGAAAAGGAAACTGATAATTAACATCAAGAAGAGACAGCTGAAGTTTTTGGAACATGTAATGAGGAAGGAGGGCTTAGAGAATCTAATACTCATAATGGATAGAGGGCAAGAGAGACAGGGGAAAGTAATTAATACTTGATGGGTTTGAACAAGTGGATGGCAGAACAGGGTTTGGGAGAAATACCAAGAGAAAAAGTCTTAAGAGCTAAAAGGGATAGGAGAATGTGGAGGGCCATGATCGCCTATGTCCTGCAAAGACACAGCACATAAAAGAATAAGAAAAAAAGAAGGCAGTTGTTTATCATGCAAATAATGGTAGGTCACGCCTAGTTTGCAAGAACTCCTGGAAGCCACATCAAACACACTGCAAGAAGGAGTAAGCTTATATTCTCAAATGAAGTACAAGGAAGTACTGAAAATCTTCTTGGAAAGATCACAAAGAATTTTAAAAGAAAATGTGATTTAGTCAGATTTATGGAAGTTGAGTGAGCTTTTTTAGTGACACCTCAAAACTGTTTTATTAAACTAAACTTATTTATAAATGGAACTTTGTCTGTGTGTGTGTGTCCGTTACCTATAGACTCCGAAACGGCTGAACCAATTTTCTTGAAAATGTACACAGTTGTACTATAAGCGTCTGCGAGTGTTCTTAGCTAGGTTTTGTGTTGAGGTACCCCAAATAAATATCGAAAATCGATAATCGAAAAAATCGGGTTATAGAAGGAGTGGTCCAATTTTAATCAAATTTGATACACTCATAGACAAAGACATAAGAAAGAATATTCAGAAGTTTCAAGGTTGCAGTTCTTACAATAGTGCAGAAAATCGATAATATATAAAAGGCAAGATGTTTGTGTGTGTGTCTGTTTATCTGCCTGTATGTCTGTATTTTTTTCAGCCCTTTTATTTTAGTTTTTGCTTCGGGAAGTGGGTAAGAGAAGGATGAGAATACTGATGAGAGTGGAGTGGACGGAGAAAGGAGCATGAGAGAGAGGATGCAGGAGATGACTTTTGGCTTTACATTTAAATTCTTGGAGATTGTAGCTGTCAGGGAAGCAAATAAACAGAAGGGAAATCCACATGCAGGAATTGGGAGAAAAGAAGCTGCTGAAGTAGAATTTGTGTTTTACAATTTATTGGTTTTGCAGTAAAAGTGTGGGATCTAGTTGCTAATCTTGTGGCTTGAATAAATTTATATGCTAATTTTTATGTTAATCAATAGTTATTCTGAAATGTTCGTATTAGAATTTTGGGGCAAATTCTATGCAGTACATGATGCTGTTTCCAAATTTCCGGTGGAGTGAATTGTGTCATGGTGATCTTTTTCTCACAGATTGACCCTATTATATTCTGCAATTGATAAAATCAAAAAAAAATCAATGCACATGTATAAAATTCAAAATATAAAATGACGACAATTAACCTTCCCTCTGCACCCTGTATATATGCAGAGTATATGTTTTAATGATAGTATCATTTATTTTCTGTGTAATCCAATGTTTTTGATGGAAGGAAGGAGTAAATGAGTAAAATATTTGAAATTTCAAAAAGATACATAGCCAAAAGCTTGGTCTTATCTCATAAGAGATAAATATTTGCTATGCAGGTCATCTTCAACTTGTATCCACAATTGGTTAGGACCAATAGGTTGAAAATCAATCTTGTTGTAAGTCGGCCTGCAATTAATTTTGCTTTCTTTTAATTTAAACTTTCTTTAGTAAATTATTCTATTTTTTGTAATTTTATGTTTTTTTTTATGACTGATACCATTTGTATCATCTTTCTTCACATTGTTTTGTTTCATATTTTTATGTTTTTTTTATGCCTGATACCATTTGTATCATCTTTCTTCACATTGTTTTGTTTCATATTTTTATGTTTTTTTTATGCCTGATACCATTTGTATCATCTTTCTTCACATTGTTTTGTTTCATATTTTTATGTTTTTTTTTATGCCTGATACCATTTGTATCATCTTTCTTCACATTGTTTTGTTTCATATTTTTATGTTTTTTTTTATGCCTGATACCATTTGTATCATCTTTCTTCACATTGTTTTGTTTCATATTTTTATGTTTTTTTTATGCCTGATACCATTTGTATCATTTTTCTTCACATTGTTTTGTTTCATATTTTTATGTTTTTTTTATGCCTGATACCATTTGTATCATCTTTCTTCACATTGTTTTGTTTCATATTTTTATGTTTTTTTTTATGCCTGATACCATTTGTATCATCTTTCTTCACATTGTTTTGTTTCATATTTTTATGTTTTTTTTATGCCTGATACCATTTGTATCATCTTTCTTCACATTGTTTTGTTTCATATTTTTATGTTTTTTTTTATGCCTGATACCATTTGTATCATCTTTCTTCACATTGTTTTGTTTCATATTTTTATGTCAGGTTTAAGTTAAACAATGCATCCAACCCTACAGTTGGTTTAAGATTTGCTAAACATACAAAAAGAAAGCAAACAAAGTTTGAAAGTGATGATGAAGTCAAAAGTGCTGTGAGCGATTGGCTGAGACATCAGTCCAAAGATTTTTACGCTGAGGGAATACAGAAGCTTGTGCACAGATGGGAAGAGTGTGTGTCACTGTTGGGAGACTATGTTGAAAAAAAAAAGAGTAAGCTTCTATCTGTATTAGAAGTCCTTGTACCGAAAAATTCACCTTATTTATTGAATGACTCTTGTAGAAATCCTTATAACAAAATATTCACCTTATTTATTGAATGACCCTCATAGAAGTCCTTATACCGAAAAATTCACCTTATTTATTGAATGACCCTCATAGAAATCCTTATAACAAAATATTCACCTTATTTATTGAATGACCCTCGTAGAAATCCTTATAACAAAATATTCACCTTATTTATTGAATGACCCTCGTAGAAATCCTTATAACAAAAAATTCACCTTATTTGAATGACCCTCATATTTGCTGTCTATATTTAAGAACATGGTTAAAATGTTTATTTTAATGTTTTAGTATATTGCCATTTTGGTCAAAACTAATCTAACGAGCTTGGTCATTTGATGTGTTAAAAATTACAAACCATTCCCCACTTCCCAGTTATAGTAAAACCAGCTTTTAGATATTGTGCAAAAAAAAAAGCAAAACATTTTAGTCGCAAAACCTACCAAAATACATACAAATACAAAACATCTTATTAGCTGTTGGCGCTTGGATTGTCGATGCCAGCTGTGTTGATTTTTTGATACAAAAATGGTGAATGTTGTCCGAATTGGTTGCCTTTTTTTCTCCTCATAAATTTCAAGATATGGACGAAACGCAGAGTTCAATGCTTAAGAACTGTTTATTCACTTAATTCTGTATAGACAAGTTTTCTGATAATCACTTAGTGATAAAGTTCCTTTCTAGATTGTTCTCTTCTTTCTCTGTTACTGCTCCTCACTGTCTTGTTTCTCTGAGACACAACAGAAGCTCAATTCAAAGAACCTCTTTGAGAAGGGAAATGGTAATAATACCTATTTTCTTATAAGTAAACATTTAGCATTCAGTAACTCACAAGCTAATATTACTTTCAATTGAAATTTCTAAAATCATTCACTGAAAACAATTTTTCAGGAAAATAGGTTTCTTAACTCCATTGTTATCATTTATTCCAGTATTGGTGGAGTTTTCTTCTTAACTTTTTGTTTAAAGTCATGTGGAACAGCAACACTTTGATTATGCCATTATTTTCTCTTTGAGTTATAGCTGCTATCCATTTTAGTTTTTGCTGCTGCTGAATGTCCTCAAGTGATGTCTATTATTTGGCAAGTTTCTTTCTTTGTAAGGCTGCAGTAGAAGTTCACGAGGTTTGAAAGAGGGTGATCCTTGCTGAAACCTACATGCTTTATTTGCTCTAGGTTCTTTTTAACCTCTAATCTGTGAAAGCTGAGAGTTTAAATACTTCTTAATGTACAAGGGTTATTCAATAAATAAGGTGAATTTTTTGGTATAAGGACATCTATGAGGGTCATTCAATAAATAAGGTGAATTTTTCGGTATAAGGACATCTACGAGGGTCATTCAATAAATAAGGTGAATTTTTCAGTATAAGGACATTTACGAGGGTCATTCAATAAATAAGGTGAATTTTTCGGTATAAGGACTTCTACGAAGGTCATTCAATAAATAAGGTTAATTTTTCGGTATAAGGACTTCTGCGAGGGTCATTCAATAAATAAGGTGAATTTTTCGGTATAAGGACTTCTACGAGGGTCATTCAATAAATAAGGTGAATTTTTCGGTATAAGGACTTCTACGAGGGTCATTCAATAAATAAGGTGAATTTTTCGGTATAAGGACATCTACGAGGGTCATTCAATAAATAAGGTGAATTTTTCGGTATAAGAACATCTACGAGGGTCATTCAATAAATAAGGTGAATTTTTCGGTATAAGGACATCTACGAGGGTCATTAAATAAATAAGGTGAATTTTTCAGTATAAGGACTTCTAATACAGCTAGAAGCTTACTTTTTAAAATTTTTTTCCTTTACTTCTTTTTCAAAAGGATTTAATTTTTTTGCAGCTTGAAAAAAAAACGTTGAGAGTTTTGGAGATTAACAAAAATGGCCGATCAAGAAGTATGCTCCAGGACTGAACAGAGGTCAGTTATCTAGTTTTTGGTTGCTGGAGGGTGCAAACCAGTTGAAATTCATAGGAGAATGTCAACTGTGTATGGTGCCACATGTTTCAGCCCCCCAAAAAGTCTACAAATGTCTTAAAGAAGAACGGAGCAGTGTTGAGGATGAAGACAAGCCTGGGAGGCCTACAGAAGTGACGTATGCTGAGGTGATCGAATCAGTCAATGACCTCATTCAGTTTGAAAGAAGGTTGACAGTGGATGACATTGCAAGGACTTTGAGCCTATCTGTTGGGACAGCACACAAAATTGTCCATGATGATGACCTTGCCTACTTGAAGGCCTCACACAGCAGCCCAAGCAGTGCAGACCATCAACGAGCTGGGCTGGGAACTGCTCCCTCATCCCCCTTACAGCCCAGACCTTGCCCCTTCAGACTTTCACCTGCTTGGTCCCTTGAAAGCGTTCACAAGTGGCACGAAGTTTGAAAGTGATGATGAAGTCAAAAGTACTGTGAGTGATTGGCTGAGACATCAGTCCAAAGATTTTTACACTGAGGGAATATGGAAGCTTGTGCACAGATGGAAAAAAGTGTGTCACTGCTGGGAGACTATGTTGAAAAAAAAAAAGGAAGTAAGCTTCTATCTGTATTAGAAGTCCTTATACCGAAAAATTAATCATATTTATTGAATGACCTTCGTAGAAGTCCTTATACCAAAAAATTCACCTTATTTATTGAATGACCCTCGTAGAAGTCCTTATACCAAAAAATTCACCTTATTTATTGAATGACCCTCGTAGAAGTCCTTATACTGAAAAATTAATCTTATTTATTGAATGACCCTCATAGAAATTCTTATACCAAAAATTCACCTTATTTATTAAATGACCCCCGTGGAAAGTTCTTATACCGAAAAATTCACCTTATTTATTGAATGACCCTCATATTTGCTGTCTTAAATAGACAGCATGGTCAGACATGGTTAAAATGTTTATGTTAACGTTTTAGTATTTTAGTATATTGCCATGTTGATCAAAACTAACCTAATGAGCTTGTTCATTTGATGTATTAAAAATTACAAACCTGTCCCCACATCCCATTTATAGTGATACCAGCTTTTAGATATTCAATCTTACACAGGAGAAGCTATTACATGTCAATATTTTAGCTTATTATGAAAAGAAATGTGTGCCTTCAACTGGGAGTTTTAATTCATACATAATTGATGTGACGAAAAGAAAACAAACAAAAGAACCCTTAGAATTGTTGATCATCTGTCCCTTTTCCAACTTTATTTCCTTCAGAGATGGAGTACTGAGCCTGTCCTCTTCCTTTGATAGGCTTGACTGAATAGAGTGACTAGCTGTTATTGATGGCTGGACTTAGTATTCGTTATTACGACTAATTGTGAATAGATGCTTTTTATATATTTTTTATGATTTCCAGCCATAAATAATATGACTAAGGGAAGAATCCGAGAGTCTCAGCTGAAGGAATTATTGCAGAAATTTTATCCGAATTCAATGCAGATCTACAGTACTGTGCAAAAGTATTAGGACAAGAACTATTTTATCTTTTGTGAGACAAATTGACAGAAAATAAACAATTTAATGAAATAAAGTAATTTTATTTGATTTACTTAACAAATGCTTTAACAAGAAAAATACTTGTTACAAAATTAATTTGATATTTAGTATAATAGCCTTTTACTTTGAAATAATAAAATAATTGCGACAATTTAGCAATCGCACCTAGTATATATATGTGTGTGTGTGTGTATAGTACTGTGCAAAAGTATTAGGACAAGAACTATAGAACTATTTTATCTTTTGTGAAGCAAATTAACAGAAAATAAACAATTTAATTCAAGTAATTTTATTTGATTTACTCAACAAATGCTTTAACAAGAAAAAATACTTGTGACAAAATTAATTTGATATTTAGTATAATAGCCTTTTACTTTGATCACAGCCTTCATTCTGTCAGGCATTGACATCACAAGCTTCTTCAATGCATCTAATAGTATCTCCTGCCAAGCAGCTTGTATTTGTTCCCAAAGTGTGTTTTGTGAAGTAACATTAGATTTATCAATTTTTTTATAAAAATATTCCATAGATGTTCAATAGAGTCGTTTCAAAATAACTCGTTTAATAGAAAATAGGAAAAATTAAATATAACTACTTTTTATTCTTTTAAACCTAGTTTTAAATAATCAATATTTATTAGCAATTTACTTGGCTTTTCATCTGTATTTGAGTTTCAGTGAGTTTTTGGGAAAAATCACTCCTGTTCTAATACTACCGGTAGTGTGCAAAAGTGTTAGGACACGAGTGATTTTAAACTTTATTTTGATGCCTCATAAAAGATAAAATAGTTCTTGTCCTGATACATTTGCACAGTACTGTATATATACTAGGTGCGATTGGTAAATTGTCGCAATTATTTTGATGCCTCATAAAAGATAAAATAGTTCTTGTCCTAATACTTTTGCACACTACTGTATATATACTAGGTGCGATTGGTAAATTGTCGCAATTATTTTGATGCCTCATAATAGATAAAATAGTTCTTGTCCTAATACTTTTGCACATTACTGTATGTACAATAATTAAGCATGAAAAATCCTATAATAAAAATACAGTGACATACAAATTTGCACAGATGCATACATTGCATACATTTTCAATTGGGTCAATTAAAAGCAGCAATTGACCAATGGTGTCATTTTCCATCAGGACAATACAACCCCTCACATCTCTTTGCTGTTAGTCAGTTAGGTGCCATACGTGATACACGCTTGGGCAATCATATCTCGAAAGAGACATGGCTGACTGGGCAGAAGATTATCCCGCAGTAGGTTGCCATTGCTTTCTGCAGTAGAATGGTTGCCAGCCAAGGCTACAGAACCCAACCTGTCCTGTTATTTGACTCATAGGTAAAGGGGGAAGAGATGTATTATATTTTTAAGTTAATTAATTGGGGGATTAGTTTATTACTTCAAAACAATATAAAACTGATCCCCCACTTCATGCCCAGTAGAAGCCTTAATCATGTTTTCAACTATTATATTCAGTCAGTCAGTTAAATGCTATACGTGATACACACTTTGGGCGATCATATCTCAGAAGAGACATGACTGACTGGGCAGAAGATTATCCTGCGTAAGTGAATGCAAGGAATTCAACTGGAATTCGAACCTAGCTTCCTGATTTCTTGTTCCGAGCTGATATCCACTGCACCATGATGCGCATAGAGTAATAAAGTTGTCTTAAAAATGATACGTACGTGGTTAATCAAAGCTATGTCATGATCACAATCACAAGCTCTGTAGCTCTTCAGAGTCGTAGGGGCATCACACATGTACTACTACAGCAGAACTAGTATTTTGGGGGCAAAATTTGTTTTTTTAATCATATCACCCCGAGCAAGGTGGTAACGCCACTGATGTGCAGGGAACTACTTAAGAGTATAAAGATTGGAAAAGAGAAAGCCGGGAACCACATCCTAAACAGGGAACAAGGGATGAGCCTCTACACCTGTTCAATAGACGTGGGTGGAGTGTGAACCGGGCGATAGTTTAGTGTATCTACTCCAATTGAAAAAAAAAAAAACGAAAGAAAAGAGTGAAAAGATGGGAAAAGAGAAAGCCAGAAACCACATCCTAAACAGGGAACAAGGGATGACCCTCTACACCTGTTCAATAGCCTGATGGAACCCAATCCTAACCAGGCAGGTCTGAATTCAGAGTTTCCCTTCTTCAAGATTGGCTGCCACCCAAAACGAAAGAACCCAGTCTATCTTGCTATTTACCCATAGCTTTGGGAGGAAAAGAGATGGATTCATATATTTCCCAAGAGTATTAGCATATAAATGAATATAATGAATTTGACTGAAATCCAAACTCTATTTCGTCCGAATCACAATCCATTACTCCTCCTTGCCATGGTGAAGGCACAGTGGAGTAATGGATAGCGTTATGGATTTAGGAATAAGAGAGCCAAATTCAAATTCCAGTTGAGTTCATTACATTCACTTACGCGAATACACTTGAGAAATCTCTTCTACCCCTAGCTATAGGTAAAGAGTAAAACAGACTGAGTTCTATAGCCCTGGCTGGCAACCAGTCTATCACAGTAAGAATTAGCAACCTACTGTAGAAAAATCTTCACACTACATGCAGTTGGGATCACTCATGGAGTCAAAAAGTCCCATGAAACTTATTCTAGAGAAGTCAGCTCAACTCGCCCAGGGTGAATGCCGCCAGCAGTAAATAGTCCCCTAGGCCTCCTATGTAGAAATATCTAAATAAATATCACTAAAAAATATAATATACGTAAATCACACATATATATACCATAAACACACACACACACACACACATGCATGCATACAAGCTCTAACACACTTACATACACACATGAGCACAAAGTACAATTAATGACAACGGCAGCAGCAGCAGGTAGGAATGACCATTCCTTGAAAGGCACTGACTCATGCGGACAGACACACGCTCATCTGTCATTCTGAAGATGAGATTTTCATCTCGAAATATTAATGTGTAATAAATAGGTAATACCCAAAAACTTCTTTACCTTGCTTTATTTTACTAAACGCATTGTGACAGCCTTCAAAACCTAACCATATACATAATATATTTTGTTATAACCTAATATATATATGACTAATATTAAGTAAAAGAATGATTTTAAAAAGACCTGTTATTTTGTTATCCTACAAAAGAACTTTGGACAAATAATGGTTCAGGGATGAGAGAAGAACTGTATGGTATGTTGTGGTCAGTGAATCTCGGCTCGAAATGAGAAAACAGGGAGCCAAGTTTGAATTCCTGTTGAATTCCATGCATTTATTTACACACAAATGCCCTTGGGAAAGGTATTAATTCATCTCTTCCCTCCAGGACAGATTGGGTTCTATAGCCTTGGCTGGCAACCAGTTTATCACAGAAAGTAATGTCAACCTACTGCGAAGTAATCTTTTGCCCAGTCAGTCTCCCATTAGCATGTACCAGCATGGACCAGGCTTGCCTCCCAGAGAGTAAAACACTACGCCTCCTTGGTCTTACACTTTCAGCGGACCTCAAGTGGAATGACTATATCGAATCCATTGCTAAATCCGCTGCTATGAAAGTTGGTTCTCTGTGCAGGACCCGGAAGTTTTTTCTGTCTGAATCTATCCTGCACATATATAAATCTACCATCTGTCCGTGCATTGAATACTGCTGCCATATCTGGTCGGGTGCCCCTGCTATTCTCCTTGGGCTTCTCAACAAGGTACAGCGGAGGGTCTGTAATGTGATCGATACTGACTTGGCAGACTGCCTGCAGTCTCTCTCTCACTGGTGTGACGTGGCTTCCCTGTGTCTCTTCTATAAATACTTTCACGGCTTCTGCTCCAATGAACTTAGATCACTGGTGCCCACTAGGTACGAATTTGCATGAGATACTAGATTAGCAACTAGATTTACAGTGAAACCAATAAAATGCAACCGCAACTTCTACTCCAACAGCTTCTTTTCTCACACTTCCCGGCTGTGGAATTCCCTTCCACATGATTGCTTTCCCGACGTCTACAATCTCCAGGAGTTTAAATGTAAGGTCAATAGACACTTCCTAACACACTAACTCGCTCCCATTCTTTCAAACACTCTTCCCATCTACCCTAACCTCATCCTCGGTATCCTTACCCATCTATCACCTTCCTTCTGACATCTCCTATATCTAATCACTCCCTCTCTTTACCTTCCCCTATGTAGCCCCATGAGCAATAGTGGCAATGGAATGCCTTGCTTGGGGTGAAATGTTTAAAAAAATCTAAAAAATGTCTGTCTCTTTCAAGACATGATTGCCCAAAGTCTGTATCATGTATAGCACTTACTAACTGAAGAACTATAAAATTGACAGTTACAATTTTACATAAAGAAATGTGGAAGATACATGGACTAACATTAAGTATGTATCCTGGGCACAGCCTCCACATACCATTACCCAGGCCTGCACACTGGAGAAGTCACTCCAGTCTTCCCATCAAAGGATTGAATTCTGACCAAACATTGCTACCTTTATCTAGTGAGGTAAATAGATGCTTATTACTAAAAACAAATACCTATACAGTTAATAGTTTTTGTTGACTTACCTGAACTCCACCTGTCCATTGACAAGTGCCACAGAGAAGAAATCTCCTCTTGCATTTGGCCTTTCAGAGCTGAACAGCAAAAGACCATCTGGGGATGAGGCTTTGATTTCAAGATAGATGTGGAATTCTTTGTAAGCGTCACGCAGAACAGGAAATGCAATGTACCCTCTTCCATCCAATTTTGGGTAACGTACAACAATTTCTTGAAAAAGACAGAAAGCAAAAAAAAAACATGATTAAAATAATAACAGATTTACACATGCACACAACTAAAAGTAAGGAGTTAATTTTGCAGAACTGGTGGTTGGTTGTTTTGTTTTAATGGCAAATCAACCTCAGCGGGTCATTTATTGCCAACTAAACTTTATTTATTGCTGGGAATACCTTTTTCTTTCAACAATTTATTGTTGTTTTTTTATATAAATTTTGTGTCTAGTAATACATTTTTCTTTTCGAGTATCAAGATTCATTGGGATTTGTTTTTAAGGGCAGGGTCCCCAAGTCCTACCCTTGTTATTTAACATATAACTGGAGAGAAGAGACAGATTAATACCTTTCACAAGGGTACCAGTGCTTAAGTGAATGCAGGGTATTCAACTGGAATTCGAACTCGGCTCACTGATTTCTCTTTCCAAGCCGATATCCACTGCACCACAACGCACATCTGTCACTATATGCTGACAGCACCTGGTATTCCCAAGTGGTCACCCATCTAAGTACTGACCAGGCTCAACGTTGCTTAACTTCGGTGATCAAGTGAGAACCAGTGTATTCAACATGATAGGCCGTAAGCAAGCACACCCATCACTAAATGCTTACAGCACCTGGTATTCCAAAGTGGTCATCCATTTAAGTACTGACCAGGCTCAACGTTGCTTAACTTCGGTGATCGAGCGGGAACCTGTGTATTCAACGGGATATGGCCGTTAGCACGCACATCCGTCACTAAACGCTTACAGCACCTGGTATTCCCAAGCGGTCACCCATCTAAGTACTGACCAGGCTCAATTTTGCTTAACTTCGATGATCGAGCGAGAACCGGTATATTTAATGTGATAGGCCGTAAGCTTTGCGGAACTGAATCCACTCTTCAGAAGACTTGATTGTAAAACTGGCTTTATTTTCACTTATCATATTTTTTCTTTAAAAAACACTAGTTGATGACTATGTGTATCATATTATGTCTTACCAATTTTATGTGGATGCATTTATATAAAAAATAATATTAATAATTTCTAAAAAGTTATAGTAAGGGATTCTATTGAGTCTTACTTGTTGTTACAAAAAAGTTTTAATTCATGAAGTAGTTGTTAAATAGAGAAATTAGAAATAGAACGTTTGGAAGATTGTAGAATATTTGAGTAAAATCTAGAGAATTCGAAAGGATTCTAGAATATGAAAATTAGATGTTAGCTCCTATAAAAATAAGTTTTGGGAAGAGAGTAGTTAGTTGTTAAAAGGATTTGCTGACATTATCAACTCTGGCCCGATTTGGGATTTGTATGTCCAACCGAAAGAATCTCTAAGAAAAGTTGCCAACCAACTAAAACCTGAGAGAGAACCTCATGAAACTAAGTGGATAAATAGTAATTTTTGACTCTTTCTTTGACCAAATAAAAAAAATTATTCTTTATATATACATTTAAGGATTTCCAAAAAGTATAGCATTTAAAAAAAGTTAAACACTTAAAACCACTTAAAAGCACTTCCAAAAAGTATAGCACTTATAGCGGATGCGCGTTGTGATGCAGTGGAATGACAAATCAGGGAGCCAAGTTCAAATTCTAGCTGAATTCCTTGCATTCACTTATGCGCAAATACCCTTGGGAAAGATATTAATCCGTCTCTTCCCTCCAGTTATGGGTTAAATAACACAACAGATTGGGTTCTATAGCCTTAGCTGGCAACCAGTCTACTGCAGAAAGCAATGGCAGTGAGATAATCTTCTGCCCAGTCAGTCATGTATCTTTCGAGACATGATCGCCCAAGTGTGTATCACATATAACTGACTGACAGCAATTAAATTACTTGGCTAGCTTAACTGAATATTTGACTCCTTACGTTTCCCTTCTCTCATCGTAACTCTCTCCAGTAGTAAATTCTATGTTTCTTGTTATGAATGCAACAAATATTATATATTTGTAAATATTTTATTTGGTGTTTTTTGTAAATTAAATATTTGTCTGTGATTTAACTTTGAGTTTTGGTCAATCATTTTTTTTTTCTTTTGTTACAACTTAACACGTAACACCAATAACACAAAAATAATGATTTATCCCATTTTGATTACAAGGAAAAATAGAAAAGACATATCATAGAGGCTGTTTGGTTTCAGTGAGAAAAAGAAAGTAAAAAGAAAAAAAGTAAAAAGAAAACAAAAGAGAAGAAGAAAGAAAGAAAATTCTTCCATGTCTCAGATCTGCATCAGTGGAAGAACATGTCAATTTCACATCTTCTTGTGAATCCATTCTTATGGTATGCATACCATTATCTCTACTGCATAATCTCTTAAGCTATGCATCTTACTTTCTATACTTACACTCATACAAGACCATATCATGTTAAATACAGCGGTTCTCACTCGATCACCAAAGTTAAGCAACGTTGAGCCTGGTCAGTACTTAGATGGGTGACCGCTTGGGAATACCAGGTACTGTAAGCGTTTAGTGACGGATGTGTGTGCTTACGGCCATATCACATTGAATACACCGATTCTCGCTCGATCACCAAAGTTAAGCAACATTGAGCCTGGTCAGTACTTAGATGGGTGACTGCTTGGGAATACCAGGTGCTGTAAGCGTTTAGTGACGGATGTGCGTGCTAATGGCCATATCCCGTTGAATACACAGGTTCCCGCTCGATCACCGAAGTTAAGCAGGTGAGCCTGGTCAGTACTTAGATGGGTGACCGCTTGGGAATACCAGGTGCTGTAAGCGTTTAGTGACGGATGTGTGTGCTTACAGCCATATCACATTGAATACCACCGATTCTCGCTCGATCACCAAAGTTAAGCAACATTGAGCCTGGTCAGTACTTAGATGGGTGACCGCTTGGGAATACCAGGTACTGTAAGCGTTTAGTGACGGATGTGTGTGCTTACGGCCACCATCACATTGAATACACCGATTCTCGCTCGATCACCAAAGTTAAGCAACATTGAGCCTGGTCAGTACTTAGATGGGTGACCGCTTGGGAATACCAGGTACTGTAAGCGTTTAGTGACGGATGTGTGTGCTTACGGCCATATCACATTGAATACACCGATTCTCGCTCGATCACCAAAGTTAAGCAACATTGAGCCTGGTCAGTACTTAGATGGGTGACCGCTTGGGAATACCAGTTACTGTAAGCGTTTAGTGACGGATGTGTGTGCTTACGGCCATATCACATTGAATACACCGATTCTCGCTCGATCACCAAAGTTAAGCAACATTGAGCCTGGTCAGTACTTAGATGGGTGACCGCTTGGGAATACCAGGTACTGTAAGCGTTTAGTGACGGATGTGTGTGCTTACGGCCATATCACATTGAATACACCGATTCTCGCTCGATCACAAAAGTTAATAACAGTAGGCCTGGTCAGTACTTAGATGGGTGACCGCTTGGGAATACCAGGTACTGTAAGCGTTTCGTGACGGATGTGTGTGCTTACGGCCATATCACATTGAATACACCGATTCTCGCTCGATCACCGAAGTTAAGCAACATTGAGCCTGGTCAGTATTTAGATGGGTGACCGCTTAGAGATACCAGTTACTGTAAGCGTTTAGTGACGGATGTGTGTGCTTACGGCCATATCACATTGAATACACCGATTCTCGCTCGATCACCAAAGTTAAGCAACATTGAGCCTGGTCAGTACTTAGATGGGTGACCGCTTGGGAATACCAGGTACTGTAAGCGTTTAGTGACGGATGTGTGTGCTTACGGCCATATCACATTGAATACACCGATTCTCGCTCGATCACCAAAAGTTAAGCAACATTGAGCCTGGTCAGTACTTAGATGGGTGACCGCTTGGGAATACCAGGTACTGTAAGCGTTTAGTGACGGATGTGTGTGCTTACGGCCATATCACATTGAATACACCGATTCTCGCTCGATCACCAAAGTTAAGCAACATTGAGCCTGGTCAGTACTTAGATGGGTGACCGCTTGGGAATACCAGTTACTGTAAGCGTTTAGTGACGGATGTGTGTGCTTACGGCCATATCACATTGAATACACCGATTCTCGCTCGATCACCAAAGTTAAGCAACATTGAGCCTGGTCAGTACTTAGATGGGTGACCGCTTGGGAATACCAGGTACTGTAAGCGTTTAGTGACGGATGTGTGTGCTTACGGCCATATCACATTGAATACACCGATTCTCGCTCGATCACCAAAGTTAAGCAACATTGAGCCTGGTCAGTACTTAGATGGGTGACCGCTTGGGAATACCAGGTGCTGTAAGCGTTTAGTGACGGATGTGCGTGCTAATGGCCATATCCCGTTGAATACACAGGTTCCCGCTCGATCACCGAAGTTAAGCAACGTTGAGCCTGGTCAGTACTTAGATGGGTGACCGCTTGGGAATACCAGTTACTGTAAGCGTTTAGTGACGGATGTGTGTGCTTACGGCCATATCACATTGAATACACCGATTTCTCGCTCGATCACCAAAGTTAAGCAACATTGAGCCTGGTCAGTACTTAGATGGGTGACCGCTTGGGAATACCAGGTACTGTAAGCGTTTAGTGACGGATGTGTGTGCTTACGGCCATATCACATTAGATACACCGATTCTCGCTCGATCACCAAAGTTAAGCAACATTGAGCCTGGTCAGTACTTAGATGGGTGACCGCTTGGGAATACCAGGTGCTGTAAGCGTTTAGTGACGGATGTGCGTGCTAATGGCCATATCACAGCATTGAATACACCGATTCTCGCTCGATCACCAAAGTTAAGCAACATTGAGCCTGGTCAGTACTTAGATGGGTGACCGCTTGGGAATACTAGGTGCTGTAAGCGTTTAGTGACGGATGTGTGTGCTTACGGCCATATCACATTGAATACGCCGATTCTCGCTCGATCACCAAAGTTAAGCAACATTGAGCCTGGTCAGTACTTAGATGGGTGACCGCTTAGGGCCACCAGGTGCTGTAAGCGTTTAGTGACGGATGTGCGTGCTAATGGCCATATCCCGTTGAATACACAGGTTCCCGCTCGATCACCGAAGTTAAGCAACGTTGAGCCTGGTCAGTACTTAGATGGGTGACCGCTTGGGAATACCAGGTACTGTAAGCGTTTAGTGAGGAATGTGTGTGCTTACGGCCATATCACATTGAATACACCGATTCTCGCTCGATCACCAAAGTTAAGCAACATTGAGCCTGGTCAGTACTTAGATGGGTGACCGCTTGGGAATACCAGGTGCTGTAAGCGTTTAGTGACGGATGTGCGTGCTAATGGCCATATCCGTTGAATACACAGGTTTACGCTCGATCACGAAGTTAAGCAACGTTGAGCCTGGTCAGTACTAAGATGGGTGACCACTTGGAAATACCAGGTGCTGTAAGCGTTTAGTGACGGATGTGTGTGCTTACGGCCATATCACATTGAATACACCGATTCTCGCTCGATCACCAAAGTTAAGCAACATTGAGCCTGGTCAGTACTTAGATGGGTGACCGCTTGGGAATACCAGGTGCTGTAAGCGTTTAGTGACGGATGTGCGTGCTAACGGCCATATCCCGTTGAATACACAGGTTCCCGCTCGATCACCGAAGTTAAGCAACGTTGAGCCTGGTCAGTACTTAGATGGGTGACCGCTTGGGAATACCAGGTGCTGTAAGCGTTTAGTGACGGATGTGCATGCTCACGGCCATATCACGTTGAATACACCGGTTCCCACTCAATCACCGAAGTTAAGCAACGTTGAGCCTGGTCAGTACTAAGATGGGTGACCACTTGGAAATACCAGGTGCTGTAAGTGTTTCGTGATGGATGTGCGTGCTTATGGCCCTATCACCTTGAATACACCAGTTCCCGCTTGATCACCAAAGTTAAGCAATGTTGAGCTTGATCTGCACTTAGATGGGTGACCGCTTGGGAATACCAGGTGCTGTAAGCGTTTAGTGATGAATGTGCATTGTGGTGCAGTGAATATTGGCGCAGAAAGAGTAATCAGTGAGCCAAGTTCGAACTCTAGTTGAATATCCTGCATTCACTTAAGCACTGGTATCCTTTGGGAAAGGTATTAATCCGTCCCTTCCCTTATAGTTATGGATTAAATAACAGGGTAGGACTTGGGGACTCTTCCCTTAAAATATGTCACATTTTAAATAAATGTTTATAATTATTTTAATATACATTTTTCTTGAAGTTCTAAGTGGCCTAGCATATATAATGTTGATCTTCTAAAATTGTTTCAAAATTATTTTAAGCTATACTCATATTTTGGCAGAGATAGTCTACAAAATGAGTAAAAACAAAGAAAAAATGATAAAAGAACACCCCCAAACTTGAATTTAATAAAATGTTTTGGGATATATACACACACACACACACACACATATATATATATATATATATATATATATATAGAGAGAGAGAGAGAGAGAGAGAGAAAGTAACCAACCTGAAGATCCGGTTAGGTGAAACCTTGGGAGGTTCGTTGGCTCTTTAGGTTAGTTACTTTCTTTGTTTGCTCTACTTGTGTATTGAGCATTTTTTGTTTTAGGTTACTCGTCTTGGGGTTTTTCTTTGTGCTACGTACTTTGACTGATGTTCAAGTGCTTAGCTCTTTCTTTTTTTATTTCCATTTTTTCCTTCCACGTATATACTCGGAGGGTTTTTCAAAATGAGTATAGCGATAAGTTTATATATATATATATATATATATATATATATATTAGGACCTTCAATAAGTTCTTAACTGTGTGTTTAGTTTCAGATGGTAATGCATCTGTATGAAAGTATCATAAGCAAGCTTGAAATTCAGTTGAAGTCATTTTGCCGAAATGTAAACAACTTTGTTTTTCATAGTGTTACACATGTTGGATTTCATGTCAAAGAAAGTGTATTTGTAGGAAATTTTACTGCACTACTTTATTGAATAGAAATCTGCAGCTGAAGCACAGAGAATTCTTGTTGAGACTTATGACAACCATACTCTGTTGGAAACAATATGCAGAGATTGGATTAAATGCTTAAAAAATGATTTTGATGTTGAAAATAAGAATGCTCATGCATACCAAACATGTTTGAAAACGAAGAATTGGAGGCATTAAATCATGTTGACTCATGTAAGGCACAAACTAAACTTGCAGAATCATTAGGAGTTGATCACATAACAGTTTCAAAACATTTAAAAGCATAAGGAATGATTCAAAAGCAAGGACATTCGGTACCATACGAGCTGGAACCGAGAATCAAGGAATGGGATCTTGTCACATGTGAACAGCTGCTTCAGTGGCAGAAAAGAAAAGTTCTTTTGCATCATAACTGTTGATGAAAAGTGGATACACTACAATAAAACTAAGCATAGAAGATCATGGGCAATATCCAGCCACGCATCAACATCGGCAACAAAGCCAAATATCCATTGTTCGAAGCTTCTGCTTTGCATTTGGTGGGATCAGCTGGTGTAGTTTAGTATAAGCTGCACAAACTGACTGAAATCGACATGGGAGATTGCTATTGACCAAAATTGACATGTTTGAGGCAAGTATTAAAGAAAAAAAGGACTGCTATACGGGCAGAGACGCGACAAAGTGATTTTGCAACATGACAACACTAGGCCACATGTTGCAAAATGGATGGAAACCTACTTGGAAATGCTTAAATAGAAAGTCCAACTCCACCTGCTGTATTCACCAGATATTGCTTTGTCTGATTATCAATTTTTTCTATTGATAGCACATAGCCTGGCTGAGCCTCACTTTCATTCTTATGAAGATGTCAAAAAATGGGTTGACTTGTAGTTTGCCTCAAAAGACATGTTTTTCTAATGTGAAATTTAAATAGAGATCACCAAAGCGTTTGACAGAGTCTGGCATGCTGGCCTTCTATTCAAGCTGCGAGGTTGTGGTATAACTGGACAATTGTTTGACCTTATCCAGTCATTCCTTTCAAATTGCACAATGAAGTTAGTCTTGAATGGACATGCCTCCCAAAAACAACATACGAAGGTGGGTATCTCTCAAGGCTCTATTCTCGGTTCAATGCTTTTCCTTATCTACATTAACGATCTCCCAGATGTAATAAGATCCCAAGTAGGCATATATGCTGACGACACTATGGTTTATTCTTGTATCGATAAAAAATCTGCCGAGGCTGACAAAGCAAATCTTGCTGCTGAGCTTGAAAAGAACCTCAAATCTGTGGCGGACTGGGATAAGAAATGGCTAGTTCTTTTGTTAATATTGCACAATAACATGTGCATCAAATGAACTGCTCTGGTGTCCAGTTTTTACTCTCTCTTCCCCATGCTAGTCTCTTCTTATTGGCTGGCCAAAACAAAGGCTTCCTGGCTGCCTTGTAAAATTTTGCAAAGTAATAATAACAAAAAAATCTGTTCTATTTTCATTTAGAATTATCTACTTGGCAATAAATACTAAAATTAGTATGAAATACATGTATTTTTTTAAAAACTGGGGTGGCCTAATAATTATGGCCAGTAGTATATAAGTAAATTAAACCTAGTGAGCCAACAAATCTACCAAGGTCTCAACTAAGTGGATCTTCAGGGAACGTTGGCCAATGTTCCCTGAAGATGCGCTTAGGTGAAACCTTGGTAGGTCTGTTGGCTCACTAGGTTTAATTTACTTATTCTGCTCTGCTTAAGTATTGAGCTCTTTTTTGTTAGGTGATTACTCATCTTGGGTTATTTCTTTGGGCTACGTGCTAGCTCAGTCTGAATCACTTTGGCTGATGTTTATATACTTAGCTCTTTCTTTATTAACAACCATTTTTTCCTTCCACAGATATATACACAGAGGGTTTTTCGAAATGAGTATATTTATAAGTTTGTGTTTATATATATATATATATATATATATATATATATATATATATACCTAACCTCATGACAACTTAAGAAAGTTGAAAACTTGGACTGTATTTCTAAAATGAACGTTAGACAATTTCTGACGGAATTTCTTCCTTATCAGTGAAGGATTATTCGTAATTTGGAAAAGTTGATCAATAAAATTAATTGTCATAAAATGTCTGTTGTATTATAGAACATTCGTTGCCTAAGCATATGCATACATACATATACACACATGCCAGCAGACCCAAAGGGAGAATGAGTGAGTGACGAAGAAATGGAGAAAAAAGTAAAGCCCTAGGTTTACTGGAAAGATAAGAAAGTCAGGTAATGGCATACAAATTTTAATCTATTAAAATTCTTTTTGAAGAGATAGAACAAGGGAAAGATAAAAGAGAGGTTTGGAATAGAAAATGATTCTTTTTTGCATATGAAATTACTTCATGTTTGTATAACATTAGGGGAAGATAACGACAGGCAAGGAAAACTGGAAGGGATAATGGGGCAAGATGTGAAGGTAACAGTGAGCTGGGAAAGTACAGGTGAGTTAAAAAGGTAGAAGTGAGTTGAAAAGATACAAGTGAATTGGGAAAGTACAGGTGAGGTGAATTGAGAATATACAGGTGAGGTGAATTGAGAATATACAGGTGAGGTGAATTGAGAATATACAGGTGAGGTGAATTGAGGATATACAGGTGAGGTGAAAGGTACAAGTAAATTGAAAAGATACAAGTGAGTTAAGAATGTACAAGTGAATTGGGAAAATACAGGTGAGGTGAGTTGGGAAGGTACCGGTTGAGTTGGGAAGGTACCGGTTGAATTGGGAAGGTACCGGTTGAATTGGGAAGGTACCGGTTGAGTTGGGAAGGTACCGGTTGAGTTGGGAAGGTACCGGTTGAATTGGGAAGGTACCGGTTGAATTGGGAAGGTACTGGTTGAGTTGGGAAGGTACTGCTTGAGTTGGGAAGGTACCGGTTGAGTTGGGAAGGTACCGGTTGAATTGGGAAGGTACCGGTTGAATTGGGAAGGTACCGGTTGAGTTGGGAAGGTACCGGTTGAGTTGGGAAGGTACCGGTTGAGTTGGGAAGGTACTGGTTGAGTTGGGAAGGTACCGGTTGAGTTGGGAAGGTACCGGTTGAGTTGGGAAGGTACCGGTTGAGTTGGGAAGGTACCGGTTGAGTTGGGAAGGTACCGGTTGAGTTGGGAAGGTACTGGTTGAGTTGGGAAGGTACCGGTTGAGTTGGGAAGGTACCGGTTGAGTTGGGAAGGTACCGGTTGAGTTGGGAAGGTACCGGTTGAGTTGGGAAGGTACCGGTTGAGTTGGGAAGGTACCGGTTGAGTTGGGAAGGTACCGGTTGAGTTGGGAAGGTACCGGTTGAGTTGGGAAGGTACCGGTTGAGTTGGGAAGGTACCGGTTGAATTGGGAAGGTACCGGTTGAGTTGGGAAGGTACCGGTTGAGTTGGGAAGGTACCGGTTGAGTTGGGAAGGTACTGGTTGAATTGGGAAGGTACTGGTTGAGTTGGGAAGGTACAGGTTGAATTGGGAAGGTACCGGTTGAGTTGGGAAGGTACTGGTTGAATTGGGAAGGTACTGGTTGAATTGGGAAAGTACCGGTTGAGTTGGGAAGGTACCGGTTGAGTTGGGAAGGTACTGGTTGAATTGGGAAGGTACTGGTTGAGTTGGGAAGGTACCGGTTGAGTTGGGAAGGTACCGGTTGAGTTGGGAAGGTACTGGTTGAGTTGGGAAGGTACTGGTTGAGTTGGGAAGGTACCGGTTGAGTTGGGAAGGTACTCGTTGAGTTGGGAAGGTACAGGTGAGTTGGGAAGGTACTGGTTGAGTTGGGAAGGTACTGGTTGAGGTGGGAAGGTACAGGTGAGGTGGGAAGGTACAGGTGAGTTGGGAAGGTACTGGTTGAGGTGGGAAGGTACAGGTGAGGTGGGAAGGTACAGGTGAGTTGGGAAGGTACAGGTGAGTTGGAATTGTGCGAATGAGTTTAGTAGGTACAGGTAAGTTAAAAATAAATGGGTGAATTTAGAAGATACAGACAAGTTGAGGACGTACAGGTAAAAGAAGTTACAAAAGAAGAGGAATGAGAAAATGTTCGTTGTCAACAGACTTAAAATTTCCGCATATCCACCTCACTTAAGTGGAAATTATGATTCGAATGTAAAAAAATAACAACCAGTAGGTTAAGTGAAAACTTGACGAAACTTCAGGAACACCTTGAAGTGAAAAGGACTGCAAATTCTGATTAATTACTTATAACTGTGTAAAGTTTCCTGATACCTTTCAATATCAACCATTAATTGCAATTAATTAACAACTTTTGAGAGAGAGAGATTTAATTATCAAGAGTTGGCTAAGAGAGTTAATGAAAATAGAGAACTATTTACATACAAAGACTGATGAAATATAAATATATTTATATATATCACTATTTCTGAGATGAGGAAATGTAACTATTTACACTAATTATATTATTCCGACTAATGTCTCCATCTTTATTGCCATATTCACAGTCTATATTTCTGAGATGAGGAATTGGAATTATTTACACTATTTACATTGTTTGGACTGTTGTCCTCATCTTTATTGCCATATTCACAGTCTATATTTCTGAGATGAGGAATTGAAAATATTTACACTATTTACATTGTTTGGACTGTTGTCCTCATCCTTATTGCCATATTCACAGTCTATATTTCTGAGATGAGGAATTGAAAATATTTACACTATTTACATTGTTTGGACTGTTGTCCTCATCCTTATTGCCAGATTCACAGTCTATATTTCTGAGATGAGGAATTGTAACTATTTACACTAATTACATTGATCAGTGCATTGTGATGCTGTATATATCGGCTCAGAATAAGAAATCAGTGAATTGAGTTTGAATTCTAGTTGAATTCCTTGCATTCACTTACGCTCAAATACTTTTTGGAAAGGTATTAATCCATCTCTTCCCTCCAGTTATAGGTTAAATAACTGGACAGATTGGGTTCTATAGCCTTGGCTGGTAACCAATCTACCGCACGAAGCAGTGGTAATCTACTGTGGGATAATCTTCTGCCCAGTCAGTCATGTCTCTCTCGAGACATGATTGCCCAAGCATGTATCACGTAAGGCACTTAACTTACTGACTAATACAGGGAAATATTGATAAACATTGAAAAGATATTTTATCCAATTTTTTATAGCGTGACTTGGAGTTTCATACTGTATGCAATCATCAGGGGCATGTTATGAACTGCACCTGATGACTGAATAGGGCATGTAACTCTGAGTCATGTCATATATGTAGAATATATATTTATTATAAATTATATTTTAGAACATGTACATAATTATATGACATATATGCAGTTATATATAGTATTATTATGCACATGTTGTAAAATATAATTTATAATAAATATTCACTGCTCTATATATCATATATTGAGTACTGTTTTAAATTAATGTTTTGGACATTGTAAGAATTCTTTCTTCGTTGTGTATTCACTCGGATATATATATATATACACTTATTTATATGCATACAAACATATACAAATAAAAATACACATACATATAAATTGATGCTTAAATATGAAATTAAATTCTTTGTTCATATTTCTACACTTACTAATTATTAAAATTTTTTTATTTAGTTTTTTATTATATATATGTGCGCGTGTGTAACATATACATGTATGCGTATTTTTATGTGAGTGTTTATGTCTGCATATATGTATGTGTATATATATATCTTTCATTTGTATACGAATTATTATGCGACCTAGGTTTCAACCATGTGGTGTCTTCAGGCAATTTGCAGTAACTGATTTTACAGTTTACCGTTTTTTTTAAGAACTCTCACGTAACAGTGGATTTTTTTGAAAGCTCACATGATGGGGAATTTTGAATGTGCAATTTTTAAAATTACAAGAAATTATAACATATTCATCCATGGTTGTGTGAACTTAACGTGTGGAAATTGAAATCAGAATATGAAAAAAACCCAGACATAACGTAGAGTATGGTAAAAACAGCCAAGCCTCACAACGGTAGCAAAATATGTAGACTGTGCAAGGAAGAAAAGTTAGAGATTATGCTGTTCCCAAACAAAAACGAACTATTGAATGAAAGAATGGAAATTATGACTAAGTGTAACAATACTAAGAAATACCTCTTAGGTTCATACAACCATGGATGAATAAATTGTAATTTCTTGTAATTTTAAAAATTGCATGTTCAAAAATTCCCTGTCACGTGAGCATTAAAAAGAAACCACTGTTGCATGAACGTTCTTAAAAAAACAGTTAATGATAAAATCAGTTATTGCAAATTGCCTAAAGACACCACATGGTAGAAACCTAGGTCGTGTAATAACTCATTTACAAATGAAAAATATTAAAAAGTTCTACAATATAATTGTATTGAACACTTTTTAATACAGATGTGAACTGGTCTAATTTTATCATGACCAAAAACTAATTAAGCAATCAATATATATTGTTCATTCAGCAATGAAATAGAACACTCTCAGCTATTGGGTGTGTATAATGATAATATACATGCTAAAAAGTCTGCCTTCTTCTTCCGAGCGCCCATAACTCAGAGGTAGAATTGCCGACTGACGCCAATTCTGTTGGGTTTCAATCCTGGGTTAGTAGCAATCGGAGTCTAACCGTACTAATGAGCTGTGATACAGTGAAACAGATCTATCTGCGGATGACTATATATATATATATATATATACACACACACATCACACACAACCTACTGAAGAACTGATGTCCCTTACAGTGAAGTGTAAAACTGACATTCACTATTGATTATGTCTCCACACACATATGTAATATAGACGCTCGATTTAGAACCTGACGTATTTATTTAATAAAAAAAAACAGTTGTTTGAAGGAGGAAGGGGTGCTTATTTTAAAAGAAGCAGTTTTTAGCCATTTTTCATCTTTTATTCATGAAACTCTCAGAAATGTATGAGTCATCAAAATAAACAACATCAAGAATAGCCTATTACTTTTATGATAAACAAAATTTTGTTAAATTCTTCAAAGTCTTTCAATATCAACATCTTCAGCATCCTCATCAACAGCTATCATTTCTCAAATATATTCCATTAGTTACCCTGTGATCCTTAACAAATTAACTTATTTTAAATTCCTTAGAGAAAGCGGGTGCTAATTGAAGAGGGGCAATTATTCCAATCCGAGTGATAAATTGAATATTTACCGTACATGATGTGTAAACTATTAGATAACTTCTGAGTGTTTGTTCTTATAACAAACACATTAAACAATATGCAACGTATATGAACAGTGTTTATATATATATATATATATATATATATATATATATATATATATGATCATAGGTATGCACAAGAGTGCATTCAAAAGTGTGAGAGACATGATGGAGTAAAGGTTGGTGACTTATTTGAGGCATCAGAGAGCTCAGTTTGAATTCCAGTCTAGTTCATTACACTGACTTGCTTTCTAAGACTTCTTCTCCACTGCTATGGGTAAAATAACAAGACAGGCCATATCTTATAGCCTTGGGTGGTAACCAATTGAAAAAAGAATCTCTTAATTTAAACTGGATTGCAATATCTTAAGTGTGTGTACATGCAGGTAGGGACCACTTATGAATCCAAATGAAACTCTTAGTAAAGATTTGCATGCATAAATGAATATGACCTATGTTACTCTTGGTCAGGGTTCATTTGACAAAGCTGGATTGACTTACCAGGTGATTGCCGCAACAGGTACAAGTATTTAAAAGTGTGCCATGTAACCAAAATTTTATTAGTACCAACAGGGAATGTTGAATGCTAATTTTCAAGGTACACTAGCTTTGTTCACTTAGAAGATGGACAAAACATAATCTTGTTTTATTCAAACAGATAATCTATTTTAGTGTCTAGCAGCTTTGCTACTTCTACTCTATCAGCTTCTTTTCTCTCACTTCCCGCCTATGGAATTCCCTTCTGTATACTTGCTTCCCCGACAGCTACAATGTCCAGGAATTTAAATGTAAGGTCAATAGTCATCTCCTATCTCTCAGACTCACATCCTTTCTCTTAGGCTCTTTTCTCCATCCACTCCACCCCCATCCCACCGATATTCTCATCCTTCTCTGACCAACTTCCTGACATCCCCTATAACCTGTCCCTCCTTCTCATCACTTTCTTCCTATGTAACCAGTCCTGGGTATGACCGTAAACTGCATCTGGCAGCAAGCCCTTTGATTAGGAGGTTGTGAGAAGCATGGAACCACCTCCTAATTGCTGTTGTTTCCAAATCCACTCTGACCCAGAGTGGTACAACCTGTTAGGGTCTCTGCTATGGGCAAATAGTTAACCCCTAAACTGGGGTCAAAACACTTTGAAACTATAAAAATAGACTTTTATATAAAAATATACAGTTTTGAAGAAAAAATATTACCATAACACATTTTTGAAGGAAAAAAAATTATTACCAGCAATACATTTTTGAATACAAAACAAGACATTGCCAGTTTCTAAAAGAAAAAATTTCATCAAAATCTGACTAAATCAACCTTCTTCCTATAAGCAAACATAAAAAAGAAAATACCTTAAAACCCTACCTTTTTGGCATTAAATAACCCATAGAGGTTGATATGCCATTAAACAAAAGTGAAACTTATCAGTAACTCCATCCACACCAGTGGCGAGGAGGATGCCTTGCTTGGGTTGAAAAGATTAAAAAAAAAAAATGCATTTTGGGATGCTAGCTCAGCTGCGGACATCATGGACTGAGCATGTGAGCAATGACAAGGTTTTAGAAAGGATGGAAACAAAAAGGAAATTAATAATGATCATCAGGAAGAGACAACTAAAGTTCCTGGGACATGCAATAAGGAAGGAGGGCTTGGAGAATATGATACTAGCAGGCCAGATAGTGAAAAAAAGGGACAGGGGAAAGCAACAGATAACATATTTGAAGGATCTGATCAGGTGGATAACGGAATGAGGGTTATATGGTGTAATGGGAGAAAGCCTGCTAAAAGCCACCAGGGATAAGGAGATGTGGAAAGCCATGATCACCTACATACTGAAAGGACAGGGCACATAGAAGATATATGCCAACTATTTATAAGAAATTATCATGTGGATATAAAGTGGGGGATCAAATTTATATTATAATCAAAATATAAATTGATCCCTCATTTTGTGGCCATGCTAGTTTTGATACATTTATATTCTAGATTTATGGGCTTTAGCTAGTGGATGGCAAAGTGGGATTTGATTGGTGTAACAGGAGAAGGCATGCTAAGAGCCACCAGGGATAAGGCAATGTGGAGAGCCATGATCTCCTACGTCCTGAAAGAACAGTGCACATAGAAGAAGATATATGGCAACTGTTTATAAGAAATTATAATGTGGATATAAAGTGGGGGTGTCAAATTTATACTATAATTGGTATATAAACTGATCCTTCATTTTGTGGCTATACTAGTTTCTCTACATTTATATTCTAGATTTATGGGCTTCAGCTAGTGGATAGCAAAGTGGGGTTTGACTGGTGTAACAGGAGAAGGCGTGCTAAGAGCCACCAGAGATAGGGAGATGTGGAAAGCCATGATCGCCTACGTCCTGAAAGGATGGGGCACATAAAAGAAGAAACTCTTTGAACAGTGATAACACTGGTCAACAAAAAAAAAATTGAAATGGTGTCAAAACATCAAACAGCAGTTTTAGCTAATTTAAGGACGCTGAAAAATTAAGTTATTTTTTCTTGGTTAGCTACCATTTTTGCTGTACAGAAATAACTCATTTTTAGAAAAAAACATTTTTTTCACTTGTTTTCTATATATATAGTAGCAATAGAAGGCTGACAAGGAGAATTCGATACTTAAATTGTGGGTGCGTTGGCTGTGAGGAAATGTCTTTGAACTTTCTGCAAAATATAAATGCGCTCGGCAGATTTGGGTTTTTTAAATTAAAGTTATCTTTGAATATGAGTACAACGGACGTTAGAATGTTCATGGCAATAGAATGCTGAAAGAGTATTAATGTTTAGGAATGTGGGAACGCTGTAAGTAAGGAATGTCTGATGTTTTCGTTCTTTAGGTCAGTAAGTAGTTTTGAGACAGGGAAAGATAAGATGAGAGAGGTAAGGGAGGCTAACATAGGAAGCCGCTTGACTTGGGTCAAGGGGGCTACTAATTACAGTTGTCTCTCTCGAGTCTGGGTCTGTCTGTCTTTCTATCTTCTGTATCGGCTTTTATATCTTCTTTTTGGATCGCAGCAGATCATTTGGGAACTCATATCCGTATTTGATTCTGGGCTTCCCATTGGCCAATAAATAAAATTCGCGTAGGCTCGCGAACTGGAAATTTAATATTTAATTGATTTTTAGTTTTTCAACCGGAACATCTGTGCGAAGCCGGATGCACAACGATGAGTTTTGGTCATTTGCTTTTTGGTTGTGAGGATGCAAACATCTGGTGCCTCACTTTTGCTCGGTCGGTATCACCACATACGTGATATTGACCGATGGAAATATTTGCCAAAGTAAAATCATAGAAACCTCTCAGTTCATATTTAAACTAACAAAAATTAATCTGCTTATTCAGAAATACCATTTTTTAATAACAATCAGACCCTAAAACTTTAAGAATAACACGATTGAATATACCAAGACCAACAAATAATTTCATGAAATTATTTAATAAACTAACAGCAGACATAAAACTTTTGTGAACATAAGAACTATAGTAAACATTTTCTCTTTCTTGATTGTCTGCCATGTTCAATGTTATTTAAGTTCCTTTTGATACCCCAGCAGTAGTCAGTTATCATTTGTTTGTCCCACTGTCACCTGGTAGAACTCTTCCACTGTTTTGTCATCTTGATGGAATTGTTTTCCTTGCTCATCACTCACATTGCCGCAATTATCCGAAAATTTATCTAGATGGTATTACTGATAAATTTTATCACTTAATTTGAATTTTGGCAATAAATTAGAAAAATTCAGTATTTCTATTTTTAAATTTTTAACTCAAAGACACTTTTTTTCTTATAAAAATAATTTATTTCAGGTAACTCACATAAATTGCTCAGCCTACCTGAAAATTGATGGGTTTATTAACTAAATGTTGCAATCCGTCAATATCGCAAATTAATCTTTTTCCAAAAATGAGTCATTTCAGAACAGCAAAATAGGCAGATAACCATAAAAATCTAAGGTCATTTTTGGAATCAGCACCATTAAATTAGCTAAAAAACATGTCCTGTTTCTTGACACCAAAAATCGTGTTAGCCAGTGTAATGATATGAAGCTTCCACATATTCCTTTAGAAAAATATAAAGAAAAATTTTTATTTTCCACTTACCATCTTCACAATATTTGCCTGTGGTCCCCAAAGGGCAGTCACATTGGGGTTCGTTGTCCTTGACAACACATGTCCCATTGTTCTCACACGGAAAACTGCTGCACAACTGTAACCAAGTTACATCGACAACTTCTGCCAGATACTCAGCATTTTCACTGTTTTCAGGAGGTTGGAGGTCAGGTATCATCTTTAAATTTTGGACAGCTGCTGCTTGACTGCTTTTCTGCTTAACTGTCTTAAGTTGAATTTCTTTGCCTTTCTGAATAACAATATCCTCCTTTCCATGGTCCTTTTTGCCAGATGGGGGCATGTCATGGGGGTGCACAAAAGGCCAAAGTTCAAGACTCTGTGAGCCATGTTTAAATTCACTGACCGAATTGTCAGCAGCCAACATACCATCATCATCAGGGCTGGAGAGAAGGAGTTCCTTTTGAGTAGAACCCCAGTCATATGACTGTTTTGTGGTGTTTTTCTTTAATTTTAATCGCAGTTGTTCACTGTTTTCCTGGGCCACTGTAAAAAAAAAAAAAGAAAGAAAAACAAGAAGAAAAAATATTAATTTTCTTCACAAAAGGATCCATGTGAATTTATTATTATCCATATGGAGAAAAGAAGAGAAATTTCTGCCTTAACTTCAACAATATATACAGTCATTACGGTTTTAAATAAAAAAATTATAGTCAGTGATGACATACTGATAATGTTATAGTGTCAGTGATAAACCACACAATGTTTTAAAAGAGAGGCCAATAAAGACATATTTACTTTATGAATACAGAGTTTCAAAAAATTAATAATATTCTTTTTATAAAGATTAAAAGTAAATTGATTTATGTATTTAAAACTATATTTTATGCAATTCGCATTCACACGCATACAAACACACACATACGTATATAAGTACAATAGTTGATTTTCGAAGCAACATTTAGATATGGCATGAGGCCAAAAGTATGGATAGCCATTGAGGATCGAACTCACTTCCAAATTGTAACATGTTCTAGCTAGACAAACTTGCTAACCATTACATCATGTTATGGTGCTATCGGGGAGCCGAGTTCGAATTCCAGTTGAAATCCTTGCATTCACTTATGCAAAAATACCCTTGGGAAAGGTATTATTCAGTCTCTTCCTTCTAGTTATGGGTTAAATAAAAGGACAGATTTGGTTCTATAGCCTTGGTTGGCAAACAGTCTACTGCAGAAAGTAATGGCAACCTACTGTGGGATAAATCTTCTGCCCAGTCTGTCATGTCTCTTTTGAGACATGATTGCCCAAGCATGTATCACGTATGGCACTTGACTGGCTGAGTAGATTGCCATTGAGAGAGAGAGAGAGACAAAGATATACAAAGTTAGAGATAAGGGATGAGAGAGAGAGAGAGAGGGGGGAAATGTATAAAGATAGAGAATAAAGGGAGAAAGAGAGACAAAATAGCAAGAGAAAGACAAAGATAGAGAGATAAGGGATAACTTTAGAGAGAGACTAGCAGTATAGCCCAGCATTGCTCGGGTGTAATGAAAGTTTTAAAACTAATCTATGGTCCTGGAGCTCAGACTCTTTGAACGTTGGCACGAAAGACCAAAAAGCAATAGTTGTTTCCAGTTAAAGCGAAACCGTAGACTGAAAGAAAAATGAATGGATGTAAGTCAAATTTTGATTTCCTGGTATCGATACCAAATAAGTTTTTTTCGTTGTAAACTGAATTTTGAAGGTAAATAAGTCCTCTGAGTAAACGATATCATGGCTGAGACTAAGAACTACAATTATACCTACTTAGAGCCAAACCTGAAGCAAAAACTAAAATAAAAGGGCAGAAAAAATAGACATACAGGCAGATAAACAGACACACACACACAAACATCTTGCCTTTTATATATATATATATATATATATATATATATTATCGATTTTCTGCACTATTGTAAGAACTGCAACCATGAAACTTCTGAATATCGTTTCTAATGTCTTTGTCTATGAGTGTATCAAATTTGATTAAAATCGGACCACACCTTCTATAACCCGATTTTTTTGATTATCAATTTTTGATATTTATTGGGGAGGGGGGGAGTACCTTGACACAAAAACTAGCTAAGAACACTCGCATATGCTTATAGTACAACTGTGTAAATTTTCAAGAAAATTGGTTCAGCTGTTTCGGAGTCTATAGGTAATGGACACACACACACACACACACACAGACATATACACACACATAGACAATGTTCCATTTATAAATAAATTTAGACAATGTTCCATTTATAAATAAATTTACATAAATGTATGTCAAGATAAAGTGAGAGACAGATATATAAAGAGAAAGACAAAGATATATAAAGTTAGAGATAAAGGAGAGAGAGAGAGAGAGAGAGAGAAATATGTAAAGATAGAGAATAAAAGGAGAAAGAGAGACAGAGATAGCGAGAGTTGAGTTAAAAGGAGGGAGAACTTGAGAGAGAGAGACATCTGTCAAGTTAAAGAGAGAGACAGAGAGATATGATTAAATAAGGAAGAAGTCGGAAAAACCTTTATAAATTTGAAATGTTTTGTGGAGCTTGAACTCGGTTCGCCAGGTACACTTTCTTTGTCGTTAGACGCTAGGACACACACATATGCACCCACGGACACATATTTGTGAATACACGTGTGTATGTGACATAAAATAGAATATATTCTAAATGGCATTATATGTGACATATATATATATATATATATATATATATATATATATATATACTATAAACAAGTCTGACATTCTTTCTTGAAAAATATATTCAATAAATGATTCACTGAAATGTTTGCCAGGGTGAAACGATTAACAAAACAAAAACAAACATTTTTTAAATTGCACACTAATATCATAAAATAAATAAACAATGCCTGCATAAGCAATGAAAACAAAACAGAAATATCGGAAAGTCGAAATCTAAGGCTGCATATTCCTCATATTTACGATGAAGCTAAATAAAGGCTGAAACACATTTATGAAGATGGATCTTCCTTACCTTATTTAATGATTCTGTCAGATTTAATCAGCATTTTCAACTCGGTCTCTCTCTCTCTCTCTCTCTCTCTCACACACACACACACACATATATATATATGAATGTATGTATAAATAAAATAAATTTCGAAGTTAAAAAGTGTTGTATGATCATTTCTACATGAAATTCCTAAGAAAAAAATTATTTGGAGGGAAAAAAGCTGACATATAATTTAAACAATTAGATTAATCTAACTAATTATAAACGTATATATCATCGTTTAATGTCCGTTTTCGTGCTAGCATAGGTTGGACAGAGTTTCCTTGATGGTTCTTTTCCAGGTCGCCCGATTTGGTGTAAGGCCTGGCTGTAATCTCAATTTTCTTAAATCGTCTTTGATAAGTTTGGTCCATGTTTTATATGGTCTACCTATCATAAGTCATTGAACCATCATGAAATATTGGACCGAGTTTTACAGCTGTATGCCCTTACTGACACCAACCAGTTTAGGAGACTGGAAACTCAATGTTTTTTATCGAGACACTATCTCTAGGAAGATTATCTACCAAATTTAGAGAATTCAGCCTAACCTTTTCTTTTTCAGAGTAGGTGTAGAGGTTCTTTTATTTTAGAGTTTTCCTTCTCTTAGCCAAGTTGCTATTCAAAGCTAAAGAAAGACTCTTACCCAGCCTAAGTTTAAGAACACTATATATATATATATATATATATATATATATATATATATATATTTGGCAGCATCTTTTCATTTAAACACGTTGTATTAAACTAAAAAACAATAGAGACAACTTAGTCTTGCTTGCAGATTTTCTTTTGTACTTTCGAACATCATCGTTCATCATTAGAGTCAAATTTACAGTTTTAAACATCAACAATTGTCTTCTTGTAGCAGAAAGTGTGTACGACATTTTGAAGAACTAATAAATGTTAAGAAAAATGTTTAAAAATTTAAGGGAAGTAATAATGTAAACACGTGCCAGCGTGAAAATATGTGATCACGTGGAGGCGTGAATTATCAGATAATATGGAATATTTAGAGTTGCTATAGATTTTTAAATAACGTAAAAAAATACATTTAGAGAATTTAAGGTTCAAGGGAAGTAATCATGTGAATTATCTAACATTATTAAAAAAAAGCCTCATGAGAAAATATGAGAAAATAATACAAAAGAAAAACTGCAAGACTTAAGTTGTCTCTATCATTTTACAACGTGTTTAAAATATATATACAGTCAGTCAGTTAAGTGCCATACATGATACACGCTTGGGCGATCATGTCTCGAAAGAGACATGACTGACTGGGCAGAATATTATCCCGCAATGCGGCGATAGGTTGCCATTGCTTTCTGCGGTAGACTGGTTGCCGACCAAGGCTATAGAAACCAATCTGTCCTGTTATTTAACCCATAACTGGAAGGAAGAGACGGATACCTTTCCCAAAGGTATTTGCGCGTAAGTGAATGCAATGATGAATTCAGCTGGAATTCGAACTCCAGACTGTGCAAAAAATATTAGGACTAGAACTATCTTATCTTTTACGAAGCATATTCACAGAAATTAGCAATTTACTTGGCTTTTCACCCTGTGTTTGAATTTCCGTGAGGTTTTTTAGGAAAATCACCTCTGTCCTAATACTTTTGCACACAAGCGGTAGTGTGCAAAAGTGTTAGGAAAAGGGTGATTTTAAACTTTATTTTGATGCCTCATAAAAGATAAAATAGTTCTTGTCCAAATACTTTTGCACAGTACTCTGTGTGTGTGTGTGTGTGTGTGTGTGTGTTTTAATCTTTTCACCTCAAGCATGTCAGTAATACAACTAAGAAGATGCACTAGGAAAAAAAAAGAGAGAAAACTTTAGTAGAGAAAAAGAACAATAACATATCAGGATTAATGATAGCAGAAAATTGCAATTGACGTTAAATTTAATTTTTTGAAGATTGTGGACATTTATTTTGCTATCTAAGTTTCTGGCGTTTTGTTTTTTATGAAACTATCTAAATTACTAGTACAACTATAACTTGATTGTGTTTCTGTTGAAAATTTTGTTTCGACAAAGTTTTCAACAAAATACAAGAAACTTAGACAGCAGGGTACAAAACCAAACCACTAATAAAGAATGCAACTTCAGGGACGAACATAAATGGCCACTTCAAGGATTGCAACACAAAAGAAATCATTTACAAGGCAAAGGTACATAACCCAAATGGCCAAAATAAAATATATTTGTGTTCAACCAAAGACACCTTTAAGACCAGGTGGTTTAATCACAGGTCTACATTCAAAATACAAAAATTAAAAAATTGTACAAAATTGACTAGCCACGCGTAGAAATTAAAATCAAAATATGGAAAAGACCCAGACATAACGTGGAGTATAGTAAAAACAGCCAAGCATTACAACGGTGGCCAAATATGTAGACTGTGCCAAGAAGAAAAATTAGAGATTATACTATTCCCAAACAAAAACAAATTGTTGAATGAAAGAACGAAAATTATGACTCAGTGTAACCATACTAAAAAATACCTCTTAGGTTCATACAACTATGAATGAAAGCACCATAATTCGTTTTAATTTTTAAAATTGTGTCAGAAAATTCCCTACCACGTGAGCGTTCAAAAAACATCATTACATGAGCGATCTTAAAAAGAAAAACGGTAAACGGTAAAATCAGTTATTAAAAATCACCTGAAGACACCACTCATGGTAGAAACCTAAGTCACATAATAACTCGTTTACAAATGAAATTATATATATATATATATATATATATATATATATAGGATTAATGCAGAGAAGTTCGTCACTTAACTTATCAGGTTCATGCTGCCTTCAAAGTTTCGTGAGGACACCGTTATGGTGTCGCCACTGGTTGGTCTAAACTGTTTACACGATCTAAAACAAACATTATGTTGTCATTAACTCTTCTGTAGCTTGGTACTATTATTAGCCTGTCATCTCTAAACAATCCATTGGCTGTCTATGTAGACTATTTTGTTGATATTATATGAATAAAATATACAGGCCTATTAGTTCAGAAACCTCAGCTCCATCGAATGAACCGTCTGGTACATCAAAGACGTCCTTTTTTTTATTTTTTTAAATCAATGTTTCGCCATTGTGGAATCGTATGGATTTACGGCAATGAAAAATTATGTTGTAGGGATAAGAAATTAAGTATTAAAAGCAACCTTCTTCATTTTTACAAAAATCCATGTGTATAAAGAATTTCGCAAGTAGATGTTAAATTGATTTTCTGACCAATGAAAGCGATTTGCAAGACCATAAAAACTTCGCGATCTAGTGCGAAATTCTAGAGGACTATATAAATGGCTTCGGTCAGCGTCAGTCAGACAGTCAGATGGGAGCAGCGAGACGAAACAACTGAAATGTAACGGGAGAAACTTCAACCAAAAACCGGACGTAGGTCGCGTCACCGATTGTACTCTTTCCTTCTTTCTTGTGTGCTGATTCCTTTTACTTCTTATTCTCCATTCAAAGACATTCCTACTGAACAAACGCACATACATACATACGTACATATGAACTCTTACCAACCAATTACTACTACGAACATTTTCTATAATTCTTGATACCCTTAACCCATTATTTGTTTCTCATTGAACATTAACGGCTACGAATTCTTGTTATTCTTTCCTTTTAAAAAAATTCTGTTTTAGCATGAAAAATGTATATTTTTATTTTCCACTGTTCCACACAATCTCCAACCTTTTGCTGCCAACCAACCTTCTGCTAATTCTGCATCAAGCTTGTAAGATGTAGGGAGTTCGGTTTTGTATGACACAAGGCCGAATTAAATAAACATTAACCACTTCCCTATAGCTTCAATGTTCACATGTTCAGATGGTATGTTTAAAAATTCGGCACCAAGAACTTTCACTCATCAATATTGAAAAAAGTGTTGCGTGAAGGTTTGAATTTTTCTAGGGCCTTTATAAATCTGCCATCTGAACATGTTTATATATATATATATATATATATATATATATATATATATATAAACATGTATATAAATATATATATATATATATATATATATAAACATGTTACGGAAATTAACGAATTTTAACGAAACTTGGTTATAAGCAACCGACAATTTGTAATGAATTATTTTGAACATTATTTTAAATACTTAAACACGAGTATCGGTAAAAATAATGTTCAAAATAATATATATATATATATATATATATATATATATATATATATATATATAAGTTCCCTGACATCCTTGCGCTTGGCGAAACTAATCTTAATTTCTTAACCCTTTCCTCTGACTTCTCGTTTCCTGGCTACAAGTGTGCCTGGACAGGCGTCTACAATGAGGATTAGCTACCCTCCCTGGAAGACGGGTATCCTTGAATACGCGTGGTCATCCAGTCTATGTATATGAACTGTAGAAAATTCAGTATTCTAGGTTTTTTATATTAATAATCCGACCGTCTGAATTCGAAACAATAATAAAATAAAAATAATAAAATAAAAATAAAATAAAAATAATAAAATAAAAATAATTAAAACATTTGTAGAAACATATGTACATTAATTTAATAGCGTTAAAAAGTATTAAAAATAGTTTTTCGTTGAGTTAAATATTTTTGGGTAAGTACACAAAAAAGTGTAGTTTAGAAAAACTTAAATAGTTGATATATATATATATATATATATATATATATATATATATATATCAGAAGAATGATAGACTTTGAAAACAGAAGCTACTCTGGCATCTACGCATCGTTCATTCAGCAATTAATTAGAACACTCTCAGCTATTGGACGTGTATAATGATAATATACACGCTAACAGTTTGCCTCCTTCTACCGAGCCCCCGTAACTCAGAGGTAGAATCGCCGATTGACTCTAATTCGGTCGGGTTTCAGTCCTGGGTAAAAAGCAATCGGCTGTCTAACCGTACTGATGAGCTGTGATACAGTGAAACGGATCTGTCTGCGGATGACTATATATATATATATATATATATATATATATATATATATATATATCTCCGAGTGAGTATAGAATGAGGAGAGAAAAAAGAAAATTTTTTTTCCGTCCAAAACATTAATTTAAAACAGTGCTCGATATATGGTGTATAGAGCAGTGAATATTTATTATAAATTATGTTTTAGAACATTTACATAATTTCTTCTATAATGTACATATTTTAAAACATAATTTATAATATATATATATATAGTGAGAGAGAGAGAGAGAGTATTAAAACTTTTTAAAAAATCTTCTTATGATAAATATGCAGTGAAGAAGGTTAATTGGATAACAGCAGATTAACTTGCTGGTTGAATATCTAAAAGTATCATTGGTACTGGTAATCTTCATAAAACCAGCTTTTTTTTTATTCATTTTACACAAACTTTAACCATTGGCCGGATGTGAACACTCTGAAACTCAAAGCTTAACTAAAAACTTCGTGAACTGCGCATAGGCTCCGCACGTAGCTTCTGTTTCACTTACATGCTCAAAGAAAAAGAAAATCCAAATTTTTCATCAATAGCACCCACTCCCACCTAAAGAAAGAAAGAAAAATTGAAGCCGACCTGAGTCTAAAAAAAGAATATAAAAAAGCCATCAAAAGAAATTATTTGGCAGTTGGTCAGCACACCAGCCACGATTCACAACGTTTGTTGACAGCAACCTCGCATCTTCAATGACACCGTCTAAAAGGCCGTCGCCACAGTAATTCACACCTCACTCACCTTCTCCTACCGTACATATCCGTGGACGACTTTTCATGACTACTTATCTCTTTCAACAAGAGACATTTACACCGATTTACTACTTGTATTTTTTTGTTAATAGAATTATTTGTTTCCTGAACCTCTGTTGTCTCTTCTTTGTTCTGCCATCAAAATATAGCAGTACTCTTTTGTACCAAATACAAGCACTGTCTTAAATAGTCATATCGGTGTAAATTTTTAACTTATAAAAGAAGAATGCTAATTCAAGTAAATAGTCCACAAGGAATTTTCATAGAAGCATATTAAACATGCAACAAACTAATCATGCTTTGGAAAAAAATGATTGGAAAATAATAAGCTGGCCAAACGAAATAAGCAGCGTGCTACATTGGGAATGGGGTTGAATTAACTAATTTGTAGTATTTACATTATTCGGACTATTGTGCTCATCTTTATTGCCATTTGTATGACGTTTTGGCCGGTGTACGCTCCGGCCTTTTTCAGGGGCTAGGAATTTTGAACCGAACCCTTTATTACAATCACTGGGGTATATGAATTTCATTTCTTGTGTAGAAGTGCCTCTTCTGGTAGAAATGAGTAAAACATACTAGAGAAAACCATTAACATCAAAAATACTAGAGAAAACCATTAACATCAAAAATACTAGAGAAAACCATTAACATCAAAAATACTAGAGAAAACCATTAACATCAAAAATACTAGAGAAAACCATTAACATCAAAAATACTAGAGAAAACCATTAACATAAAAATACTAGAGAAAACCATTAACATAAAAAATACTAGAGAAAACCATTAACATAAAAAATACTAGAGAAAATCATTAAAAAAATTCCAATATGAACTCTGGTAAAAAAGGGTTATTGAACATTACATTACGTTTATAAGTCCCCAAAATTCAGTTGTTCTTGTCCTTAAGGACACATGGATAGTTCCTGTGACTTGACCCAAAGAGTTGTGAGTTCAATACCAGGCTACAGTAGTGATGAACAAGTAACTTAGAGGGTTAGAGGGAGATAACTCATGATTACCAGAAGAGGCACTACTACGGATTAAAAACAAAACCTCTGAAATAGCGGATAAATCGGTTCGTGGCATCAACAATCATCTCGTCCAATGGGTGAACTCGGCTCCAAAGCGATGGCTGTAGTCAGTGGCGTGATGGTAAATTATTGCCAAAGCAGAGAGTTACCCCAAATTTCCGTGCCCAAGGTAAGTCTTCAATTGGAAGGATGTTAAATGTGGTTTCACCTGGTGCGGAAAGATGCCCACCAGGTCTACTTACCTAAGACATACTACGCATGAATAAGCACACCTCAGCCATGTAAAGTGAAATGATCTGGTGTCTAGTGATCCTATAATTACATTTGAACATCGGATCGATGATGATGATTATCTTTTCAGACATTTGTAGTTACTACAGGGTGTCCAGTAAAAAAAGCGGTAAATTTAGAATGGCGTGAAACAACCGTTGAAAAATGGCGGTGACTGAAAAATTCAGGAAGAATTTCTGCACATTATGTTAATACCTCTGTCAAATGTTTTTCTTTGAAAAGTAGGATAACTTGACGCTCAAAATCAGTGAGTTATTTAGCCAGACGAAAAGGGCATAACAAAAGACGAAGGTTGTATATTTTGTCGCAAAAAGAAATATATAAAAGTGGGAGACTTTGTAAACAGTAGCTACTCCGGCATATACGCATCGCTCATTTGATAATGAATTGGAGCACTCTAGCTATTAGGCGTGTTTAAACGCGCTAAAAAGCCTGCCTTCTTCTACCGGACGCTCGTGGCCTAGAAGCAGAATCGCCGACTGATGCCAATTCGGTCGGGTTTCAATCCTGGGTTAGGAAGCGATCGGAGTCTAAACCGTACTGATGAGCTGTGATACAGCGAAACAGATCTGTCTGAGGATAACTATATATATATAGTGTATCGAGGCAACAAATAATTTTCTAAATATATATATATATATATTCTAATCATATACTGTTAAATATAAGAGACAATGAATGATTATTATGAATATATATATATATATATATATATATATATATATATATATATATTCTAAACATATGCTGTTAAATATAAGAGACAATGAATGATTATTATGTTTAATCATGAGCCGTTCTAAACGTCGTATTTTGGCTTTAATTTCAGCTGAAAATAAAGACAAAAATTCTCCAACATTTGGATAAGTTTTTATTGAGTTGGATCTAAGTTTTCGGCTCACATGAGCCATCTTCAGAGAGGTTATTAAGACGGTAACACAATAACATCCACCATCAGCGACGATTTTATTTTGTGTTGACATAAAACTCCACTAGACAACGGCAATAGTTACCAAAAATAACAAACGCAATTCGCAAAGTTGCAATGCGGTTCTATGACGTCACACCGCATGATAGCGCGAAATTACAACAGAACCATGTATTTAAATGCAATGTAATGTGTTATGACCAGATTTAAATGTGATTTTATTAAGTGTGGGTTGTTTGGATTTAATGTAGATGGCCTCCAATATCTGAAGGTTCTTTTTACTGTGTGTATGAGTAAGGATTATTGTATTGACTAAAATCTGTCTGATATTACCTATATTTTTTTCTGAGAAATATTGTTTAATTGTACTCTGATCAGAAAGGTGACGTGTAAGTCTACGGGAGAGCATGGTTGTAGTAATAATAACCACTCTGAAGATGGCTCATGTGAGCCGAAAGCTTAGAACCAAATTAATAAAAAAATATCCAAATGTTGGAGAATTTGTGTCTTTATTTTCAACTGAAATTAAAGCCAAAATACGACGTTTAGAACGGCTCATGGTTAAACATAATAGACATTCATTGTCTCTCTCTTATATTTAACAGTATATATATATATATATATATATATATATTGGTTGAAAGTAACGACAGGAAAGTAATCCAAACAGGTTCACCAGGCAAACCTAAGTCTCAGTTCTCGTTTTGATCTCTGAAAGGTTATTCTCACGTGAACGACGGCTCAAAACAAGCCCCCCCCCTCAAATGAGCATGCCATGTTTTATGCACTTAGCCAATGAACGCTCAGAACCAGTCAATATAAACGGCTACAAGCGGCACCATTTCTATATAAACACACAGTGCAGTCCGGTTCTCTATCCGACCGAAGCTCGTCGATTCGCCGTCTTCACACTCCCTTGCAAAACATACACCCGACTCTGGCCCTTTTGGGTCGCCGTGGCAAGTCACTGCTACAGTTACACGATCGAGCAGCAATTAATCAATCATAAAAGAACAAATCAGAGATAAATAATTACGCGAGAGTTGAATGATTCTGTCGGATTTCGTAAGATTTGAATCTGAGCTTACACACTTACACCTTTACATTCACCAATAGAAAATATCTTTTCAAAAGACAGTCGTCTCACTAAATCTTACTATGTACTGACGTCTGCAAAAAAGAAAATAACTGCAACCACTTATTTATTAGCCAATCAGAAGCAGGGAAACAAAATCTTAAAAGTTGGGCCGATCCTATTTACAACAATCATATAAATACGCGTAATTGTTGTCTTTCTCTGCAGAGAGACACTGGTCGTCAAATAGGACGAATGATCTAGGCAACATGCCTCTCTCTCTCTCTCTCCCTCTGCACTAAAACAACAAAAAATATTATTATTATTATTATTATTATTATTATTCTCGTTAAATAAATTTACACTAATTAAAACAAACTATACCCTTTTGTCTTTTGTGCAATCTTCTGATAAATTCAAATGTGGTAGGCTCATTTACGTGTGATACAAGGCTATTTCGAAAGCGTAACTGACGATCCCTACAATTACTCAAGGTCATGAATATTCAAGAAATTTATTCAAGGTCAATTATTCCTGAAAGATAAAAAAGTGATAATAATTATCCCTGTTTTCTTCAGAGGTATAAACCATAAGAAAGAGCAATATTTTTTCTTTCAGAAAATGGTTACTAACATGCCAACTAGTTCAGTCCAAGTCAGCAATGCTACATACATTTAACAAAAGTTAAAGAACCTATTAGCAGCTGTAGCAAGAACCAGATGTGGGTGAACACTGGTTACAGATCGAGAGATCAAGCTAGAGCTTAAAACAGGGACTCTACAGGCAGTATCAGGAGAGTTAATGCAGCGTTATGTCTGCTGTAAATCTGTTTCACGTTCCTCAATGCCACGTCTTCGCTCTTGAAACTCGCAGCTGACTTGTTGGGCCATTCTTTGCCGTCCTCGTTCTGCAACACATCTCGAGCACCATGTGCCCAATTGTCAACAGAAACAAAATCTGCCCTCTTTTAGTCAGTTATTGTTATGGGGAAACACACCTATTCCTCAGATAATGGACTCTCCTTCGTATATTAATACGAGTTAACAAGAAGTTCTTGAGAAGTACTTCAAAGGAGTTCTTTAGAGTTCAGAAGAACTACCAGGCCGTTGATATTAGTCAGCAGTTAGCCGAATATTAAAAACTCAGCTTTAAGTGGAAGATTACCAAGTTCCTAACATTTTGGGTACGTTAAGTCGCTTAGCAACCGACAATTATAACCTTCAGTGCGAAAACTACTCCACAACAATTATACAATTTATTTGACTCCCACCTATCGGCATTTAATTGGTTCTAAGGCAGTGGGTAATTTATATGACGGTGTCATTAACTCTTCTGTAACTTGGCACTATTATTAGCCTTTCATCTCTAAACAATCCATTGGTTGTCTATGTGGACTATTTTGTTGGTCTTATATAAATAAAATATACAGGCCCATTATTTCAGAAACCTCGGCTCCATCGAACGAAACATTTAGGACATCGAAGGTGTCCTTTTTTTGTGTTTTTAATCCATATTTCGCCATTGTGGAATCGTACGGATTTACAACAATGCAAAGTTATGTTGTGGGTATAGAAGATTAAGTATTAAAAGCAACCTTCTTCACGTTTTCAAAAATTCATAATGACGTCTGAAACCCTGGTTTTTCCTAAATAGAAAAAGGATTGACCATGTGTTTAAAGAAAAAGTCGAAACCAGATTTCGTAAGCAGATGTTAAATTGATTTTTGTCCAATGGGAGCGACTTGCAACACCAAAAAGAAGTTCGTGAGTAAGTGTTAAAAATATAGATTACAATAAAAGGACTTGATCAGCGTCAGTGAGACAGTCAGGGATGGAAGCTTCAAAGACGACAAGCTAAAATGTAACGAGAAAAGCTTCAAACTGACTCGGGCATTTGTCCTCTTTCTCTTTCCTTCTGCTGCTTACATTTACTTCGTCTTCTCCATCCAAAGACATACATACATACATACGCATAGACTCTTTCAACAATTACTATTATGAACATTTTCTACAAATCTTGATACCCTCAACTCAACTTTATCATTTAACATGAACTCTACTCTTAACTTCTTAATAATATTTCTAATTGAACATTAACTTCTACAACTTGTGTTATTCGTTTCCTTTTAATAAATTTCTATTTTAAAATGCAAAATATATATTTTATTCCTACACTATTCCACAAAATTTCACATATTCCAACCTGCCGACAACCAACCTTTTGATAACGATAAAAACCTGATAATTTTGATGATGATAATTCTTGATAGAACTTGTAAGCTGTAGGGTGTTCGGTTAAGTATGACACAAGGCCGAATCGAAGAAAAATTAACCAGCCTCCTATGGCTACAATAGCATAGGCGATTTTGTGGCTCTTTCTTCGAGAAGATAGGCCATGTCAACTATAGCTGACAGGTCTTAGATAATATCCAAATTTCTCTAATTGCTTGAAGATTCCGTTTTCAATCTAGCTTATTTTTTAAGGTTAGGAGCACAATGGCAAAATATGCATTAAAACATTACATTTCAGCGGTTAAAAAATAATAAAGTGTTCTTACAGGTGACTCAGCAAAATCCAAACCAGAAAGTGCATTTCAAATTAAAATTCTCATATTTCTATATATTGTCTCTTCAAACTTGTTTAATGAATACGAACGTAAAATATAGGCAGCCATTTTGAATTATTTGTAAGAGATTTTTCATTTTCTCATTTTATTCTCCTTATGCAATTTTCATTTATTTTCTCAACAACTTTCACCTGAAAAGATATTAATTCAACCTTTTCATCAAAGACTGTCCAATCATTCGCATCGTAATTATTTTCAGAACTATTTGCACAACGCAGCGAAAGAATCAACGCCAAAGAAAATATTTATAGTTTAATTTTTTCTAACGTTAGTTTCCTTCTTTGTCAGCCAGATAGAAAATAACTTCTTTTATCCATATTTTTCATTGAAAAATATATTTTAAATGCAAAATTTAATTTAAAATTATGAGTAAAAATACTGTAGAAGACTATTAAATTCTATCTTCCGAATATTTTTAAAAAAGAAAGAAGAAAATTAAACGTTTTATTAGTTGAAAAGAGGTTATATGCATCCCTAGCTTTGAAGAGCATCATTAAACTTGCAAATGTTATTTTTACATTAGAATTCTTTCTTGGTCTTCTTCAGACAGGTCAACTCTCCCATAGTGTGGGTAAACTTCCCGTTTTGAGCTTGTGGTGAATACGGAATTAAAAGTAACTTTTCTCTTCATTTTTTTACAAATTTTCCAATCCTGTGTGAAATCTGATTTTTGACCAATAAGAAAAAGGATTGACCCCGTACTGAAAGAAAAAGATGAAGCCAAATTTCGCGATCCGATGTTAAATTAATATTCTAACCAATGAAAGGAAGCGATTTGCAAAACTGAGAGACAAGTTAACAATCCGATGTGAAAAAGTCTGTTGCTATAAAAATAGAGAAAGAAAGTCGAATCAGTCAGAGTGATGGAAACGAGATTAGACACCGCTAAGATTTGACAAAAGAAACCACGACCCTTCAGTATTTGTCTTTATTTCTGAGATGAGGTAATATTTGCACTATTTACATTATTCGGGCTATTGTCCTCATCTTAGTTGTAATTTGTACGACTGTTCGGCCATTTTACGCTCCGGACTTCTTCAGATGCTAGAAATTTCGAACCGAACCCTTTATTATTTATTCTCATTCGTTGTGCGAAGCCTCTTTTGGTAGTCATGAGTTATATCCCTCTAACCTGACTCTCTAAGTTACTTGTTCACCACTGCTGTGGCCTGGTATTGAACTCACAGCTATTTAGCTAAAATCAAATGACAGCCAAGACGAGGACAATAGACCGAAGAATGTAAACAGTGTAAACCACGAGACACTGACCAGATATAACGTCTCCTTCTCCTGTGCTATTTTCCTTTGCCTCTACTTCTTTGTCCTCATCACTCTCGCCGTCAGCAAAGAAAAAGACGACGACAACACCTACAACAATAAGCTACTTCGACTGACTCCTAAAATTAACGCCACGATAAGTACAATTTTCCTTTATTGCTTTACCTTCCTTTTCACCTTTTCGTCGGCCATAAAAAGGGAAGAACACAGACTTTATTAGTAACCCTGTTAATTCTGTATGAACACATTTGCTACTTACAACTAGAACACTGGATTCACTTAACTCCTTACTACACTTTCTGTTTGAACTTCTACAAATCGATGGTATTCTGTTCTGTTAATAAAATTCTACTTTAACAGACAAACGAAATACTTTTATTCTTCAACCTTCTAATGATTCTGATAATCCTAAGCTGTATGAAGTTCGGCTATGTTTGACACAAGGCCAATCTAATAAGCAGGATCGAGATTCCTCGATCAGCCTTCTGGTTTCTACCTTGTAATCTTTTTTTTTTAACATATCACACCGAGCAAGGCGGTACCGCCACTGATGTGCAGGGGGCTACGTAATAATGAAAAGATTGGAAAAGAGAAAACCGGAAACCACATCCTAAACAGGAAACAAGGGATGAGCCTCTTCACCTGTTCAATAGACGTGGGTGGAGTGTGAGCCGGGTGATAGTTTAGTCTATCTACTCCAATTGGAAAAGAAAGAGAAAAGGAAAGAGTGAAAAGATTGGAAAAGAGAAAGTCGGAAACCGTATCCTAAACAGAGAACAAGGGATGAGCCTCTTCACCTGTTCAATAGACGTGGGTGGAGTGTGAACCGGGCGATAGTTCAGTCTCTCTTTGTTAACTTTTATGTATAGACTTTCGTCAAGTTTGTAATATTCTCCTTGTAAATAAATTGTTGAGCTTTCTTTACCAGAAGCGCTGCTAAATAAAAACACAAAAACATCCTAATTCTGTTTGTATTTGTCTTGAAAACCATTTCACAGTTTCGGACCCTGATTCGCTTAAACTGTTGTGATAACATTTTTTCGATAACAGATTTACTGAATCAGGCTTTGATTACACGTGTAACATTCGTGGGTCCCAAATCACACGTCCGCTGGAAACCAGAGCTGTGATTTTATAGAATGATGTTTTACAGTTAATATATTTTTTAAATCCTTCTACTTCTTTTTTTTTCTTTATTTTATTTTATTTTTTTTTAAATGCAGTCAATTAAGTGCCGTACGGGATATAAGCTTGGACGATCATGCCTCGAAAGAGACATGTCTTACTAAAAAAGTCTGATTGATTGCAATAAGTTGCCATTATTTTCTGCGGTAGACTGGATGCTAACCAAGGTCATAAAACCCAATCTGTCTTGTTATTTAACCCATAGCTGGAGGAAAGAGATGGATTAATGGCTTTCCTAAGGATATTTGCGCGTAAGTGAATGCAACGAGTTAAACTAGAATTCGATTTCTCGTTCCGAACCGATATCCACTGCACTATAACGCGTTTCACAATCGAAATGACCAAATTTTAAGAGATTTTAACACTGATAGGTTTATTTCAGTCAGTCAGTTAAGTGCCACACGTAAAACACGCTTTGGGCGATCATGTCTCGAAAGAGACGACTGAGTGGGCAGAAGATTATCCCGCAGTAGGTTACCATTTCTTTCTGCAATAGACTGGTTGCCAGCCAAGGCTATAAAACCCAATATGTCCTGTTATTTGACTCATTGGTGAAGGGGGAAGAGATGTATTATATTATTAAGTAGCAATTAGTGGGGGATCAGTTTATTACTTCTAAACACTTCTGATCCCCCACGTTATGTCCAGTAGAAGCCTTAATAACGTTTCCAACTATTATATTCAGTCAGTCAGTTAGGTGCCATACGTGATACACGCTTGGGCGATCATGTCTCGAAAGAGACATGACTGACTGGGCAGAATATTATCCCGCAGTCGGTTGCCATTGCTTTCTGCGGTAGACTGGTTGCCGACCAAGGTTATAGAACCCAATCTGTTCTATTATTTAACCCATAACTGGAGGGAAGAGACGGATTAATATTTTTCCGAAGGGTATTTGAATGCAAGGAATACGACTGGAATTCGAACTCGGCTCCTCGATTTCTCGTTCAGAGCCAATATCCACTGCACCACAACGCACATCCAGGTCTTTGCGCTTTGGATGTGCGTTGTGGTGCAGTGGATATCGGCTCGGAACGAAAAATCGGGGAGCCGAGTTTGAATTCCGGTTGAATTCGTTGCATTCACTTACGCGCAAATACCCTTGGGAAAGGTATTAATCCGTCTCTTCCTTCCAGTTATGGGTTAAATAACAGAACAGATTGAGTTCTATAGCCTTGGCTGGCAACCAATCTACCGCAGAAAGGAATGGCAACCTACTGCGAGATAATCTTCTGCCCAGTCAGTCATATCTCTTTCGAGACATGATCGCCCAAGCGTGTTTCGCGTATGCCACTTAACTAACTGAGGTTTATTTAGAAAGTCATTATGATTGTAATTAAAAATAGCTATTTAAAACAAGTCCTGACCTGGCATGTAGGCTTCAGTAACTTTTCCATTGATGTAATGTAGCTTTGTAGTGATACCGACCGAGCAAAAACGATGGACCAGATGTTTGCGCTTTCACGACCAAAAAGCAAATGACCAAAAGTCGTCGTTGCGGATCCGGGTTCTCGCAGATGTTCCGATTGAAAACTAAAAAATGATTAAATATTAAATTTCCAGTTCACGAGCCTACGCGAATTTTATTTATCGGCCAATGGGAAGCCCAGAATCAAATACAGATATGAATTCCCAAATGATCACCTGCGATCCAAAAAGTCGAAATAAAACGCCGATACAGAAAGCATCGCCAGACAGACCGACGCTGGCCGACACACACGGACTGACTAGAGAAAGAGAGGAGTGTAATCAATATCCCCTTGACCTAAGTCAAGCGGCTACTATGCTCGCCTCCCTTCACCTCTCCTTACCTTCTTCCCTGTCTCAAAACTACTTGCTAACCTAAGGAGCGAATACATCAAAGACATTCCTTACTTACAGCGCTCCCGCATTCCTAAGCATTAATTCTCTTTCAGCATTTTATTGCCATGAACATTTTAACGTCCGTTGTACCCATATTCAAGACATTTCCTCCCGGCCAACGCACCCGCAATTTAAGTATCGAATTCTCCTTGTCAGCCTCCTATTGCCAAAATGAACATCACCCACTATAGCTCTCCTGTACATATTCTACGACTTTCTGCTGCCAACAACCTTCTGATGATAACGAATAAATCTATAAGTTGTAGGGAATTTGGTTATGTGTGACACAAAGCCGAATTATTAAACATTAACCATCTCCCTATAGATTCAGGTAAAGAACACTTATATTTACAAATTCATCAATGGAAAATCCATTCAGATAATTACCTTACATATTTTTGCCATATGCGAACGTAGTCGAGTACTAAATTGATACAGTCTCTTGTTTATTAACCAATTAGGAGACATAAAAATATATTTAAAGTTGATCCTATTTTTGGTTGTCAAAATGCTAAAATTTTGCCTTTTCTTTTTAGAGGGCTACGGGTCGTCTGACCGGACGTCTCATCTTACCCTCCCACCTTTTCTATGACTCTGCGTTCTTTATTTCCTTTTCGTTCTCATGTACTGACAACAACAAAAAAAAAAAAAATCATATCTGCTTTCATTTCACACTAAAGACAAACTTTTACACGTGACTTTAGATTTGGTTTTTATTCACAAACTAGCAGTATAGCCCGGCGTTGCTCGGGTGTAATGAAAGCTTTAAAACTAATCCATGGTCCTGGAGCTCAGACTCTTTGGACGTTGGCGCGAAAGACTAAAAAGCAATAGTTGTTTCCAGTTAAAGCGAAACCGTATATTGAAAGAAAAATGAATGGATGTAAGTCAATTTTTTATTTCCTGGTATTGATATCAAATAACGTTTTTTTCGTTGTAAACTGAATTTTGTAGGCTAAATAAGTCTTCTGAGTAAATGGTATCATGGCTGAGACTAAGAAATACAATTATACCTACTTAGAGCCAAACCCAAAGCAAAAACTAAAATAAAAGGGCTGAAAAAATACAGACATACAGGAAGATAAACAGACACACACACAATCATCTTGCCTTATATATATATATATATATATATATATATATATATATATTTTATAATCGATTTTCTGCACTATTGTAAGAACTGCAACCTTGAAGCTTCTGAATATCGTTTCTTATGTCTTTGTCTATGAGTGTATCAAATTTGATTAAAATCGGACCACTCCTTCTATAACCTGATTTTTTCGATTTTCGATATTTATCGGGGGTACCTCGACACAAAACCTAGCTAAGAACACTCTCAGATGCTTATCGTACAACTGTGTAAATTTTCAAGAAAATTGGTTCAGCCGTTTCGGAATCTATAGGTAACGGACATACACAGACCCACACATACACAGAGACAAAGTTCCATTTATAAATAAGTTAAGATGAAAGACAAACGAAGGCATCATACACATTAGCGACACCATTTTGCCTTTTCTTCACAAAAGAAGAATTTCATATGGCTTAAAAAAAAGACTTCAAAACACACATTCGCAAGAAAAATTTAGACAGGACTTTCCAACATGTGTGTTACTTCAGAACAGCAAAAATTGATTCCACTCTTCTCGATAAATAAATTTACAGTTATTTATACAAACAAAACAGTTTTATCTTTTGTTCGTTCTTCTGATACTTTAAAATCTGGTGGGCTCGTTTATGTTTGACCCAAGAAATATCGCAAATATATCCAACGCCCGCTGTAGGGATAAGAAATTAAGAACCAAAAGCGTTGTGGGAAAACCCAACTAAGAAAAATTTACAAGTCAGTGCGAAAAACAAATTCTGAATTCTGATTGGATTAAAAACAGAAAATTTATATATGACGTATTTTCACGCCTAGATATATAAAGCTTCGCTGGAGCTGGCATCATGAGAAGTTTAACTATTTAAACCACGACGCTAACCTTTCAAAAGTCAGTCGACATGAAAGTGGTTAGCTGGGACCTCGTCGCAATGTAAGAAAAGAAAATTCAAGAAGCCGACCCGAACGCAGGGCACGTCACAGTTTCATTCGACCTTTTCTTTCAATTCTCTTTTCTTTTTTTTTCACTCCACACCGAGAACAAATGGACACGTTAAGTACAATTTCTTTATTTGTTTCCCCCCACTCTCGCAACCTGTCGCGACCTACCACAAGGAGGAAGGAACAAAGACTTTACATTCTGTTACTACACAACCATGAACTTTAAACTTCTGCGGATATTTTAAATATCTACCTTACAACCACGAACATTTTATACATTTCTTGATACCCATAACCTTATCATTGAACACAAACTCTACCCTTAACTTCTTAATAATGTTTCTAATTGCACATTAACTTCTACAACTTGTGTTATTCATTAGCTTTTAATACATTTCTATTTAACATGAAAAATGTATATTTTATTTTTACACTATTCCACACAATTCCATCCTGCCAACCTTCAACCTTCTGATATTTAAATTGTGGTGACTTCGGACGTGTCTGACACAAGGCCGAATCAAAGAAACATTAACCATCCCCCTACGGCCACACCACTACAATACAGTTTTCTTTACTGTTACTTCTTTCAAACCATAAATTGAGGTCGATTTTTAAATGATTTGAAAACCTGATCAGCGTCTAACACTTTCTAATTAAACTAATTGGTTGACGCTTTTTAAACTGAAGTGACGAAATTGTGAAAACTTTTCTGACGAGGACATCGTTATTCATACTTTCAATCCAATAGTAAACGACGCCATGGAATTTCAAAACGAATAAATAATAAAATTAAATAACTTCATGCTCACAGGGGAATACAGATATCCAAAAGTTAAGCCAAACTTTAAAATCATTCCTCAGACGCAAACTAATTACACGGACGTAGAAATTCAGCTTCTTTCTTCCTTTCTTTCTTTCTCGATAATGAATGAAGCCAGTTGAAAGCCTGATTCTTAAGGAAAAAGAAGCGATACAAACTGTGTGCAATTTTTCAACATCGAAATAGGAAAGGTAATCTGTCACCAAGAAAACTTTCCAGCGCTCCACTGTAAGAAATTTAAATAGACTTTTAACTTGAATTTACAAAATGGGAAGAAAAAAAGAAGAAAAAAAAAACGGAACAATATTCCCTTTGTGGTGCAGTGAATATCGACTCGGAATGACAAATCGGGGAGCCGAGTCCGAATTCCAGTTGAATTCCTTGCATTCACTTACGCACAAATACCCTTAGAAAAGGTATTAATCCATCTCTTCCCTCCAGTTATGGGTCAAATAATAAAACAGATTGGGTTCTATAGCCTTGGCTGACAACCAGTCTACCGCAGGATAATCTTCTGCCCAGTCAGTCATTTCTCTTTCGAAACATGATCGCCCAACGCGTGTATCACGTATGGCACTTAACTGACTGACTGAATATAATTGTTGAAAACATGACTAAGGCTTCTACTGTACATAAAGTGGGGAATCAGTTTTATATTGTTATAAAGTCATAAACTGATCCTCCATTAATTCCTACTTAATATAATATATTTTTCCCACTCTATCTATGAGTCAAATAATAAGATAGATTGGGTTCTATAGCCTTGGCTGGCAACCAGTCTACCGTAAAAAGCAATAGCAACCTACTGCGGGATGATCTTTTGCCCAGTCAGTCATGTCTCTTTCGAGACATGATCGCCCAAGTGTGTATCACGTATGGCACTTAACTGACAGTTAAAGAAACTCACCAGCTCAGCATCTGAGTTTTTTTAAATCATTTCACCCCAAGAAAGGCGAGACAGCCACTCGTACGCAGGGGGGGTTACAGTGCCAGAAAAGACTGGGTACAGTGGCTATTGAAGAAATGATAAATGATGAACGAGATTCAAGAAAATAGAAAATGACAACGTTACATTTAAATTTTTTGAGATTGTAGCTATCAGGGAAGCAGCGAAATGGGAGGTGGTAAGTTTGTAGTGAACAAAACAAATTCTAGATTTAAAAATTCAAATCTGACTCATTGTTAGAAATAAACGAATTTTCTCGAATTTACAAACTGTATTTAACATGCATAAAACTCGCGAAATTTCACACCTCGATGCGAAATGTTTGTCATCCAATGGAAAGGCCAGAATCACATCCATGAGTTAATTCCCAAACAAAATAAATGACGAGCAAGCAAGACCGTCGTGCCAGAGATTTAAGATGACGAACAATTAACACGTACCCTTGACAAACGTCAAGCGATCATTATTATAATTGTCTCTCTCTTTCTCTCATCTTTCACCTTCCTTTTTCACCATTCACTCTGAGCGATAACATGGAAGACACTCCTATCCAACGACAACGCTCATACATACACATGAACTCACTCGTGCAAGGACTACTACGAACTCCTTATACCCTTAACTGTTTCTCTTGGAACGTTTAACTTTTATCAATTCATGTTATTTTTTTTCTATGTATAAATTTCTATCCCAACCTGCTGATAACCTTCCGATAATTCTGCATAAAACTTGTAAATTGTAGGGAATTTGGTTATGTATGACAGAAGGCCGATTTAATAAACATTAGTCATCTCCCTATAGTCTCAAGTTCATGAAAAGAAACTGTTTGAGTAGAAGTGGCGGTTACATTTAACTATTTCAACGGTAAAAGAGTGGGACCTAGATGCCAATCTAGTAGCACGCTTAAATATACGTAGACGGGGCACCAGGAAAAAAGCTCGTCAGAGCAGTTGTCATGAAAATATCTAAACTTATCTAATAAATGAAACTGTTTGTGTGTGTGCGTGTGTGTCCGTTACCTATAGACTCTGAAACGGCTGAACCAATTTTATTGAAAATTTACACACTTGTACTATAAGCGTCTGCGAGTGTTCTTAGCTAGGTTTTGTGTCAAGGTACCCCCGATAAATATCGATAATCAAACAACTCGTGTTATAGAAGGAGTGGTCCGATTTTAATCAAATTTGATACACTCATAGACAAAGACATAAGAAACGATATTCAGAAGTTTCAAGGCTGCAGTCCTTACAATAGTGCAGAAAATCGATAATATATATAAGGCAAGATGTTTGTGTGTGTGTCTGTTTATCTGCCTGTTTTCAGTCTACGGTTTCACTTTAAATGGAAACAACTATTGCTTTTAAGTCTTTTGTGCCAACGTCCAAAGAGTCTGAGCTCCAGGATCATGGATTAGTTTTAAAGCTTTCATTACACCCGAGTAAAGCCGGGCTATACTGCTAGTATATATATAAAAGGCAAGACGTTTGTGTGTGTATCTGTTTATCTGCCTGTATGTCTGTATTTTTTCAGCCTTTTTATTTTGGTTTTTGCTTCGGGTTTGGCTCTAAGTAGGTATAATTGTAGTTCTTTGTCTCAGCCATGATACCATTTACTCAGAGGACTTATTTAGCCTTCAGAATTCAGTTTACGACGAAAAAAGCTTATTTGATATCGATAAAAGGAAATCAAAATTTGACTTCCATCCATTCATTTTCCTTTCAGATATAGGGGGTTTCTTATCTATTCTTTTTCCGTTTTAGTGGGATTCCGTTCTAGAGAAGGGTAGTTGTATATTGTTGCAGGTTAACGGAATTTGGCCTTCTTGTAGATAGCCCACTATAAGTCATAAAATGATTACAAATCAAGAAAGACAATTTGAGAAGAAAAATCGCATCTTTATATATACACATATCAATTAAGGTTTTTACAATTAAAGTAATAATTTGAAGTATAGGTCCAACGGAGGTTAAAATATTCATGGCAAATAATAAGCTGAAAGAGATTTAAGGCTTAGGAATGTTTTTCCTTTTGGCAATAGAAGGCTGACAAAGAGAATTCGATACGTAAAGTAGTGTGGAGGCATCTTGTATGTAAGGAATGTCGTTGATGTATTCGCTCCTTAGGTCAGTAAGTACTTTTGAGACAGGGAAGAATGTAAGTAGAGGTGAAGGGAGGTGAACATAGTAGCCGCTTGACTTGGTCAAGGGAGGTACTAATCACGCTCGTCTGTGTCCGTCTTTCTGTCTGTCTGCTGGGTGCTTTCTGTCTCGGCTTTTTATATCTGCTTTTTGGATCAAAGGCAACTTGTTTGGGATTTCACACTTGAATTTGATTCTGGGCTTCCCATTGGCTGGTAAATAAAATTCGCGTAGGCTCGCGAAATGGAAATTTGATTAATTTTTATTTTTCAACCGGAACATCTGCGCGAATCCCCCTGCGTAGAGACGAATTTTGGTCATTTGCCTTTTTGTCGTGAGAGAGCAAACATTCAGTCCATCGCTTTTGCTCGGTATCACCACAAAGTCTACGGTTTCGCTTTAACTGGAAACAACTATTGCTGTTTAGTCTTTCGTGCCAACGTCCAAAGAGTCTGAGCTCCAGGACCATGGATTAGTTTTAAAGCTTTCAAGACACCCGAGCAACGCCGGGCTATACTGCTAGTTTGTAAAAAAAAGACAGAGGGAAGCCACATAATGTCGGGGAGAAAGTAACTGATACCGAGATGCGAAGTCAGGGCTGATTAAATTGTAGATCATTTTTTTTATTTTGTTTAGAATCTTGAAATAAATAGCAGTAGCACCTGACCAAATATGGCAACAGTATTTAATGCACGGATGAATGGTAGATTTATAAATGTGCAAAATGGATTCTGACATTATCGCCTAGATCTTCTTTTATGACATGATCTTATGTCTCAAAATATTTTATTTTATGACATTAACCAACCAAGTAATTTTGTAACATCTTACAAAAGTACTTGGTTGGGTAAGGTCATAAAAATAAAATATTTTGAGACGTAAAAGATCGTGTCATTAAAGTAAACGAAAAAAAGGGTTATTGAACATATTTAATTGAAGTTATGAAAAAAAATTACTCTGTGATCGATCCCGACTTAGCAGCTTGAATACCGTCACTTTCTCACCGGCGCAATGTGGCTTCCCTCTGTCTCTTCTACAAATACTTTCACGGCTTCTGCTCCGATGAACTTAGCTCCCCGGTGTCCCCTATGTATGAATTTACTCGAACCACAAGATTGGCAAATAGGTCTCACCATTTTACTGTGAAATTAATAAAATATAAACACAAATTCTACTCTACCAGCTTCTTTTCTCACACTTCCTGTCTGGGGAATTCCTTTCTGTTTACTTGCTTCCCTGACAGCTACAATCTCCAAGAATTTAAATATAAAGTCAACAGTCGTTTCCTTGCTCACTAACTTGCATCCTCTCTCTCATGCTCATTTCTCCGTCCACTACACTCTCATCAGTATTCTCATCCTTCTCTTACCAACTTCCTAACACCCCCTGTAACCTGTCACTCTTTTTCATAACTTTCCTCCTCCTATGTAACCCCCTGTGCACCAGTGGCAGTAGTTGCTTGGAGCGATATGATTAAAAAAAATTTACATTGTTATTTTATTAAAACGTCTACCTTCACGTAATAAGACTCCTAGGGATTTCTTTCTTGCCCACGACTCTGTATTTTGTGATTTTTAGGTTCAGTAATAATCACGTAATTAAAAAATGTCCCGTAGCCGACAGCAAATAAAATTTTCCAACAGAGAGTGCTTGCTATCCTACAAGTCGAGGACACTTCTATGGCTTTTTCAAACGATCCAGAAATCAGACATCGAAATTAATTTTATATGAAATAGATGTTAAGATTACATTTGTGATTTAATTTCCTACTTATTTTCTTTTCTGTTTTTCGTTCTTCCATAAAAAAGAAATCACTTTATTATTAATCTAAGAAGAAAATAATCAAACTAAAAGTAAAAAAAAAAACAAAAACAAAATGGCGATAAGTTGGTTTAGGGAAAAAGAATGTAAGGAGAGCTTCCGAAAAACGTAATATCGAAGGAGACGAAAAAAGGAGGACATTTTATGAAGTGTGTGTGTGAGAGAGAGAGAGAGAGAGAGAAACAAGAAAAAATGTTGGACTGATATAGGTCATAAGGCCGGATCCTCTCTAGTACGTTGGTTAGTAATCTTTAATCATTAACTAGTATGTTAATATTGCATGCCACTTCAGGATGTGGGCAAACGTTTCGGTTTACAGCTTTTTATCCTTCGTAGCTTTTATTAATGTTTGTCTTTTCACCCCATTCTCTGTTGTGCAAACTATTTATACAAACTCACTATGTCAATGCTTTTCTCTGTCTTTCTTGTCTTCAATAAATCCTGTGAGTATCGAATTCTACAAGACTTTTTCGTTATTTTGTATCCTAAAAATTTTAACTATTTCTTTCTGAGTCTAAGTGTCCTTTTATTTATATTTTCCTTATAAAAAAATTTGTCGTTGCCCAGATGTTCAATACGTATCATCTGTAGAGCCTTATTTCTGTTGCCCCAATTCTCTTATTCATCTGTGAGAAGATTGTCTACCATTCATTGCCATATAGGAGGACGTAAAGTGCGACACAGAGATCCGAAGGCAAATTGGCATGGCGAAGGACGCGTTCCAGAAGCTGAGTAAAGTATCAAGAGACAGGAAACTTTTACTGAAAACAAAGACGAGAGTACTGGAATGCTATGTGATGTCAGTTCATCAAAGATGATATTGTCCAGCATTCACGTGTCTGCAATAAGACAGAGTGTCTAAATGATATTTTGAAGTGAAAAAAAAACACAATCTACTTTTTAAAATTCAAATGCTAAGCACTGACTCATTGATTTTGCTAGAAATAAACGAATTTTATCGAATTTACAAAACCTTTCCTTAAACACAAAACTCGCGAAATTTCACACCTCGATGAGAAATGTTTTTCGGCCTATAAAAAAACTAGGAAACATCTAAAAACAAAATAGAAAGGCCAGGATCACATCCGGGAGTGAATTCTCAAATGACCTGTTCGGATCCCCAGAAACGAAATAAAAGAAGGAGCAAGTTCGACCGTCGCCAGAGAGAAATAAGACGAGCGTAATTAACACGTCCCTTGACAAACGTCAAGCGATCGCTTTTATTGTCTCTATCTTTCTCTCATCTCCTTCCTTTTCACCTTTCACCCTGAGCGATAACTTCAAAGACAATCCCACCCAACAATAAACGCTCATACATAGATTACGTTCCTGCCTATGTTCACATAAAGTCACTCTTGCACCGACTACTACGAATCTTGATACTCTTACTTTCTTACTACTGTTTCTCATTGAACATTAACTTCTCATAACTCATATTATTCTTTTCCATTAATAAATTTCTATTTAAACATACAAAAGGTATACTTTTATTTTTCCACAAAATCCACCTTCTGATAATTCTGGATAAAACCTGTAAGTTGTAGGAAGTTTGGTTATGTTTGACACAAGGCCAATTCAAAACACGTTAACCATGACCCTACTACTATAGTATTTTTTTTTAACTAATACAGCTTCTTTAATTACTTTCATTCACTCAGCAATATGGAAGTGAATTTATACATTTTCTTTGTTGTTGAGAATTGACAACAGAAATAATAAACAATACTTATTTTTAGATTGTTTATTTACATAATTTATTTCTTAGATTCTTTATTGGAATGATTGGCACAACATCGGCTAATTACCAATTGATTAAAACGTGATAAATGATAAATATTTCATTATAGTTGGTTTACATATTTTAATGATCGAAAATAAAAATGACCCCGTTTATTTCTTATAAATTGATTTAATAAATATAAAAACCCTGAAAGAAAAAACACTGTACCTCCTCGGGTTAACTCTCACAACAGACCTCAAGTGGAATGACTATATAGAATCCATTGCTAAATCCCCTAAAAAAGTCGGTTCTCTGTGTAGAGCCAGGAAATTTTTCCTATCTTAAACAATCCTGCACGTATATAAATCTACCATCCACCTGTGCATTAAATACTGTCGCCATATCTGGTTGAGTGTTCCCGCTATTCACCTTGGGATCCTTGACAAAATCCAGCTGAGAATCTGTAATGTGATCGATCTCGACTTGGCAGCTCAGATACAGTCAATTTCTCACCGGCGCAATGTGGCTTCCCTGTATCTCTTCTACAAATACTTTCACAGCTTCTGCTCCGATGAACTTAGCTCACTGGTTCCCCCCTATATATGAATTTACTCTAGCCACAAGATTAGCAACTAGGTCCCACTCTTTTACTGTGAAACCAATAAATTGTAAACGCAAAATCTACTCCATCAGCTTTTTTTCTCGCACTTCTCACCTGTGGAATTCCCTTCCATTTACTTGCTTCCCCGACAGCTACAATCTCCAAGAAGTTAAATGTAAAATCAATAGTCATCTCCTCTCTCACTAACCTGCCCCCTCTCTCTCATGCTTCTTTCTTCGTCCACTTCACTCTTATCAATATTCTCATCCTTCTCTTACCCACTTCCTGACACCCCCTATAACCTGTCACTCTTTCTCATAACTTTCCTTCTAGGTAACCCCCTGCAAAACAGTGGCAGTAAAATGCCTTGCTTGGGGCGATATCATTATAAAAAAATAACATTACATTTGCTCTAATTGTATTTTTTTAGAATGATGTAAATATAAAATTATTCTTGTAAATAAACAGTTTATCAAATAAATAGTGTTTAATATTTTTGTTGCAAATTTTTATGAATAAAAAATAATGAATGAATTCAATTTCATTGTTTTTAGGCGTTATTCCAATTTTAATCATCGCTTTTTAAAACAATAAATATTGTTGAAGAGTGAAGGATGTTAAAACAAATGGTGTCATGGGAAAAACCGTCCTTTTGGCACTACACATATTTTGTGGGCACATTTATTCATGTTTGCCAATATTTCCATCTTGTTATTACGAACACGTTTTATCAATTCTTGCCAATATTTCTATCATTTGTTTCATTCTTCTGTTTGTATATTTTTCTATGCTTTTCGTTTCTGTTCAACTCACAACCCCTAACCTAATAACAGTTTGGTGGCTATGAGGTTAGCTGTTGCTTTATTTACTTCATGTTAATTTTACATTCGAAAAACATGTTGGGGTTAGTGGTATGTAAGAAAAACGGAGAATCTCAGCACATCAAAAAAATGAAATCTAATATCATTCAAGATATTTGAATAAGTTAAAATTATATCATTACTTGATACTTATATATATATATAACTTTGGACCTTATTATACATCTTTTAGCATACAGATCTTATGAGTCACTGAAATGGGATCCTATATTTGTGGATTTTGTCATACCTATTTTTTCATTTTTTTAACCATTTCACCACAAGGAAAGTGATAATGCTATTGTTGTGTGTAAATATATATATATATATATATATATATATAGACGTGGGTGGAGTGTGAACCGGGCGATAGTTATATATATATATATATATATATATATATATAACTATCGCCCGGTTCACACTCCACCCACGTCTATTGAACGGGTGAAGAGGCTCATCCCTTGTTTCTTGTTTAGGATGTGGTTTCCGGCTTTCTCTTTTCCAATCTTTTCACTCTTACGTGGCCCCCTGCAACATCAGTGGTGTTGTTGCCTTGCTCGGGGTGATATGATTAAAAAAAAAAAATAGCAGCATAGCCCGGCATTGCTTGGGTGTAATGAAAGCTTTAAAACTAATCCATGGTCCTGGAGCTCAAACACATTGGACATTGGCATGAAAGACTAAAAATCAATAGTTGTTTGGAGTTAAAGTGAAACTGTAGACTTAAAGAAAAATGAATGGATGTAAGTCAAATTTTGATTTCCTAGTATCGATATCAAATAAGTTTTTTCATCGTAAACTGAATTTTGGAGGCTAAATAAGTCCTCTGAGTAAATGGTATCATGGCTGAGACTAAGAACTACAATTATACCTACTTAGAGCCAAACCCAAAGCAAAAACTAAAATAAAAGGGCTGAAAAACTGATTTTGATCAGAGCCAGTAGGATATCGGGATATCGATTTCCAATATCGGAGTCAAATAAGTCATCCAAGGATAGAACTGCAACCTTGAAACTTCTGAATATCGTTTCTTATGTCTTTGTGAGTGTATCAAATTTGATTAATATCGGACCATTCCTACTATAACCCGATTTTTTCGATTATTGACTTTCAATATTTATAGGGAGTACCTCAACACAAAACCTAGCTAAGAACACTCACAGATGCTTATATTATAACTGTGTAAAATTTCAAGAAAATTGGTTCAGCCATTTCAGAGTCTATAGGTAACGAACACACACAAAGTTCCACTTATAAATAAGTTTAGATATTATTGGTTTTATTCACAAAACGAATAATTCACGACATAAGCATCTGAAAACAGTTCAATAAGCCACAAAAGTCTGTATATAAAACACTCGAATATACATATATATATATATATGTGTGTGTGCATGTATGTTTACTTATATATAAAATGTTCAGAAGGTACTTACTATCTGAAAAAATATAAAGTTTGATATTTATCTTTTTTGATTTGCAAGAGCCAGAATATGTACATCTTTCTAGTTTAACTGTCTGGAAACACAAAGAAAGATGGACTTTCCTGCCTAACAATATCTCGTGCAGGTTTCATCAGATCACATGACTGTTTCTTATTCTCATGAATATCTACTTTTAGTTTTTAAAGGGTTAGTAAAAAAAGATACAACTTTTTATCTCTTGTAACACTAAGAGTCAAGGAGTTACTGGGAGTGAAAATAAATGAGATTTTAGTGAAGAGAAAGAACCATAGAAGAACAGGACTCCAGAAGACAGAAGACAAAGCTCTGCTGAAGTGCAGAGCCTCATATAGAAAAAAATTTAAAAAATGCCTGATCCTTCATAAGGCAGTGTATATGGGAAATTTTTCCTGAGCTTACGGCTCAGATTACCCACATTAAAAATCGACCTTGAGTCACATTTGACCTCAATGGGGAGGTTTCTAGTAAAAACCTAGAATTTCTCTCTGTCTGGGCAGAGAGGAACCCAGGCGAGACTATGCCAAAGGGCAGAGAATAAACAGGAGCTTAACCCTGATGTGCCATGCCTACGGAAAATTTTTGATCTGAGCTTAATTGCTAGGAATTCTCACATGCTACATTCCACCTCTAGGAGGAGTTCTCAAGTAAATACCCAGAGTTCCGTGTGAAATTGAGGCTGTCAGACAAGCTATCTCTCTTTGGACAGAGAAGAACTCAGTCAAGGCTCATTCTACAGACTGGTCCTTAGCTGAGAAAGACAGAGAAACTCTCTACCTTAGGTCAGAGTTCAACCCAGTCAAGGCTCCGTCCAAGGACTGAGACTCAGTTGAGAAGACATACTTAGTGTCCAAACCTGTGTATATAAAAGAAGAAACAAACAAAAAAAGAAAGAAACAAAGAAGGAAAAAATATGATGAAAAAATAAACATGGGAACCAAAAAAGCATTAGAATCAGCTAAAGAAAATATTTACTGAAGAAAGGACTGCAAGGAAAAAAAAACATATGCAAGTTCTGTATGACATCTTTGATGTACCAACATCTCAAGTATTCATTGAACGTACAAGTATGATTATCAAAAGAAGGAAACATACGGAAAAGCAAGTGGTTGACTTAAAATGAAAGAAATACAAAATTCAATACATAGCAAACTTGCCAGAAATAAGAGAGAGTAATTACTAAGAATTACAATATTTAAGAAAATAAAAAAATCTCAAAGGTGGGGATGTTGTGGAGTAAATAAGACATTCCTGGTAACACAAATGAACTCAGAAAGATGCCTTAAATAAAGAACTAAAGAAATGAGTTCTAATAGAGTCTTTCTTAGAGGGAATATAAACTCAATTCTTGTCGGACATTTTTTTCTCAGGCAGAGAAGAAGCCAGACGAGGCTATGCCAAAGGGCAGTCCCATATGGGGAAAAGCAGACAAGATCCGATCCCGCTTGTGCATGATCTACAGGGAAGTTTTACCCAAATGTACACGCTTGAAATGCACCATGTAAAAACCAACCTTGTGTCACATCCCACTTTTTGTGGGGATGGTACAGGTAAATATCCAGAGTTCGGATAATCTGCTGTCATGCTCGCAGTTGCCAAGTATTACTCAGTTGGAGTTTTGTCGATGGACGAAGATTCAGCAGTGAAACACAGACAATCTTACATGCTTGATCTCGCAGCTGGATAAATTTTGACCCTTGGCCTGAGTGTATGAACGAGTTCCCCACGTTAAACCTGACTTGTGTCACATCCCGTCTCAGTGTAGAGAGACTTTGGATAAATACCGAGTGTACCGGGTGAATTTTGATAGAGTGTTCACTTCAGTCCGTCAAGATATATTAGAACCCTTAGTAGCGAGTTATGATATATAGATACAGATGAACAGTCATAGGTAAATATAAATATATATGAATACAGGATAGACAGATGACTACCAAAAGAGGTTTTACGCAAGGAATGAGAACGATATACTTCAGTGATTGTAATAAAGGATTCAATTCAAAAGTCCTAGCACCTGAAGAAGGCTGAAGTGTACAACGGCTGAAATGTTGTACAAATGGCAACAAAGATTAGGACAATAGTCTGAATAATGTAAATACTGTAAATACTACTTCATCTCAGAAATATAGACAAATAGAATGATCTATTATTAAACGTCGTACAAATGGCAACAAAGATTAGGACAATAGTCCGAATAATGTAAATACTGTAAATACTACTTCATCTCAGAAATATAGACAAATAGAATGATCTATTATTAAACGTCGTACAAATGGCAACAAAGATGAGGACAATAGTCCGAATAATGTAAATACTGTAAATACTACCTCATCTCAGAATTGCAGACAAAGTTTATCTGTACCTAAAGGCATACAGTTGTGTTCAAGATATTTAAATTTCAGCATTAAATAACCCATATTTTGATATGCTGCTAAACAAAATCAACAAACAAATCATTACTCAAAACTATTACAATATTTTAGTTTTGAATTCATATTTTTACAACCCATGATAATATCCATAACTCTGAGATTAAAATAACTGTACTATTGCTGCCACATGATGAACAAAATTAGTGCTGTGTTATTAAATTCAACACACACATTGACTCTGAATGAATCATAAAAATTCAGGATGTGAAATTAGCTAATATTGCAGATACTGTCTGGGTCAGTTATAATATATATCTCAATCTGTTCATAATCTATCTGTCTATCTCAGTCTGCTCATATCTATCTATCTATCTGTCTATCTCAGTCTGCTCATATCTATCTATCTATCTATCTATCTCAGTCTGTTCATATCTATCTATCTATGTTCATATCAATCTATCTCAGTCTGTTCATATATGTTCATATCTGTATATATAGCCTGACAAAATGAAAATATCATTACAATTCTTCAATATTTTTCTAATTTTGCATCAACCATATTCCCAAGTCATGAAATATTTAGAATTTATTTTCCAAGTTATATCATTTTTATTTTATTTTACCCAATTTTAATTTTCTTTATACTCATATTTTGTAAGCTCCATTTCTGCACGGTTGGAACTTATTAAATGCTTGCACCCAGTGGAAAACATTTTTTGTCATAATTATCTATAAGTTCAGTTTCCAACAACAGAAAAAAAGAACCTTGCCAATTGTTTGTATTGGTCTCAAAATGAAGTCTGATGACCTGGCAAAATAAACACCACTTTCAATTGCAATTATATTTTCAAGAATTCTGGTGTTCTTGCTCAATCCAGAAAGGTAAAACATAAGCATACGTAACACAGTAATGTGTAGCATCACTTCCTCAACATGCGTTTTTCACCACAAGAAAGTTATTAGTAGGTTGTTGCTAGCCTCACACCCTACAGATTTTGAATTCAGACTTATCCTCCTCCTAAATTGGGCATATACATACCTATGAATATTAATTGGTATGTCCTGAGTCTCATAATTATGTTGGACATTATTGTATGTGGGGGGGGGGTTATATTGCTGTCTAGCAGTTCACCACTAGCAGCAATTATCTATTTCATGTGGCTGATGAGTATTTTATTTTGTTGAAGTTATAAAGATGACTATTTCATTTTCCAACCTCCATTTTGGTTATTTCTCCTTCAGTACCCATTTTAGGTTACAAACAATATCTATACTGATATGTCTGTTATCGTTTCAATATATTTGTATTTTGTTGATGATATAAAGATTACTATTTCATTTTCCATCCTTCATTTTGGTTATTTCTCATTCAGTAACCTTCTTAGGTTACAACAATATCTATACTGATATATCTTTTTAGTTTACAACAATATCTATACTGATATATCTTTTTAGTTTACAACAATATCTATACTGATATGTCTGTTATCGTTTCAATATATTTGGATTTTGATGATGGCATAAAGATTACTATTTCATTTTCCAACTTCCGTTTTGGTTATTTCTCAATCGGTAACCTTTTTAGGTTACAACAATATCTATACTGATATGTCTGTTATTGTTTCAGTATATTTGTATTTTGATGATGGCATAAAAGTTACTATTTCATTTTCCAACCTCTGTTTTGGTTATTTCTCAATCAATAACCAATCAATTAGTGTGGCATGTGATATCCATTTTAGTTATTGTTGTTGATGTGGTTTCTATTTTTTTAACTATATATTTGATATAACATTTTTGGACTGATTTAGCTGTTGTATGTAGAAAGAGAGAGCATGGCAGGAAGAGTCTGGTACTTTCTGGAGCAGTGCAGGGAGCCCATACTTTTCAGTATCTTTAGCAATGGATTGTATTTATGAGTTCCACTTGAGATTCAAGAAGAGTTTGAGTCCCAATAGGCATCCAAGGCAAAAAACCCTCTTAAAAGAACAGCCGATCATCATGAGAGGTGAAAATTTAGGGTCTGCTCAGTGATGATGAAAAGATGCTGGTTTGATTTTGGAGGCACTGAAATGGAATACTGCTCTCATATCTGGTCAGGCATCCCTGCTGTTCATCTCAGTGTTCTCAACAGGCTCCAGAGGAGAATTTGTAATGTGATTTGTTCCGACCTGGCAGCTCGACTCCAGCCACTTTCTCACTGGCGGGATGTGGTTTCCCTCTGTCTCTTCTATAAATATTTTTATGACTTCTGCGCTGACAAACTTGGGTCACTGGTGCCCCCTCCACAAGAATTTCCTAGGGCAACCAGACTGGCAACAAGGTCTCACACTTTTATAGTTAGATCAACCAAATGCAGGCAAAAATTCTACTCCAGCAGCTTCTTTTCTCGCGCTTCTCGCCTGTGGAACTCCCTTCCATATACTTGCTTTACTGATGGCTATAACCTCCAGGAATTTAAATGCAAAGTCAATTCCCATCTCTTATCCACTTAACTCTAGCCCTTTCTGCATTACCTGTGTATCTTGTTCTTTTCCTTTCTCTCTACCTTCACAACTGTCTTTACTCCTGTTTTTACATCCTTCTCTTGCACTTTCTCTTTCACCCCCTGTAGCTGGTTTGTCTTTGTCTTCACTCTCCCCATGCCTAATACTTGAACTCTCTTATGTAACCCCCTGAAAATCAGTGGTGTTAACACCTTGCTTGGGGCAAAAATGATTAAAAAAAACCAAAAAAACAATTACAACCCAGTTTTTTTCTCCTATTGAGATGTTGTAATTTGCCATAAAAGAAATCATCCGCCAGGCTCTGGTCATGTTGATTTTTAGAAGCACATTTAATCACTGTTGTATCATCTGTATAAATATTATTAATAATCTGACCCATATCACCCATATTTTTCTTACCACACCCTGGAGTTTTCTACAGTCCTCAGTGGGTAGGATCGCCCACATTTGTTTCGCTGGTTTGTTGATTTTAATTTGGCAGAATATGGGTTATTTAATGCCAAAATCTAAACATCTTGTAAATAATCTTATGCTTTCAGAGTAAAGGTATGTTTATTTAGACATACTTTTTAGATCATAAATTGTATTAGTTGTGGATTTTTGTCACCAGTTTGTTGTGGAGTTTGTGGCAAAACTTTGCTGCAAAGTGTAGTGATTGGTTTGTACCAGAAGTAAGACACGGAACAAGAAGGTAGGTTCAAAACAGTGTATTAGTAACAAGAGACAAAAATATTCACAGAAATGTTAATAATAAGTAACTATAGAAATAAGTAAGTCCGAAAGTATTATTACGCTGACTGACTAGTAGCTGTTGTTAACTGCTGTACTTGACTGCACAGCTTGACTGCTTGTAACTCCTCTCCCATGCTCCTTAGAAGTCACGCAGGTATATAGCAAGAGGAAGAGTTCATTCCTCATAGGAGGGTACAATAACAGTATTGTTGGTAGTCTAAATCTAAACTTATTTATAAATGGAACTGTGTGTGTGTGTGTGTGTGTACATCTGTGTGTCTGTTACCTATAGACTCCGAAATGGCTGAACCGATTTTCTTGAAAATTTACACAGTTGTACTATAAGCATCTGCGAGTGTTCTTAGCTAGGTTTTGTGCTGAGGTACTCCCGATTAATATCGAAAATAGTTGAAAAAAATTGGCTTATAGAAAGAGTGGTCCAATTTTAATCAAATTTGACACACTCATGGACAAAGACATAAGAAAGGATATTTAAAAGTTTCAAGGTTGCAGTTCTTACAATAGTGCAGAAAATCAATATATATATATATATATATATAAAAGGCAAAATGTTTTTGTGTGTGTCAGTTTATCTGCCTGTACATCTGTATTTTTTTCAGCCCTTTTATTTTAGTTTTTGCTTCGGGTTTTGCTCTAAGTAGGTATAATTATAATTCTTAGACTCAGCCATGATAGCGTTTACTCAGGACTTATTTAGCCTTCAAAATTCAGTTTACGACGAAAAAAGCTTATTTGATACCGATACCAGGAAATCAAAATTTGACTTACATCCATTCATTTTTCTTTCAGTCTACGGTTTTGCTTGAACTGAAAACAGTTATTGCTTTTTAGTCTTTCATGCCAACGTCCAAAGAGTCTGAGCTCCAGGATCATGGATTAGTTTTAAAGCTTTCATTACACCTGAGCAATGCTGGGCTATACTGCTAATTTTACAATAAAAATGTAATTTTATATTTTTTTAATGTTGCATTGATTGTCATTTTGTTATAAAATATATTGTGGGTCATTTTATTATGAAAATGAACTGTTGATTTTTGTTTGGGGGTTTACTATTTACTCATAGTTAGGACCCTAACAGGGGCTACAATCCCAGGTCAGGGGGAACCTGGGGACGACAGCAATTAGGAGTTGGTTCTATACCTCTCAAAACCTTCAATATCCTGATTTTGCTGCGGGATGTAGTTTATTGTCATACTTAGGACAACCCCACTTTGGAAATCCTGGTGTTAGACAAACAGGCATAAAGAAAGAGATGACAGATTAGTGACAATTGTAAAGTGTTAAACATTAAGAGACTGAAACAGAACCTCGTATCCTAAAAATCTGTAGACCAATGGGCTCACCACTGAATTTGGTCTATGAGTCTTGGAAGGAAAGCAATGATAGTGTCAGACATTGACTTGTTAAATGAACCAACAAAGGGAAAGAAAGAACGGATTTCAGCTCAATTGTATAAATCAACAAGCAAGGAAGGAGAAAGCTTGATTCAATCAGGGCTAATTTGATTTCGAGGCTTGTAAAGAAAATTTTCTTGTCACATTCCTTGATTGTTATTTGCTTGATTCCAGTCAAAGAAAATGGAGGACACAATCTAAGGAGGACACGAAAGAGAGAGGGACAACATTTGCTAGTGTGCGTGTATATTTCTATGTTCATATCTGTGTGTATATCTATCTGCACATACATGTTTTTGTTTGTTTCTTTTCCAGTTTAATTCTATTTATCCATCTATCTATTTTTATTCATATCTATCTTTATTCATATCTATATATCTATCTTTCTATCTATCTTTATTCATATCTATATATCTATCTTTCTATCTATCTTTATTCATATCTACCTATCTATCTTTCTATCTATCTTTATTCATATCTACCTATCTATCTTTCTATCTATCTTTATTCATATCTACCTATCTATCTTTCTATCTTTATTCATATCTACCTATCTATCTTTCTATCTATCTTTATTCATATCTACCTATCTATCTTTCTATCTATCTTTATTCATATCTATCTTTCTTCATATCTATCTATCTTTCTATCTTTCTTCATATCTATCTTTCTATCTTTATTCATATCTATCTTTCTATCTTTATTCATATCTATCTGTCTATCTATCTTTATTCATATCTATCTGTCTATCTATCTTTATTCATATCTATCTGTCTATCTATCTTTATTCATATCTATCTGTCTATCTTTCTTTATTCATATCTATCTGTCTTTCTATCTTTATTCATATCTATCTGTCTTTCTATCTTTATTCATATCTATCTTTCTATCTTTATTCATATCTATCTGTCTATCTTTATTCATATCTATCTGTCTATCTATCTTTATTCATATCTATCTGTCTATCTATCTTTATTCATATCTATCTGTCTTTCTATCTTTATTCATATCTATCTGTCTTTCTATCTTTATTCATATCTATCTGTCTTTCTATCTTTCTTCATATCTATCTTTCTATCTTTATTCATATCTATCTGTCTATCTATCTTTATTCATATCTATCTGTCTATCTTTATTCATATCTATCTGTCTTTCTATCTTTATTCATATCTGTCTTTCTATCTTTATTCATATCTGTCTTTCTATCTTTATTCATATCTGTATTTCTATCTTTATTCATATCTGTCTTTCTATCTTTATTCATATCTGTCTTTCTATCTTTATTCATATCTGTCTTTCTATCTTTATTCATATCTGTCTTTCTATCTTTATTCATATCTGTCTTTCTATCTTTATTCATATCTGTCTTTCTATCTTTATTCATATCTGTCTTTCTATCTTTATTCATATCTGTCTTTCTATCTTTATTCATATCTGTCTTTCTATCTTTATTCATATCTGTCTTTCTATCTTTATTCATATCTGTCTTTCTATCTTTATTCATATCTGTCTTTCTATATTCATATCTATCTATCTATCTTTATTCATATCTGTCTATCTATCTTTATTCATATCTATCTATCTATCTATCTTCATTCATATCTATCTTTATTCCTATCTATCTCTTTATTTTACAGTTTAATTCTGTCTATCTACACATACATTCAATATGTGTGCTTACCTATATTTGTATTTATGTGCACATATATATATATATATATATATATATATATATATATATATTGTTAAATAGAAGAGACAATGAATGTCTGTTATGCTTAATCATGAGCCATTCTAAACGTTATATTTTGGCTTTAATGTCAGTTGAAAATAAAAACAAAAATTCTCCAACTTCTGGAAAATTTTTTATTAATTTGGTTTTAAGCTTTCGGCTCACATGAGCCATCTTCAGAGAGTTTATTAAGACGGTAATACAATAACATCCACCATCATCGATGATTTTATTTTCTGTTGACATAAAACTCCGTTATTCAATGGAAATAGTTACCAAAAAATAATTTTTGTCTTTATTTTCACCTGAAATTAAAGCCAAAATATGATGTTTAGAACGGCTCATGATTAAAAATAGAGATTCATTGTGTGTTATATTTAACAATATCTGTATGTTTAGAAAATGTATATACATGCATGTATATGTGTGAATGTATATGTATGTAAGTATCAGTAGTGTTTTCCTAGTTTCATTAAGAGTTTTGGATTTTTTTAACCTCTTTTCATCAGGTAATTCTACTTGTGTTAATCAAGTATAAGCTCTTGGAATAGTGAGCTGTATATTCTTCAGACATGCTTGCGTTAGCGGATGTTTCCATTTTGGTTGTTTTTTTTAGTTTTTTAACATTCTATCATCAGCCAAAGAAATTCTTCCAAGCAAGTACTATTGCAAGTACTATTATCATAAACTATGTAAGTGTATATATATATATATATATATATATATATATATATATGTCACCTTATCATAATGTAATGACAGATCGAGTTATCCAGGAGGTATTTAATAGTACATATTGTGTATAAGTGTAGATGTATTCATTTTTGTTTTTTAATCATCTCACCCCAAGCAAGGCATTCTACTGCTACTGTTGTGCAGGGGGTTACATAGGGGAAAGGAATGAGAAAGAGGAGTTAGTTATAGGAAATGTCAGAGGAGGGTAATAGATGGATGAGAATACCGAGGATGGGGGTGGAGTAGATGAAAAAAGAGCTTGAGAAAATGGTGATAGATAGATAGATATGAACAGACGGAGATAGATAGATATGGGCAGACAGGAATAGGTAGATTACTTTGACCATTCTTTTGATCTTCAGTTATATCAAATTGCACTTGTCGACATATACTACTAAGAATGAAAGTCTCTTTAATACCAAGGACGGGGTTGGAGTAGATGAAAAAACAACTTGAGAGAATGGATTTGTGTTAGTGTGATAGGAGATGTCTATTGACCTTACATTTAAATTCCTGGAGATTGTAGCTGTTGGGGAAGCAAGTATATGGAAGGGAATTCCACAGGTGGGAAGTGCGAGAAAAGAAGCTGTTAGAGTAGAAATTGCGATTACATTTTATTGGTTTCACTGTAAAAGGATGGGACCTTGTTGCTAATCTACTAGATTAGCAACAAGGTCCCATCCTTTTACAGTGAAACCAATAAAATGTAATCGCAATTTCTACTCTCATGTAAATTCATACCTAGGGGGCACAATTTCTACTCTCATGTAAATTCATACCTAGGGGGCACCAGTGATACATTTCCTAAATGTACAAATACTGATGAAGCAAGACTGAAGTGTAGGGAGCTGGTTGATGTTTCTTTTGCTTGGCCTTGTGTCTTTTTTAACCAAACTCCCTACAGCTTGCAAGTTTTATGTTGAATAATATTCATCATCAGAATTATTATCAGAAGGTTTTCACCAGATGGTTGTTTGTCGGCAGCTGGAAGGTGTGGATTAGTGTAGAAGAGCGGAATAATAAAATATAGAATTTGAATGTAAAATAAAAATTTATTGAAAGAAAGAAGGATCTTATAACCAAGTTTTGATAATCTTTGTTAATTTCCGTAACATGTTTACATTTATTGACATTACAATACATTTCAGAGCTGATATGGTTATTGCAATAAATCGAAAACTGTGTTATATAGGCTTGATTAAAACCATGTTTAGACTAATGGTCATTCGTGGTCGAGAGATCTAAGACGTGCCAGATCACATGGTAGCTTCCCCTATATAGTCACAGGTTCGAATCCTGCCAAATGACACACATTTTCGTAATAAAAATTTATCGTAAATAATCAGGTCAGTAGATATAAATATATAATATCTACTTAAATACGAGTATTGATAAAAAATAATGTTCATATATATATATTAGATATGTTCAAACAAATCATTTCAAATTGTCAGTTATTTATAACCATCTTTTAATAATCTTCGTTAATTTCCATAACAAATAAATATATATATATATATCTTTTTCCTCCCCTGGTATAGGGAAGAGGATTAAAAATTTATATTTTCACAACTTCACTGACAGCTAAGGGCTTGACAACAATTGACAAATAACCAAATAATCCATTGAAAATGTTTGGTTTTTCTTTATTCTTAAATTCTACTAGTTCAGACATTTACAACTTGGATATCACAAGCTACTTCCACGGATTTGAATCATCCTCATTTTTTTGGTGGGGATGCTTCCTCAAACACAGCAATCTTAACCACTTCAAATCAAATTTCAATTTCCTCCATATTTAAGTATAAGCATATGGTTCTACTCAGACAGCATTTTTCCAAGAACTGCCATTTTGTAGGACAGACTCCTGTGGGGATACTTCCATAAACACTGCAATCTTATCCTCTTCAAATCAAGTGTCAATCAATATGTATCTTTCTTATTCTCATCATCTTTATATAAAACATCTCTACCTTAAAAAATTCACATTGGACTTCAAGCATGTTGGATTATGTACTTCTCATAAAATACACAATTTACTTTCATTTGAAAACAGAACCCTGGAACACTGGGTAATTCTTTTTCTCCTAAGCCTAAGTAAAACATTTCTAACATCGTCTTTGATTTAGGAGGGGATTAACTCGAGGAAGGTGACACTTGAATCAATAGCTAAATCCACTGTTAGGAAGGTTGGGTCACTGTGTAGGGCCAGGAAGTTTTTCCGCCTGAATCCATTTTGCACATATACAAATCAACCACCTGACCGTGCATGGAATACTGTTGTCATATCTGGTCAGGCGCCCCTGCTGTTCATCTCAGGGTTCTCGACAGGCTCCAAAGGAGAACCTGTGATGTGATTGGTCCCGAACTGGCAGCTCAACTCCAGCCACTTTCCCATCATTGAGATGTGCTTCCCTCTGTCTCTTCTATAAATATTTTCATGACTTCTGCACTGACAAACTTGGGTCACTGGTGCCCCCTCCACAAGAATTTCCTAGGGCAACCAGACTGGCAACAAGGTCTCACACTTTTACAGTTAGATCAACCAAATGTTAACAACAATTCTATTCCAGCAGCTTCTTTTCTCATGCTTCCCACCTGTGGAACTCCCTTCCATGTACTTGCTTTCCTGATGGCTATAACTCCCAGGAATTTAGATGCAAAGTCAATTCCCATCTCTTATCTACTTAACTCCAGTCCTTTCTACATCACTCCATGTATCTTGTTCTTTTCCTTTCTCTCTACCTTCACAACTGTCTTCACTCCTGTGTTCACATCCTTCTCTTGCCATTTCTCTTTAGCTGGTTTGTCTGTCTTCACTCTCCTCCTGACTAATACTTCAACTCTCTTATGCACATCAGTGGTGTTAACGCCTTGCTTGGCATGAAATGAAAAAAAAAACTGTTATGTCGTGAGTAAGAATAAATAACTCAACAACAGGAATAGGTTAATTGTTGTATTCCGTGAAAATAGTATTTACAAAGGTTATTAGTATCCAATACAAGACTAAGGGTTAATCGTCTCAACCATCGTAAGACGTAGTATGAGCAATGGGTACTTCCGGGTCGTCACCGGAAGTCTACGACTGACTTGTCGATCGGTTGCTCGGCACGCTCTCCTACGTAGATGCCACCATTACTTTACATAGTAATGGAATAGTCCATTATAGCCGAATAGGCACGGGCGTCCCAACAAAAACAAACTTGTCACCCATTTCTGAAACTTTTTTATGTACAGTGATTTTTTTCATGCATTAACCCCTGCCTCCATCCAGTGATTGTGAAACTGAACCCAAATCTTTTAATCACCTTTACATGATAATCTTCTCAAATCTGCAGTCACCCTATACCCTATTCCTTTGTGTATCTTTCCTCATCAAACTTTCCCTTCTAGAAATGTTTCTCAGCTGAAAACATCTCTGACATAGGCCTGCATCAACCCTCAAACGTGGGAAACTGTTGTTGTGGACCAGCCTCCCTGGCACAGAACTATTTGAGTCCAATAGTCAGCATGAAGATCATCTGCAACAATGTGCTGTCAAGAAATTGCAACTTGCTCAGCCATGTCCACCACCCACACTCCTCTGTGACTCCTTTTACTTTCACGGCTTCTGCTCCGATGAACTTAGATCACTGGTGCCCCCTAAATACGAATTTGAATGAGATACTAGATTAGCAACTAGATCCCACCCTTTTACAGTGAAACCGATAAAATGCAGCCGTAACTTCTACTCCAACAGTTTCTTTCCTCACACTTCCCGACTGTGGAATTCTCTTCCACACGATTGCTTCCCCGACGGTTACAATCTCCAGGAGTTTAAATGTAAGGTCAATAGACACCTCCTAACACACTAACCTGCTCCCATTCTATCAAACACTCTTCCCATCTGCCCAACCCTCATCCTCGCTATCCTTACTCATCTGTCACCTTCCTCCTGACATTCCCTATGTCTAACCACTTCTTCTCTTTACCTTCCCCTATGTATCCCCATGCGCAATAGTGGCAGTGGAATGCCTTGCTTGGGGTGAGATGATTAAAAAAAAAAACAAAAAAAACTCCTGCTCATGACTCTTCAGGAGAAAAACAATAAGGAGAGTTGCTCTGATGTGAGCAGATGCTGACTACAAAATATATATAGAGAGCTCTCCTGGTGGCTGACATGTGTATACACTGCATATATATAATATGTTAAAATTTCTTCTCTTGTTCCATGTAGTGATAGCTTAGGGAGTAGGCACTTTGACTGACACCAAATCAGTTGAGTTTCAATCCCGGCAAAAGCAAGTGGATGTCTAGCCATACTGATAAGCTGTGATACAACGAAACGGGTTTGCACGTGGAAGACTAATAAATTATCCTCTCGTTACGATTGAGCGCTCTAGAGAAAGAAATTTTAAATATTTAATAATTACCTATATTGCAGTTTCATCCAAGAATGAAAAAGTTTATGGTGATTCAGACGAGTTCAGCTTTACTTCCTTGCCTTATAAAATTTTGCAAGGTAATAATAACAAAAGAACCATTCCATTTTCATTTAGAATTATCCACTTGGCAATAAATATTAATAAATAGTACGAAATCATTTTTTTAAAACACTGGGGAGGCCTAATAATTATGGCCAATAGTGTACACACACACACAACAAATCTACAGGGTGCGATGGGTAAATTGTCGCTGTTTGCCTTGTAAAATTTTGCAAAGTAATAATAACAAAAGAACCATTCTATTTTCATTTAGAATTATCCACTTGGCAATAAATAGTAAAAATAGTATAAAATCCATCATTTCTTAAAAAAAAAACTGAAGTGACCTTATAATTATGGCAGGTAGTGTATATATGTGCAGAATATTTTTTTGACTGTACCTGGATTTAGAAACATGTTGACTATATTCTTGCACATACACATCTCCTATTAAGGAAATCAGTGCTATTTCGAAGACATGGGAATGGTGAAAAGGAAAAATAGGAACAAAAGAAATGAAGAATTCAAGAAATCCCTTAAGTTCATTCATTTCACCCAAATGCCATTCTTAAGAATCTAATTCTATCTTCAGCATTCACTGAACAAATCGTCAGCCTACTGAAACATTAGAAATTAGTCCATTGTGTCTTTCAACTTACCAGTTCCCTGAATATTTGACTAATAGAGTTCAATCCCTGAGTTCAACTTTCACCTTAGAGTCATCACGCTTGTGAATAATTGCAATGCATTCATTAACTCACATGCAAATTATTCTGATTGGTGCAGCTAATTATAATAATGAGCTGAGATAGAACAAGAGAGAATTTGAATGGCAATGAAGACATTTGGTATTCTGTTTCATTTTCTCAAATTCTGCTGATAGTAATATACGAGCAGTCTTGAAGGTTTCCAGCTATTTTAAATATCCTGATAACTGTCTGCGTGAACTTGATAGCAACCAATCAAAACAAATTTTACTGTCCATACATGGGCAAATGCTCTCCTATAAAGTTACTCATTAGTGTATGATATATGATTTTATCGATTAAACAAGCTATGATTGGAAGAATAATTCTTCAAGCATGACATCTTAAAGATTTGAGGAGCGATACTCTTGTTGATTTCAGATCATTCTTGATGCAACTTTCAGTCAGGAGTAGTGCATTGAATATCAGCTCAGAACGAGAAATTGGGGTTCGAATTCCAGCAGAATTCATTGCCTTCACTTACGCACAAATGCCCTTGGGAAAGGTATTAATCCGTCTATTCCTCCCAGTTATGGGTTAAATAACAGGACATATTGGGTTCTATAGCCTTGGTCAGCAACCAGTCTACCACAGAAAGCAATGGTAACCTACTGCGGGATAACCTTCTGCCCAGTTAGTCATGTCTCTTTCGAGACATAATCGCCCAAGCGTGTATCACGTATGGCACTTAACTGACTGACATTTATAGGCACTAAAAATTAAACTAACTATTAAAGGATCAAAATTTTTTTCAGAACTGACATCATTCTGGGTTTTTTTTTTTCTTATGCCCAGTCAGTCATATCTCTTTCAGGCTTTCGGAACATGATCGCCCAATCATGTATCATGTATGGCACTTGATTGATTGACTGACATTGTATTTATTTTCAATTTTTCTAGTTTAGTTCCTCTATTTTGCATATGATCCTTTATTATAAGTAATTAGCAGACAATAAAATTTTTATTTTATATGAAAATTGAGATGTAGAAGAGGGGAGCATATCAGAGATTTGGTGCAGGCACAATACCCTCACACCAGCCCATTATATATGTATATAAATACATATATATATACACGCACAGACGTCTCTTAAACCATATATATATATATATATATAGTCATCCACAGACAGATCTGTTTCACTGTATCACAGCCCATCAGTACGTTTAGACTTTGATTGCTTTTTAACCCAGGATTGAAACCCAACCGAATTGGCGTCAGTTGGCAACTCTACCCCTGGGCTATGGGCATTTGGTGGAAGAAGGCAAACCTTTTAGCACATATCATTATACGCACCCAATAGCTAGAGTGCTCTAATTCATTTTTACTGAATGAGCGATGCGTACATGCCAGAGTAGCTACTGTTTATCAAAGTCTACTATTCTATATATATATATATTTAAATATATAACTTTAATCCAAAAGGAAAAGCAGAAAGGTAAATCCCAAAGACCCAATCCTAATTAATATTAATTAAATTAAAACTAATCAAGGTGGAGGGCTCAATGTAATTTATATTTAAATTCCAGAGCCAATTGAAGATAACTTATCTATTATTAAAATTTAAATTTAGGTATAGAAAAATGAATGGAGGTACCTAATTTAAACCAAAAACCGCTATGATTTATTTGTCAACACGTTTGTTAACGTTTCTATAGAGATGAATTTTTTCTTTTTTTTTCCTTTCTTTTCTTTTTTTTTTCTTAGCTTACTTTCCAGTCAACCACCCCATCCCATTTCTTTTACTTCTTTCCTTTAGTCTTCCCTCTTCCTTTTCTTAGAGCCAGACAAGGCTAAATTTCCACTTTCAACTCTTGACTCAGTTAAAAAGTAGGGTTTTCCAAAATCTAAAAATAAAAATAGACATTGATTTCTGTCTGCTTTCTTATTAATCCCACCCCTTTAATTTTTATGTGATGTATATTTTTTTTTAACTTCCGCCAGTAAAATATCTTGGTTTATTTTGAAATAAAAAGTTTGCTAATGATACGTGAGATTTCTTTTTAGGTATTTCTCATAGAAATGGCCATACAACTGATTTGAACATCGGAATTTATTTTATGTTATATATATATATATATATATATATATAAATAAAGAAGACAAGAGAAAACTAGATATTTTTTGCCTATGCGTTGTGCTCTGTGATGAACTTTATGAAGGCAAGGAGAGGAAATGAATTTCATTTTAAATAAAGTGTCTATAAACAAACAAAAATAAATGTTGGTAATTAGGAGAAAACACTTATAAATAATTCATAAGAATAATAGAATATATTAAACATATAATAACGTCATAATTCAAATTTGAAAAGATTTTTTTTCTATGTGCAGTATGATGTTATGTAATGAGATGTTAAGATAAAAGAAATTAACCATTTTCTTTGGATTTTTTTAAAATACTTTTGTTGTATATGTTGGCCTGGGAAAGCATTGTTTCTATTAGGAAAGGTAAGATTAAAAAAAGAACTGGGGATCAGACTGATATTTTGGTACTATCTGATGACTACACTCTCGAGAATTTTCCTTCTGAGTAAATTATTTTCTCTTTTTATAAGTATGGCATTGTTAGGTCAAAATTATATATATATATATATATATATATACATACATACAGTACTGTGCAAAAGTATTAGGACAAGAACTATTTTATCTTTTATGAGGCATCAAAATAAAGTTTAGAATCACCCCTGTCCTAAAACTTTTGCACACTACTTTTGCACAAAAGTATTAGGACACAGGGGATTTTCCTAAAAACCACACTGAAATTCAAATACAGGGTGAAAAGATAAACCTTTGGAAGAATTATTTAACTAATAAATATTGATCATTTAACTAAAAAGGAAGAAGAAGGAAGGCTTCGGAATTTGAATTGGCCCCTACAAAGCCCTGATCTCAATCCTATTGAACATCTATGGAATATTTTGTATAAAAAAATTAATAAATCTAATGTTACCTCACAAGACACACTTTGGAAACAAATACAAGCTGCTTGGCAGGAGATACCATTAGATACATTGAAGAAGCTTGTGATGTCAATGCCTGACAGAAAGAAGGCTGTGATCAAAGCAAAAGGCTATTATACTAAATATTAAATTTATTTTGTAATGAGCATTTTTTTTTTGTTAAGCATTTGTTGAGTAAATCAAATAAAATTGCTTTAATTAAATTGTTTATTTTCTGTCAATATGCCTCATAAAAGATAAAATAGTTCTTGTCCTAATACTTTTGCACAGTACTATATATATATATATATATATATATATATATATATATATATATATACACTATGTGCGATTGGTAAATTGTCGCAATTATTTTATTATTTCAAAGGAAAAGGCTTTTATACTAAATATTAAATTTACTTTGTAACAAGTATTTTTTTCTTGTTAAAGCATTTGTTGAATAAATCAAATAAAATTACTTTACTGAAATTGTTTATTTTCTGTCAATATGCCTTGTAAAAGATAAAATAGTTCTTGTCCTAATACTTTAGCACAGTACTGTATATAAATTTATATATATATATTTAAAATGATTTGGAAGAATACTGACATGTCTTACAGATGATCCATATTCATTAGAAAAATTATTTTTCTTATAAAACACACCCACACACACAGATATATATATATATATATATATATATATATATATATATACAAACAAACAAATAAAAACACATATAATCATATTATTTACTGTTTACTATATTTGTGGCAGAAGAGTGCTCATGTTGAGGATAAAGGTTCATGTTAATATCAGATGTTTCCTTATAAGGAAATATTCAGCATTAGTTTTGTCAGTTTTCACGGTATTTCTTAAAGACGTCACAGCGACTGCCCAAGAAAATCTTTATAGTATAACCATAGAAAATGAGTTATAACAAAATGCCATGCCAAATGCCATAGTGTTTTCCTGAAACCTGTTCTTTTATTGTCCTTTTCATTCTCTTTCATAAAATAACCATTCATGTGTTAGTAGCAAGATTGCCTAGCTCAGGGTGAAATGATTAAAATAAAAAAGATATTTATTAGTTTTTCAAAAGTTTGTTTTATAAATTCCTACCGCACATTTATTATATAATTTTGTGTTATTTAAATCTCAATATTGGCTTATTGTTAAGTATATTAACACCTCTATGGTTATTTAAGTTTGAAATCTAAAAATTTTTAACACAATTTTATGTCTTCAACTAAATATATTTTGAATGGAATTGTATATCTTCAATTTCAGTAAAAATGTACTGTTTTTAATTCTACTATAAAATGTATTACTGGTCATTTTGCTTTAAAATGTATTGTTGGTTATTCTACTATAAAATATATTGTTGGTAATTCTAATATAAAATATATTGTTAGTAATTCTAATATAAAATGTACTGTTCTTAATTTTATTGTATTGTTGGTAATTCTAATATAAAATATATTGTTGGTTATTCTACTATAAAATATATTGTTGGTAATTCTAATATAAAATATATTGTTGGTAATTCTACTATAAAATATATTGTTGGTAATTCTACTATAAATTATATTGTTGGTAATTCTACTATAAAATATATTGTTGGTAATTCTAATATAAATTATATTGTTGGTAATTCTACTATAAAATATATTGTTGGTAATTCTAATATAAATTATATTGTTGGTAATTCTACTATAAAATATATTGTTGGTAATTCTAATATAAAATATATTGTTGGTAATTCTACTATAAAATATATTGTTGGTAATTCTACTATAAAATATATTGTTGGTAATTCTAATATAAAATATATTGTTGGTAATTCTAATATAAAATATATTGTTGGTAATTCTACTATAAAATATATTGTTGGTAATTCTACTATAAAATATATTGTTGGTAATTCTAATATAAAATATATTGTTGGTAATTCTAATATAAAATATATTGTTAGTAATTCTACTATAAAATGTACTGTTCTTAATTCTACTATAAAATGTATTGTTAGTAATTTTGCTTCAAAAATCTATTGTAGACCATTTTACTATAAATGGGTTCTGCATGTATTTTTATGATAAAAAAGTATTTTAATACTTTCATAGTATTTTTTTTTTTGTTTGAGTGGTTCACTATTTGCCCATAGCTTGGGCCCTAACAGGTGCTACCACCCTGCTTATTTTTGGTGAAGTAGTAGTTATTGAATTGGATGTTAGTATGAGAATATTAGTCTTTGTCTCTAGTTTTCCCCCCTCTCTCTCTCTCTCATATGCCCATTGCAGTCAAAATTACCCAAATTGTAATGATGTACTATACAAATTTGAATCAACTTTACTCAAGTACAAGGAGTCTAAGAAAAAAAAAAAAATTGTGTATATCTCAAATGCCTGCTTAAGATGATACAGTAATGAATTAGAACACTCTCAGCTATTGGCGTGTGTATACATATATTACATGCTAAAAGTCTGCCTCCTTCTACCGAGCACCCAAAGCTCAGAGGTAGAATCAGACTGATGCCAATTCGGTTGACTTTCAATCCTGCATAAAAAGCAATCGGATGTCTAACCGTAGAGATGAGCTGTGATACAGCAAAACAGATCTGTCTGCAGATGACTAGAACATACATATATATAATTTAGTTTCAGTGCAAAGAATTTGTTATTTTAACTGAGCAGGTTCATGCCGACTTCAAAGTTTTGTAAGGTTTGCATGAACCTGCTCAATTAATGTGGCAAATTTTTTGCACTAAAACTATCAACACTTTATCCCCACCCTGATATTAGGCACTTTACAATAAAAAAAAAACCCTGCTTGTCAAAATACCTTTTATACAGTAAAAATAACAATCTTGGTACCAAGCATTGTCATAGATCAACACTATCTCTCTCTCTCTCTCTATATATATATATATATATATAATCATTATTAAGCAGTTTTTAGTCATAATTAAATTATTAAATTAGACCAGTACACAATTGTATTAAAAAGTGCTCAATACATACATAATGTAGAGCTTTTAAATATTTTTCATTTGAAAGCCAGTTTTTTACACAACCTTGGATTCAGCCCTCAATATCTTAAGACTATTGAAAATATATATATATATATATATATATATATATATATATATATATATATATATATTATTCTTCATAAATAATCAGGCCGGCAGATATAAATATATAATACTGTTTAATTAAAAAAACAGAATATCTACTTAAATACAAGTACTGATAAAAAATAATGCTCAAACAATTCATTTCAAATTGTCAGTTGTTCATAACCAAGTTTTGTTGATCTTTGTTTATGTTTATCTCTCTCTCTCTCTATATATATATATTCAGGTATAAATAAAATATATCTTTAAGAAGACAATAGGAATAATTAAAATAAGTTAAACCAATAAATAAATTAAAACCAATAAATAATTAAAATAAGTTAAACCAATAAATAAGTAAACAGATTAAGTAAATAATAAACAAACTAACAAACAATAAACATAAGTTAATGTAGTAATAACAACCAACAATAAAATAATCAAAAATAAATAATAAAAACTTAACAAATCACATTATAAAATAACTGCAAAACAACATCTGTATCCACAATTATTTCTGCTGAATATTCTCTAAAATTATTTGAAATATAACCATTACCACCCACCCAAATAGCTAAATAAAGGGTTTGAAATTCCTAGAACCTGAAGAAGGCCAGAGCATACAACAGCTGAAACATCATAATAAAGGCAATAAAAATGAGTACAATAACCTGAACAATGTAAATACTACCTCAGTATGGACACATGCCTTAATAACTTGGAATAACACAATAGTCACACTCATAATGCATCACTGACCACTTTATATTAATAGCCAAGCAAAAACATAGCACATGTGGCATGAAGATTGCATTTAATCACATGTGGCATGAAGATTGCATTTAATCACATGTGGCATGAAGATTGCATTTAAGCACATGTGGCATGAAGATTGCATTTAAGCACATGTGGCATGAAGATTGCATTTAAGCACATGTGGCATGAAGATTGCATTTAAGCACATGTGGCATGAAGATTGCATTTAAGCTGAAAGAGAATGTCACTCTGGGTGTTGACTTCAATGTTAACTTTTTTATTTGCACACACTTTATTCCTAATATTGAGAACTTTAATCCAAAGATATAGCATAACTTAAACTATATATATATATATATATATGTATGTAAACTTATCACTATACTCATTTCGAAAAACCCTCCGAGTATATACGTTGAAGGAAAAAATGGATGTAAAAAAGAAAGAGCTAAGCATGTGAACATCAGTCAAAGTACATAACCCAAAGAAAAAAACCGGAGATGAGTAATCTATAACAAAAAAGCACTCAGAGCAGACAAAATAGATCACCAGCTTTCCCTGAAGATCTGGTTAGGTGAAACCTAGGTAGGTTTGTTGGCTCTTTAGGTTATCTATTTTATATATATATATATATATATATATATATATATATATATTATTTATAAATGGGACTGTCTGTGTGTGTGTGTGTCCGTTACCTATAGACTCCAAAAACGCCTGAACCAATTTTCTTGAAAATTTACACAGTTGTACTATAAGCATCTGTGAGTGTTCTTAGCTAGGTTTTGTGTTGAGGTACCCTCCCCCCCCCCACCGATATATATCGAAATCAATAATTGAAAAAATCGGGTTATAGAAGGAGTGGTCCGATTTTAATCAAATTTGTTACACTCATAGACAAAGACATAAGAAATGATATTCAGAAGTTTCAATATTGCAGAAAATCGATAATATATATATATATATATATATATATATATAAGGCAAAATGTTTGTGTGTGTGTGTCTGTTTATCTGCCTGTATGTCTATTTTTTTCAGCTCTTTTATTTTAGTTTTTGCTTCAGGTTTGAATGTAGTTCTTTTACTCAGAGGACTTGTTTAGCCTTCAAAATTCAGTTTATGATGAAAAACATTTATTTGATATCGATACCAGGAAATCAAAATTTGACTCACATCCATTCATTTTTATTTCAGTCTACGGTTTCGCTTTAACTGGAAACAGCTATTGCATTTTAGTCTTTCATGCCAACGTCCAAAGAGTCTGAGCTCCAGGACCACGAATTAGTTTTAAAGCTTTCATTACACCCGAGCAACGCCGGGTTATACTGCTAGTATATATATAAATGTGTGTGTGTGTGTGGTCACATGTGTACTTCATTTGTTAATTTTTTGTTTATAACTTTTTCAAAGTATTTTGTTCTATTTTTTATCTTTTCTTTCTTTTTCTAACTCCTTTTTTTAATATTTTTCTTTCATTCTTTCTTTCTTTTTGCCATCTTTTACTTTCTACTTTCTTTCTGTCTTTCTCTTCACTATCTTTTCCTTGTTTGTCTCTTTCTTTCTTTCTAATTCTCTATTCATCTTTCTACTTTCGTACTTTTTTGTCTTTTCCTTTTTCCTTTCTTTTATTCATCTTTCTCTCTTTTTTTCTTCCTCTCCTCCAGGGAAAAACTGGTCCCAATATGTCCAGCACTGAGTCCAAAAACAGGAAAGCTATGAAGAAAAACTGTTCTTCCCATTATTTTCTTCCTGCACATTGTAAGCAATGCCCTACTTCTGCTCGGACTGTGGCCGAGTTATTTTTAAAAAGTTGAGATCAATATGGGGGCGGGGATGGAAAGAGAGAAAGAGAGAGAATGTAAAAACAGAAACATTGATTTTATAAAAATTTGTATTCGCAAAATAAAAAAAAATGATGTTGCATTTCGCAATAGACAAAATAAATAAAAATAAATAAAAATAAAAATTAAAAAAAGAAAGAGAATGGGAGCCATGCTGTAAAGCAATAGTTTGCAGGTTAGCTGCACAATCTAATGTGTGCTTTGTTTTTTACTAAATGTCCACCCAGTACAAGGCCCAAGAGTCACTCAAGGTAGAGGGTTTACTAAATGAAGTTGGGCAGACCTGAAGGAGACTACCACTACCTTTAAATTTGTTGTTTTTCATTTTTTTTTTTTTTAAACTTTTTCAGTGCAATCTTTTTCGATTAAACCCTAAATTTTCAGATTGACAAAAAAATTTGTAAAAATTTCAACATTTAAACAATTTTAGGAGGTGGGGGCCTCAGTTTTTCATACAACCTTATAAAATCAATCCTGTGCATTTAACTTTTTTTGCTTGCGCATATTCAACAACTGAATCCTTTGCAAAATTTTTGAATGAAGCCATTCTTGGAGTTTCTGAGGAAGATGCCATCGTAAGAACTAAAGAAAACTTGAAAAAGACAAAAATAAGAGCAACAACTCGTCCCAAGAAAAACAAAACAAACTGACCTAAATGCGAGTGGTTCCTAAATGGAGGATCAATTTAATATATTATTGTATGACAAAGTGAGCCCCCCACTAAATTGTTTAAATTTTTTCAAATAATCGGAAACTTTGTTATAACCAATAAGACTGCGCTGAAAAAAGTAAAAAAAAAAAAAAAAAAATGAAAAACAACAAATTCAAAGGTGGTGGTTCGAGTCTCCTTCATGTCCACCTGAAGTTGTTCTAAAATCATAAAACAAAGGATTAAGTGCAGACTATGAAAATATGTCGGATGAATAACAGTTGACTTCAGACCTGAAGAAGCATTATCTCAGGAGTCTGTTCCATAAAGTAATCATTCCTGGAAAGAAGCTGTCTCAGTGGAACTTTTTTCTTAACAGTAGAATACGAAGGCAACGTGGACAAATTAACTGTGTATGCAACATGGTGGGTTCTATCAGTAAATGTCCAAACTGGTGGAACTAATGAATGTAGCTATCTGAAGAGTTTTCATGGAAACAGCAATAGAATAGTGATAAGGTTGTGACTTTTTGTCTATGGAAAAGAGGTGGTAGTGTTGAAAACAATTAATCACCCAAAAGCTGTGTAAATGCTTTTGAGTTCTTTCAGGGCTGAAAGTTAAGGATCATACAGTGCCAGACCAGATTTGGCAACAAAATTTCAATTTTGGTCCAAGCATGGGATTAACACGTTTATTGCATTGCTTGGAGTGAAATTATTTAGAAAAAAAATGACTGCCACCATCTTCCCACTGTAAGCTCATTTGCTCCTGGGGGGTTAATTCTAGCGTCATCTGTATCATTATCATTTCTTTGTTTTTCTAGGTCATCTCCTATGCTTGAAATAATCACGAATCAACAGGTTTTATAACAAATGTTAAATTGAACCCATTGACCAAAAATAAAATCTAATAATGGAGGAGTGAAATGGTCAGGAAAGAACAGGGAGGTGGAGTCATGCCTTGGCAAAATGAAGCCAAGCAGACTGTTTCTCTTTCTATAAAATTCTCCATCCTCATTCCTTTTTCCAAGAGGTTTCTTTCTTTATGTTATGGTGAAACACACCTATTCCTCAGATAATGGACTCTTCCTATTATATTAATGTTATGGTGAAACACACCTATTCCTCAGATAATGGACCATCCCTCCTATATTAATAAAAGTTAGCAGGAAGTTAACTCGAGAAGTTCTAGAGAGTTCTTTAGAGTTCTATTGGAGTTCAGTAGAACTACTAGGCAGTTGATATTAGTTGGCAGTTAGCCGAATACTAAGGAGACAGCTTGCAGTGGAAGATTACCAAGTTCCTAACATTTAGGGTGTGTTAAGTCAATTAGCAACCGACATAGCACGATTATAACCTTCAGTGCGGAAAACTACTCCACAACACATATTAAATACAATATTTCAAAAAATGAAACTAACCCTATAACAACAAAGAAAACTTTGAAAAGTATCTAGTGTTAGCCGAAGGTTCTTGGGCATAGGAAGTTTTTAGAAATACAAACAAAAAATTGGAAGAGCAATTAGAAACGGAAACAATTTTACAAAAAATGAAGGAACTTTCATTGGTTTTAATCATATGTGTGTGTGTGTATATATATATATATAAAATAAAACAAAAAATTTTGATTTTTAAATTTGTTGTATAGCCATTTCCAATAGGTTTCTTTCTTTATGTTATGGTGAAGCACACCTATGCCTCAGATAATGAACTCTCCCTCCTATATTAATAAGAATTAACAGGAAGTTAACTCGAGAAGTTCTTGGGAAGTTCTTAGAAGTTCTAGAGAGTTCTATTGGAGTTCAGTAGAACTAATAAGGCAGTTGATATCAGTTGGCAGTTAGCCAAATACTAAGGAGTCAGTTTTCAATGGAAGATTACCAAGTTCCTAAGGGTGCATAAGTCGATTAGCAACTGACACAGCATGATTATGATTTTCTGTGCAAAAACTACTCCACAACACTTTATAACCACTCTATCTCATGATACTATCTGTGTGTGTGTGTGTGTGTGTGTGTGTGTGTGTGTGTGTGTGTGTGTGTGTGTGTGTGTGTGTGTGTGTGTGTGTGTGTGTGTGTGTGTGTGTGTGTGTGTGTGTGTGTGTGTGTGTGTGTGTGTGTGTGTGTGTGTGTGTGTGTGTGTGTGTGTGTGTGTGTGTGTGTGTGTGTGTGTGTGTGTGTGTGTGTGTGTGTGTGTGTGTGTGTGTGTGTGTGTGTGTGTGTGTGTGTGTGTGTGTGTGTGTGTGTGTGTGTGTGTGTGTGTGTGTGTGTGTGTGTGTGTGTGTGTGTGTGTGTGTGTGTGTGTGTGTGTGTGTGTGTGTGTGTGTGTGTGTGTGTGTGTGTGTGTGTGTGTGTGTGTGTGTGTGTGTGTGTGTGTGTGTGTGTGTGTGTGTGTGTGTGTGTGTGTGTGTGTGTGTGTGTGTGTGTGTGTGTGTGTGTGTGTGTGTGTGTGTGTGTATAACATAGTACACTTGGTATGCAATCCAGGTAAATTCCAATAGAGACGAACTCAAGAGAACTCAATGTTAAATTCATTTATTTAATTTAACAGAGTAATATAATTTATAAAAAATTTTAGATTATTACAATGGGTCATACATATTTCACTGCGTTTTGATGTTATTATCCAAATGGTACAACAGTTGGTCTTTGGTCTGACAAGCCATGATAATAATATCAAACACAGTGAAATATGTATTACCCATTGTAATAATCTAAAATCTTTTATAATATATATATATATATATATATATACGCACTCACACCCTGATTGAACACTCTGGAAGAATGGTAGACTTTGAAAAACAATAGCTACTCTAGCATCTATGTATCGTTCATTCAGTAATGAATTAGAACACTCTCACTACTGGCGTATGAATACATGGTATATCACACGCAAAAAGGCTGCCTTCTTCTACCAAGTGCTCATAGCTCAGAGGTAGAATTGCTGACTAACACCAATTCGGTCAGGTTTCAATCCTGGGTAAAAAGCAATTGAATGTCTAACCATACTGATGAGCTGTGATACAGTGAAACAGATCTGTCTGCAGATGACTATATATATATATATATATATGCATATATGTATATAATAAAGCAGTATCCTTGGTAATTTGTAAGGTTAATTCCATGGGGATCATAATCTGATGAGAACTCAATGTTATAAATTAACAAAGTATTATCAAAGATGAAGGAAAAACTTGAAGCAACTGAAACGTGGTTCTACAGAAAGATGCTGCGGATATCATTGACCAAGCCTATGAGCAATGGGGTGAGGTTGTAGAAAGGATGGAAATGAAAAGGAAATTAATAATGTGCATCAGAAAAAGACAGCTAAAGTTCCTGGGACATGCAATGAGGAAGGAAGGCTTGGAGAACCGATACTAACAAGCCAGATAGAGAAAAAAGGAGACAGAGGAAAGCAGTGGATTACATATCTGAATTGGTCTGATTAGATAGATGACAGAACGGGGGTTGCATGGAGAAAGTGTGCTAAGAGCCACCAGGGATACGGAGATGTGAAAGCTATGATTGCCTACATCCCCAAAAGACAAGGCACATAGAAGAAAAAGAATTTTAATGAAAAAACAATTAAAAAATTTATAAATCCATCAGTGAGAATTTATTTTTTAATATTTATAAAAATATTCAACTCATCAGACTGAAATTTTTTACAAAAACGAATGGTTTAGATTTATCCAGACAGAAGGAATATTGGGGGGAAGAGGAAGAAGGAAAATATTTTGCTGCTGAGAGAGGGAGTCAGATATACAATGTTAATTTTTGACTGTGGATGTCATGGTTAGAATGTCGCATTTACAAACCAAACAATAAGATGACCTTGGATTGAACTTTGGGTTAAACATTTTCAATTACAGGGCAATAAATTTACTGTCCTGTCTATCCCTCAAAAGGCTTACAGATAAGATATAGATTCACAGAAGTATAGGATTATGGAATACGAGCCCAGGTTGCTGGTCTTCATGCAGATTTTTAAGTTCTTGCTCTTGACTCCCTTAGACATTGGAAGTATTGAAGTTCAAATGCTTTAATGCCATTGTGGCAGCATACTCTCCACTTTTTTTGGTTCTGCTCAAAAGGTCTTAAGTGGTACCTCGGCAACTTCAGCATGTCTTTGTACAAGGAGTCATGGTCTACCTATGTTTCTTTTGCTGCTCTGAGTGAGAACATTTGATATTTGATAATCACTTACTCTAATGTTTATGTTAAATATGACACTTCAATACCACAAGAAACTTAGAGACATGAACATTTTACAAGACAAGGCTACTATTGGTCTTTATACAGAGTCTTTAAACCAGATAAAGTATTTATGTACTTGGATATGCAGTGGATATCGACTCAGAATGAGAGATCAAGATGCCAAGTTTGAATTCCAGTTGAATTCCTTGCATTCACTTACGCACAAATACAAGCATGTATCATGTATCGCACTTAACTGACTGACTGAATAAAAAAGTCGAAAACATGATTAAGGCATCTACTGGGCATAAAGTAGGGGATCAGTTTTATATTGTTTTGAAGTAATAAACTGATTCCTCATTAATTACTACTTAATAATATAATACATCTCTTTCCCCTATACCTATGAGTCAAATAATAGGACAAATTGGGTTCTTTAGCCTTGGTTGGCAACCAGTCTACCGTAGAAAGCAATGGCAACCTACTGCGGGATAATCTTCTGCCCAGTTTTTCATGTTTTTTTGAGATATGATCGCCCAAGCGTGTATCACATATGGCACTTAACTGACTGACTGAATATAATAGTTGAAAATATGGTTAAGGCTTCTACTAGACATAAAGTAGGGGATCAGTTTTATATTGCTATGAAGTAATAAAATGATCCCCCACTAATTATTACTTTATAATTTAATACATCTCTTCCCCGTCTACCTATGAGTCAAATAATAGGACAAACTAGGTTCTACAGCCTTGGCTGGCAACCCATCTATCACATGAAGTAATGGCAACCTACTGTGGGATAATCTTCTGCCTAGTCAATCATGTCCATTCAAAGTCATGATCGCCCAGGCATGTATCACGTATGACACTTGACTGACTGACATTCTTTTGGGAGAATACTGAGAACTTTCATGTTGGTACTGTAACCAGCCCAGGGGAGAGGAAATAGATTTTTCTCTAGACCCACTCACTGTTGCTATGGCTGCTCTAAAGGTGGAGCTCTGATGACCCTAATGAGTTGTAAGACTTGTGGATTGTGTGACATTCTTTCGAGGATGGTTTAAATAAAATACAATGATTTTTATGTGTTCTAACTGTGAGCTTAACGGTAGAAATCAGCCACCTCCCATGTTGGCATATACGAGAGGCATTTAGAAATCTCTACTCACCTCAGTGCATTTCTGCCACAAGATCAGAAGATTCTTTCTGGAGTCAACGACTGAACGGATAATTCAAGAAATTTATCAGATCGAAAAATCTTGCAAGGTTGACTCATCAACCCAAATAGTATTTGATTCCTAAGTAATATGGTATCGATACATGAATACACACACATATATATGTATGTGTGTGTAAATGTGTGTGCATATGTATGTGTATGTATACATATATACATATGGATTTACATATAAATACCAAGATATATATACACTGATAGCAATGTATATATATATTAAAATTTATATATATATTTATATATAGTTATGTAGATATTAAAATGTATATATATATATATATATATATAGTTATGTAGATATTAAAATATATATATATATATATATTTTAATATCTACATAACTATGTATAAATATATATATATACATTTTAATATCTACATCACGATATATAAATATATATATACTAATATCTACATAACTATATATATATATAATATATACATTTCAATATCTACATCACGATATATAAATATATATATACATTTTAATATCTACATCACGATATATAAATATATATATACATTTTAATATCTACATAACTATATATATATATAATATATACATTTCAATATCTACATAACTATATATATATATAATATATACATTTCAATATCTACATAACTATATATATATATAATATATACATTTCAATATCTACATAACTATATATATATATAATATATACATTTCAATATCTACATAACTATATATATATAATATATACATTTCAATATCTACATAACTATATATATATATAATATATACATTTCAATATCTACATAACTATATATATATATATATACATTTCAATATCTACATAACTATATATATATATATATACATTTCAATATCTACATAAACTATATATATAATATATACATTTCAATATCTACATAACTATATATATATATAATATATACATTTCAATATATACATAACTATATATATATATAATATATACATTTCAATATATACATAACTATATATATATATAATATATACATTTCAATATATACATAACTATATATATATATATAATATATACATTTCAATATATACATAACTATATATATATAATATATATATTTCAATATATACATAACTATATATATATATAATATATACATTTCAATATATACATAACTATATATATATATAATATATAAATTTCAATATATACATAACTATATATATATATAATATATACATTTCAATATATACATAACTATATATATATATAATATATACATTTCAATATATACATAACTATATATATATAATATATACATTTCAATATATACATAACTATATATATATATAATATATACATTTCAATATATACATAACTATATATATATATAATATATACATTTCAATATATACATAACTATATATATATATAATATATACATTTCAATATATACATAACTATATATATATATAATATATACATTTCAATATATACATAACTATATATATATATAATATATACATTTCAATATATACATAACTATATATATATATAATATATACATTTCAATATATAAATATATATATATATAATATATACATTTCAATATATACATAACTATATATATATATAATATACACATTTTAATATATACATAACTATATATATATATAATATATACATTTCAATATATACATAACTATATATATATAATATATACATTTCAATATATACATAACTATATATATATATAATATATACATTTCAATATATACATAACTATATATATATAATATATACATTTCAATATATACATAACTTATATATATATATATATATATACATTTCAATATATACATAACTATATATATATATATAATATATACATTTCAATATATACATAACTATATATATATATATAATATATACATTTCAATATATACATAACTATATATATATATATATAATATATACATTTCAATATATACATAACTATATATATATATAATATATACATTTCAATATATACATAACTATATATATATATATATAATATATACATTTTAATATATACATAACTATATATATATACATTTCAATATATACATAACTATATATATATATAATATATACATTTCAATATATATATAACTATATATATATATAATATATACATTTCAATATATACATAACTATATATATATACATTTCAATATATACATAACTATATATATATACATTTCAATATATACATAACTATATATACATATATAATATATACATTTCAATATATACATAACTATATATATATAATATATACATTTCAATATATACATAACTATATATATATACATTTCAATATATACATAACTATATATATATATAATATATACATTTCAATATATACATAACTATATATATATATAATATATACATTTCAATATATACATAACTATATATATATATAATATATACATTTCAATATATACATAACTATATATATATATAATATTATATACATTTCAATATATACATAACTATATATATATATACATTTCAATATATACATAACTATATATATATATAATATATACATTTCAATATATATGTATTTATTATAATACTTTAGAATATGTACAAACTACAAACTGCTACAAAATAGTATTTTGTTTTGACATTGAAAGAACAACGTCTCATCAGGTTGTTAATAATGATGGTAATTGTTCTTAGCTGTTTTTACAATGCTCCACGTAAATTGTAAAAACAGCTAAACCTTACAATAGTGGACAAATATGTAGGCTGTGCCAAAACGAAAAATTAGAAATTATGACATCCCCAAATAAAGACGAACTGTTAAATGAAAGAACGGAAATTATGACAAAATGCATCCACACTAAGAAATACCTCTTAGGTTCATACAAACATGGATGAAAACATCATAATTTGTTTGAAGTTAAACAATGTGCGTTCATAAATTCTCTACCACGTGAACGTTCAAATAAAACACTGTTACAGGAACGTTCTTAAAAAGAAAAACAGTAAAAGGTAAAATCAGTTATTAAAAATCACCTAAAGACACAACTAGTGGTGGAAACCAAGGTAGTGAAATAACTCGTTTATAAATGAAATATATATATATATATATATATATATATAAAAAGTAGAATCCTTGGTAAGGTAAATTCTACAGAAGATTGAATCCAATGAAAACTCAATGTTAAGATTTAATAAAGTATTATAATAAATAAGTTGGATGTTTTTATAAACCCATTGGTAATATAATATTTCACAGCTCTTATAGACCACTCCTCAGACCAAATTCATACAACAATGGATGGGTCAAAATTATCCAGAAAAAAGTAAAGTAAAAAAGAAAGAAGCAGAATATAAACTCTAATAGGAGGTTAACTTAACACCGTTAACTTAACCTCATTTACCCTATTTTCTTCTTTATCTTTTTTTTCATATGGATCCATTTGCATATATAGCTTGGTGACTTGATATTCAAGTATGACTAATGCAGATTTTAGAAGTACACAGATTCCTGCACACCTATAAGCTAATAAATAGAATGATGAAGACAATTGATCAGAAAAGAAAAAAATGGTGAGTGGGTAGGGTAGGGCAACAGATGGAATGAAAGGTTTCTTGTTAAATTTGCAGTGAAAACGGCAAAAGAGAAATTCATCAAGTAGATGAGAAATAAAATAAAACAACGAAAAACTGAAGACAAATTGTGGAAAAGATTCACCATGAAAATAAAGACAAAAAAATATTTCTTTTTTTCTTTCGAATGATGAGCAAGTCCAGCAACCAAATTTCATTAGCTCATGCCAAAGTCTACTATAAATCACTTGCCAAATCTGAAGAGTTGGACCACGTGGAAGAGGATGCTGATGAAGAAATAGAAGTAGAGACACGAAATGGAAATCTTGGCTCAGAGTCTAAGGCAAATTTTATGAGGATTCCAGGATCTGAAGAAAGCTGATAAAATGGTGTCTGCTTGTAGAATGGAAGGCTGTGGAACAACAGGTGTAATTTTTTCTGCAGGAAATTAGAGGGAAACAAGTCTGCATTGTTCAAGTTCAGCAATAATAGAGGGTAAAGAACTGACAGTGGAACAAAGCAAATCTTGGACGTAGGTATGTATGAAAGGGTTACTGAAGAATTCTCAGCACCACTGACTTAACAGAATTTAGTTAAATGAAGAAGCATCAGAATTGTTTTCAGGAATTAATTTTGGTCAAGCTAAAAGATTTTCAGCACAATTCTGTGTGTGTGAGTGTGTGCGCATGTGTGTGTACACTACCAGCAATAATTATTAGGCCACACCAGTTCTTTAAAAAAAATTATTGCCAAGTGGATAATTCTAAATGCAAATAGAATGGTTCTTTTGTTATTATTACTTTGCAAAATTTTACAAGGCAAATAGCGACAATTTATTCATCACACCCTGTAGATTTGCTAGATATATATATATATATATATATATACACACACACACACACACACACACACACCACCGGCCATAATTATTAGGCCACCCCAGTTTAAAAAGAAATGATTTATTTCATACTATTTTTAGTATTTATTGCCAAGTGGATAATTCTAAATGAAAATAGGATGGTTCTTTTGTTATTATTACTTTTTGTTATTAAATTTTACAAGACAAGGAAGCAAAGATGAACTTATCAAAATCACCTTAAATTGTCTTCATTCTTTCATTGATTAAACTGCAATATAGGTAATTATTAAATATTTATAAATTCATTTGATGCACATGTTATTGTGCAGTATTAACAAAAGAACCATTCTATTTTCATTTACAATTATTCACTTGGCAATAAATACTAAAAAATAGTATGAAATACATCATTTTGTTAAAACACTGGAGTGGCCTAATAATTATGGCTGGTAGTATATATATATATATATAATTAAATATAATATGTTTCTAACTAAACAATATATTTATTTATATCTATCACCCTGAAAAATTGAGAAATCTTGTTAGGAAAATATGCGTTTCTCTAACAGTATTCAATCATGTTCCCTTGAGGAAAATGTCAATAGATCTGATGTGTCTTAGAGTGCTCAACCATGAAGAACTTACAGTTAGACAAAGCCCAAAATAATGCCTATAAATAATGCTTTGTTTAACTGATATATATATATATATATATATATATATATATATATATATATACAGAGAGAGAGAGAGATTTAATGCAAATAATTTGCATGAACCTGCTCAGTTAAAGTGACAAATTCTTTGCACTAAAACTATCAATGCTTTATCTTCACCCTAATATTGAGCACTTTCCAATGAAAAACCTGCTTGCCAAATTACCTTTTATCAGTAATGCTACTGAAAAAACAACAACCTTGGCACTAAACATCATCACAACTTAACACTATATATATAGTGTATTGAGGCAGCAAATAATTTTCTAAACATATACTGTTAAATATAAGAGACAATTTTTTATTAATTTGGTTCATGTGAGCCGTAAGCTTAGAACCAAATTAATAAAAAATTATCCAAATGTTGGAGAATTTTTGTCTTTATTTTCAACTGAAATTAAAGCCAAAATATGACGTTTAGAACGGCTCAGAATTAAACATAATAGACATTCATTGTCTCTTATATTAAACGATATATGGTTTAGAAAATACACACACACATATATATATATATATATATATATATATATATAAACTTATCTATAAATGGAACTTTGTCTGTGTGTGTGTGCGTGTCTGTGTATTCATTACCTATAGACTCCGGAACGGCTGAACCAATTTTCTTGAAAATTTACGCAGTCATACTATAAGCATCTGCAAGTGTTCTTAGCTAGGTTTTGTGTAGAGGTACCGCCAATAAATATCGAAATCAATAATTGAAAAAATCAAGTTATAGAAGGAGTGATCCGATTTTAATCAAATTTGATACACTCATAGACAAAGACATAAGAAATGATATTCAGAAGTTTGAATGTTGCAGTTCTTACAATAGTGCAGAAAAGTTGATATCGATACCAGGAAATCAAAATTTGACTCACATCCATTCATTTTTCTTTCAGTCTACGGTTTCGCTTTAACTGAAAACAACTATTACTTTTTAGTCTTTCGTGCTAACGTCCAAAGAGTCTGAGCTCCAGGACCATGGATTAGTTTTAAAGCTTTTATTACACCCGAGCAACGCCGGGCTATACTGCTTAAAACTATATATATATATATATATATATATATATATATATATATATATAGTTTTAAGCAAAAGATTTTTTATTTTAACTGAGCAAGTTCAGGCTGACTTTGAAGTTTCATGAGAACACCAATATGGTGCTCTCACCCATGACAGCTGAGTTTTTTGCTGAGTGAGGAAGAAACCCAGCCACAGAAAACAGAACATTAATAATATCACGTTGTCTGCATTTCTTAGATGAAGCATTGAAGCTTTAATTCATTTCTAACTTGTTTATCTTTTATCTCTATTTGTTGTTTTTCAACAAATAACTGTTTTATACTCTACAACCATTAAAAAAAAATGGAAGAATATAGAAATATTAATATCATAAAAGTAGGAGTAGAATGGACAAAAATAAGGAAAAGGAGAAAAGTAGAGGAGAGGAACTGTTAGAAATAGGAGGAGGAGGAGGAAGAGCAGAAAAAAAAAGAAAAGTAGAGGTAAAAAGCAGTAAAAAATAAAGAAAATAGAAGAAAGGAAGTGTAAAAAGGAAAGAAAAGGAAGATAGAAATGAAAGAAAGGAGAAATTGAAAGACAAAAACAAAAAAGAGGAAAAAAATGTAAAAAAAGAAGGAAAAGGAAGACAGAAAAAGACAAAAACAAAGAAGATGAAAAGGAATTGTAACAAAAGAAATGAGGAAATTAAAAAGAAAAAGAAAGAAAAAAAGAAAGTGAAGGAGTAAAAAAAGAAAAGGAAAGGAACTGCCAAAAAGAAAAGAGAAAGATAGAAAAAGAAAGAAAAGAGAAAAAGAAGGAGTGATCAAGAAAGAAGAAAAACTCTTAAAGAGAAAAGAGGAAGATAGAAAAAGAAAAAAAGAGAAAAAGAAGGAGTGATCAAGAAAGAAGAAAAACTCTTAAAAAGAAAAGAGGAAGACAGAAAAAGAAAGAAAAGAGAAAAAGAAGGAGTGATCAAAAAAGAAGAAAAACTCTTAAAAAGAAAAGAGGAGGACAGAAAAAGAAAGAAAAGAGAAAAAGAAGGAGTGATCAAGAAAGAAGAAAAAACTCTCGAAAAGAAAAGAGGAAGAAAAAGAAAGAAAAGAGAAAGTGAAGGAGTAAACACAGAAGACCAAAGGGACTTTGAAAAAGAAGAAAAAGAAAGAAAAACTGGTGGAAAGGAGCTTTAAAAAAATAGGAAAAGAACAAAAAGGACAATAAACAAATAAAATGTATAACAACAAAAAAGAAAGTAGTGAAAAGTTTTTTTATGAAATGGAAGAAAAAAACAAAAATGGAAATAGAATGAAAATAAGAAAATAGATGAAATTGTGCTGTTTCTTATTATATTGTCCACACACACATACAATAAAAATTAATTCACACCATGTGTATCTCAAAAAAATACAATTGCTAGGGAATTCACCCCTTACCATACCCTGTGGGGTCAAAAACAAGGACAGCACACCCAAAAGCTCCTACATAGTGGAAAGCACCCCATATGGTCAAAAATATGATTTTTTGACCAATCAGGGCTCGACATAAGAAACACAATTTTTGATCTTCCTGGAGCTTCACCATCCAGATAAAAGGAAGGTAGAAACTCTCAACAGACCAGAGGGAACAGTGACCAGCTGACACCAAAAGGTCACACAGACAGCTAGCAGTACACACACACACAGAATTCAGCAGTTCACACACCAGGCAGTATCAGGTATCAGTGAACATTCTTTCACCCTCTCTTTCTCTCATCTCACCTGCTATACATCGGCCAACCTTTCCCTCTCACATTCCAATTTCTTTCTTTCTCCCTTTTTTTACAGCTTTATTTCATTTTTGTACAAGAAAATAATTCTTTTATTTTTTTTACAAAAATAAACAAAAGTTTATTTTACTTTATTTGTAGTGCATTTTTCTTTCTATTATTTGTTTGAGGGACTTCTTAGCCCCTCTACAAAATTAACTGCAGTAAAGAAAAAGAATTAAGAAAATGAATGAAACTAAAAAAAAAAGAAGAAAGAAAAAGGTAAGAAAAGAAAAAAAAAGAAAAGTATGTATCAACCTGATACTGACTGGCCAGATAAAAGGCAACAGGGCCAGATAGAAGGCAACAGAGGCAGATAGAAGGCAACAGAGGCAGATAGAAGGCAACAGAGCCAGACAGAAGGCAGCGGATAACATAATTGCAGGGCCTGATCAGGTGGATGACGGAACAGGGGTTGCCAGGAGTAACAGGAGCAAACATACTAAGAGCCACAAGGGATAGGGAGACGTGGAGAGCCATGATCGTCTACGTCCTGAAAGGACAGGGCACATACAAGAAGAAGAAAAATGTATCTTTAAAACTGGAAGAAGAAAAAGGAAAGAAAATAAATTCAAACAAAATAAAAAGTTACATAAAATATCGCCAAAAATGAAAGAAGACAAAAGGAAGTTGAAAAATAAAAAACGAAATTAAAAAACAGACGAAGGAGAATAACTTTATAAAAGAGAAAAAAAGAACAGAAAAAAATGTATTGAAAAAGAAATAAAAAAATCAAAATGCAAAAAAGAAAAGAAAAGTGTTTTATTATTACATGCTAAAGAACAGAATTATCCAAATTTAAAGCCGATCCCATCCACCTGGCACTGTCTTGAGAATCAAAGCCTTTGGGCAATTACCAAGACTCTTTCTTCACCAATTCCACAATGCCCAACCCCACATACAATCGCGCACTAATTTGTTGCATGCTCTTATTGGGGGTCTGGTGAGGAACATAAATAAAAGAGACTTCTCTCTCGACTATTCTTGGCTGTCAGTGCATCAGTTGGCATTGTGCCAGAAGCCTGTCCAACTAAAATGCTTTCTGGTCAGAGTTGTATGAAGTATCAGTCTTCCGTTCTTTACAGCTGCTGACCCTAGCAGAGTCGTCTTGGGGAGAACTGACAAGTAAAGATGAAAAATTTGCATTTTAATGTTGTTACTGGTGCCAGTGACATCTTGTTCATTAATATGCTCGTTCACACATACCAAAATTAGTACCACGTGCACATGTTACAGTCACTGGCATTATTTTTATTATTATTATTATTATTAGCTTTAAGATATTTTCTCCATTAGGATGGAGTAAAACTAATAATAAAGTAATAATAAGAAAGAGTGTATAGAGCCAGAAGGATGGGATGAAAAGCTACAATAAAAAGGTGGAATAAAACTAGTAATAAAATAATAGTAATAATGAAGAATGTATAGAGCCAGAGTATTGGAATAAAAAGCAATAATAATAAAATAGAATAAAACTAGTAATAAATAAAATAACAATAATAATGAAGAGTGTATAGAGCCAGAATGTTGGAATAAAAAGCAATCATAAAGACTGAATAAAATCATTAATAAAATAATAGTAATAATGAAGAGTGTATAGAGCCAGAGTGTTGGAATAAAAAGCAATAATAATAAAATAGAATAAAACTAGTAATAAATAAAATAACAATAATAATGAAGAGTGTATAGAGCCAGAATGTTGGAATAAAAAGCAATAATAAAGACTGAATAAAACCATTAATAAAATAATAGTAATAATGAAGAGTGTATAGAGCCAGGGTGTTGGAATAAAATCATTAATAAAATAATAGTAATAATGAAGAGTGTATAGAGCCAGAGTGTTGGAATAAAATCATTAATAAAATAATAGTAATAATGAAGAGTGTATAGAGCCAGAGTGTTGGAATAAAATCATTAATAAAATAATATTAATAATGAAGAGTGTATAGAGCCAGAGTGTTGGAATAAAATCATTAATAAAATAATAGTAATAATGAAGAGTGTATAGAGCCAGAGTGTTGGAATAAAATCATTAATAAAATAATAGTAATAATGAAGAGTGTATAGAGCCAGAGTGTTGGAATAAAATCATTAATAAAATAATAGTAATAATGAAGAGTGTATAGAGCCAGAGTGTTGGAATAAAATCATTAATAAAATAATAGTAATAATGAAGAGTGTATAGAGCCAGAGTGTTGGAATAAAATCATTAATAAAATAATAGTAATAATGAAGAGTGTATAGAGCCAGAGTGTTGGAATAAAATCATTAATAAAATAATAGTAATAATGAAGAGTGTATAGAGCCAGAGTGTTGGAATAAAATCATTAATAAAATAATAGTAATAATGAAGAGTGTATAGAGCCAGAGTGTTGGAATAAAATCATTAATAAAATAATAGTAATAATGAAGAGTGTATAGAGCCAGAGTGTTGGAATAAAATCATTAATAAAATAATAGTAATAATGAAGAGTGTATAGAGCCAGAGTGTTGGAATAAAATCATTAATAAAATAATAGTAATAATGAAGAGTGTATAGAGCCAGAGTGTTGGAATAAAATCATTAATAAAATAATAGTAATAATGAAGAGTGTATAGAGCCAGAGTGTTGGAATAAAATCATTAATAAAATAATAGTAATAATGAAGAGTGTATAGAGCCAGAGTGTTGGAATAAAATCATTAATAAAATAATAGTAATAATGAAGAGTGTATAGAGCCAGAGTGTTGGAATAAAATCATTAATAAAATAATAGTAATAATGAAGAGTGTATAGAGCCAGAATGTCAGATGAAAAAAAGCAATAATAATAGGTCAGAATAAAACTAGTAATGAAATATGACAATCATCTTCTAAGTAACTTGACAGGACCAGTAGCTTTGGTGCATGGTTTAGCATTGTAATGATAGGTCACAGGATTCTTTACCCTTATACTTTAAGCAAAAAGATATTAATTGATAGATTGTGATTGAGGAAAGCTCAATGAAGAGATTAAAGGGACTTAAAACTGAGATTATTAAACTCAATTACAACAAAGAAGATATTATACATCTATCACCCAACCAGGATAAATAACATACCCAATTTGCTTAATTGGATAGCCTCAAACTTTCACATAATGAAAGATGCTGAAATTTCCAAATCTTTTGTCTCTTTTGAAAACCCAAATGAGTAAGTAATTTTTCAATATCTACGCCGCATGTTTATATATATATATATATATATATATATATATATATATATATGTGCTACTCAGGCATCTACACATCGTACATTCAGTAATGAATTAGAACACTCTCAGCTTCTGGCATATGTTACATTGTATACAGCATGCTAAAAGTTCACCTTCTTCTACCGAGCGCCCATAGCTCAGAGGTAGAACTGCTGACACATGTCAATTCAATCAGGCTTCAATCCTGGCTAGAAGCATTTGGATGTCTAACCGTACTGATGAGCTGTGATACAGCAAAACAGATCTGTCTGCGGATGACTATTTATGCTCTCACATCCTGATTGAACACTGTGGAGGAATGGTAGACTTTGAAAAGCAGTAGCTACTCAAGCATCTACACATCGTTCATTCAGTAATGAATTTGAACACTCTCAGCTACTGGCATTGTTACATTGTATATAACATGCTAACAGTTCGCCGCCTTCTATTGGGTGCCCATAGCTCAGTGGTAGAATTGCCGACATGTCAATTCGATCGGGTTTCAATCCTGGTGAGAAGCAATCAGCTGTCTAACCATACTGATGAGCTGTGATACAGCAAAACAGATCTGTCTGCAGATGACTATATATATATATATATATATATAAATTCAAATATTACATTTGGAAGATAGCCATTTCATTGGGTTATCAAGCTCGTCTTGTCAGCTCCATGCAACAGATGTTTTTTTTTTAATCATATCACCCCAAGCAAGGCGGTAACGCCACTGATGTGCAGGGGGCTACATAAGAGTACAAGGATTAGAGGAGAATGAGGAGAAGGATGAACAAGTTAGAAAGGAGCAAGAGAAGGATGGGAATACAGGTGTGATGACAGTTGCGAAGGTGGAAAGAAAGAAAAGGATCTACAGGACAGTGTGGGAAGTAGGGTCAGTAGTTAAGAGATGAGAATTAACCTTGCATTTAAATTCCTGGAGGTTGTAGCTGTCAGGAAGGCAAGAATAAAAAAGCGAGTTCCACAGGTGGAAAGTGTGGGAAAAGAAGCTGCAGGAGTAGAAATGTCGTCTGCATTTGGTTGATCTAACTGTGAATGGGTGAGACCCAGTTGCCAGTCTGGTTGCACAAGTAAGCACCTGTTGTGGAGGCACCAGTGATTCAAGCTCATTGGAACAGAAGCCATGGAAGTATTTATAGAACAGACAAAGGGAAGCCACATCTCTGTGGTGGAAAAGTGGCTGTAGCCAAGCCAGCAAGTCAGTACCTATCACATTACTGATTCTCCTTTGGAGCCTGTCAAGAACACAGAGATGAACAGCGGGGACACCTGACCATATATGGCAGCAGTACTCCATGCACGGATTGATTTGTATATATGCAGGATGGTTTCAGGGGTTACAAAATAATTACTGAAAGTAAAGGTGGTTTAGAAAGAAAAAGAATCCCCTAAAATTTTTCTAAATCACCTTTACTTCCGGTCACGCTAAAGTTTTTTCATAAAATCTGTCGCATGGAATGAGTCATTTTCATATCTGTTTAGCCCACTTTTATTTTTAAAAGCTAATTTAGTACAGACGATTTTTATTTACTTGCACTCTGATTGATATTTGAAGAACAGAATAATAAAAAATCCAAGAGACAATTTAAAGCAGTTTTGTATGATTCAAATATTTGACCTACATAATGCTTGCTTCTCTTATCTGCAAAGGGAATTTCAAGGCCCACAATTTGAAAAAAGACTAAAAATAAATCACAGAAAACTGACCCAGCTACCCCATTGAAGACTAGAACCTGGCAAGAGAGAGTGTAGTGGTTTTTGTAAGAACCCCACATGCCTAACAGACTTGAATGGAAGGGAATTCTTATACTAAAGTCATCCATCAAATAAATAGCATAAAAGGGAAAGAATGGCTGTCTGTTTCGGAGAAAACACATCCCAAGAGATGTAACCCACTTTGTTTGCTGGTAAATGCTCTGTATTTCTAAGACTGTTTTTGACAGGTGCAGGTCAAAGGTCACCGATTCATTCATCTTGGTAGAAGTTCACCAAATATATTGCTATTTTTTTGTGACATTGCTAAGTTGGGAATAAAGTATGTCTTTCTCTTGGTATTTGTTTGAAAAAAAAAAACAAATTTTTTTCCTACATCCTCCTCACAAGAAATAATGTTTTGTAGGGGAGTTAGACCATATAAATTGTTTGATTTTATATTTCAAAAATTCTATTTAAAAAGAATTAACAGAAATTAATTATTCTTTTTTTTAAGCTTGAAGGGAGATAAATGAAAAAAATCTGCATATACAGTAAAAATCATTAAAGCGTTTAGTATTTTAAGGAAATGTTTTGTAGAATATATTTGCATGCAACAGATAGATAATGAACAGACTGAGATAGATAGATAGATAGATAGATAGATAGATAGATAGATAGATATGAGCACACATCGATAGATAAAATGATACTGATAGATAGATAGATAATGAACAGACTGAAATAGATATGAACACACATTGATAGATATAATGATAGATAGATATAAACACACATCGATAGATAAAATGATATTAATTTAATGGATAAATAGATAGATATGAGCACACATTGATAGATAGATAGATAGATAGATAGATAGATAGATAGATAATGAACAGGCTGAAATAGACAGATAGATAATGAACAGACTGATATAGATAAAATGATATTGAAAGATAGACTGACAGATAGATAGGTAAATAGATAATGAACAGACTGAAATGGATGGATAGATAGATAGATAGATAGATAATGAACAGACTGAGATAGATAAAATGATATTGATAGATAGATAGGTAGACAGATAATAAACAGGCTGAAATAGATAGATATGAACACACTATGATGGATAGATAGATATGGGCACACTGAGGTAGGTAGATATGAACAGAATGTGATAGAGAGATATATATAAACAGAGTGAGACAAATTAATAGCATGATTAATATAAATAATGCAAAATAAATATTGACTTTGTTGTTATTTAATAGTCAAACTGAGTCTGTCTGCATAAATCCAACAGGTATTGAAAGATATATAAAGCTATTGCATTCACTTATGCAAAAATGCCCTTGGGAAAAGTATTAATCTGTCTTTTCTCTCCAGTTATGGGTTAAATAATAGGACAGATTGGGTTCTATAGCCTTGGCTGGCAACCAGTCTACCACAGAAAGCAATGGCAACCTACTACGGGAAAATCTTCTGCCCAGTCAGTCATGACTCTTTCGAGACATAATCACCCAAGCATATATCATTTATGGCACTTAACTGACTGATAAAAAGAAAATTGTGACAATTTTGTTTTTACAAGAAAATCAGACTGAAAAATATTGTTAAAAAACATGAGTATCAGTTCTTGCACAAAATGAACAATCAGGTTGGAGTAGATAGACTAAACTATCGCCCAGTTCACACTCCACCCACATCTATTGAACAGGTGAAGAGGATCATCCCTTGTTTCCTGTTTAGGATGTGGTTTCCGGCTTTCTCTTTTCCATTCTTTTTACCCTTACGTAGCCCCCTGCGCATCAGTGGCGTTATCGCCTTGCATGGGGTGATATGATTTTAAAAAAAAAAAGAAAAAAAAGGTGCTTTTATTATTAGTTTAGTTATAGCCCTTATTTGCTTCACTCAAATCCATTTGCCTTTGTAGTGGGCATATTGGGCTCCTTTTTTTGTTGATGACCATACATTCAGTTTTCTTGAGGTTTATGCTCAATCCTTTCTTTTCGATTTCTTTTGCTAATTTCTGTAGAAGGTCCTGCATTTTCCTTTCTGTGTCTGCTATCAGCACCATGTCATCCACGTCAGCATATAAAAAGATGGAGAATTACTATTATATCAGGGGTGGAGCTGCTCAATCCTCCCAGCCTTGACATAGTTTTAAAAAAATGGCCTTGAGACTGACAAATTATTTTTCACTCTAAAACCCCCTTCTTACAGATAAAAAAAATGCAAGCTGATCTTGACTCGACTAGTATTGCTATGGAAAATGTTACTGACACGTTATCTTCATTTTTTTCACCAGTTCAGACCTTTACAGCAAAGACCAACCATACCACTTACACAGAGTTGAATTCTCTTTATTCCCTTGGCAAGAAGGAAGTTCCAACAGGAATAAATTTTTGAACAGCTTCCTTCCAAGAACATCTATTTGTGGAACAGTTGTTGTATACCTACTTAAAGAAAATAAAATCTTGTACCCAAAACTTGTTATCTTCTCTCTTATAAAATTTACTGCCATTTTCATGCTGACAAAATGACAGCTGTCACATGTATATTTAAATAAAGATATACAATGTATCTTTATTCTCTTCTTGATGACATCAGCTGTGAAGTGGGAGGTGGCTGGGTCAGAGTGTCAGCCCAAATGTATATGAGAGCCCATCCAGGCTGAGCCTGATTTCTTTGTCTGTCTCTCTCTGTCCATCTTCCGATCTCAACTGCTGTCTGACTTCTTACACCCAACTTAACTGTTTTCCACTCTATATATCGAGAATCTTGTTTTGCCATGTTATGTTTTAGACACATTGTTTACAAAACAATTTTGAGGTTTAAATTATCTAACCTTAGCTTTGCTGATTATCAAAACAAAACACACAATGACATCCCTTAAATTTTCAAAACAATATTTATTTTCTTTTTTCAGACAGCTTGCATTTTTGCTGATTCATAAAGATAAACTTTTGTGTGAAATTATGCACGAGGTCAGATAATATATAACATTCCTTCCATATCATTTTTCAAAAAGTTCATCTATGAATATTTTAAGTGCTTTTCTTCTATCAACCATCTCCCACCACAGAGTCATATCAATTGTACAACACATTTATATAATATGATAAAAAACATTAACAAATGATATGGAACATCACATACAAAAGTAATAAAAAATATATATCAATATCAAAGGTGACATCTTTCTCTTCACATTGTGCGCATGTGCCCACCTTTTTAATTCCCTTGAGGTAAACTCCAAGTTAGTCTTCTAATTAGGCATAACAAAAAATCAGGATATTTGCATAAAATATGTTTTCCCTTTTTTCTTAAACATCCACCGAGTAGGTCTCCCATCTACAAATACTGAGACTCATTGGTACCTTGACATGGAGTAATAGTTATTGCCAGAAAAAAAAATATATATGCAGAAATTATAAAATAAATATGTTATAATATCACTACAGAAGAAGATATTTTGTTTCAAGACACAAGAAGTGTCGAAATAAAATAGCTACTTTTGTAGTGATATTATAACATATTCATGTTATAATTTCTGAATAAATATTATTAGCTCTACTTTGTATTGAGCACTTTTTTAAGAATAGTGTTTTTTTTATACGGAATATTATTCCATCCATACGTACCCTATACTTGTATATATGTGTATCTATCTAATCTAATCTAAATCTATCTATCTAAACTTATTTAGATAATTTTTTCTTATATATATATATATATATATATATATATATATATAAGAAAAAATTAAGGCAGACACGTTATTTCATGGTAAATTGAAAGTATAACCTAATTCAGGTGAACCATCATCAGCTTCTGTCTTTATTGTACAGTGTCTGCCTTAATTTTTATATATATATATATCCAAATGAATAAGAATGAAAAATTACAGCATTCAAAACATTAATTTCAAACAGTGCTCAATATAAAAATAGAACAATGAATATTTATTATTTTTTATTACATTAGAACATGTGAAAAACTACAAACTGCTACAAAATTATACATTTTGTTTTGACATTAAAAGAACAGTGTCTCATCAAGTAGTTAACAATGATGGTAATAAACATTTTTATTGATTATATGAAAAAACACATTTTATTTTTGGAAAATAATATCCTTAATATCTTTTTATTGCATACAGAGAAAAAAGTTTTTTCATCTTCTAAAAATAAACGAAAGTGGTGTTTTCATATAATCAGAAAAAATTTTCTTAAATAAAAACGTTTAATGCAATCATTATGAACTACCTGATGAGACGTCTTTCAATGTCAAAACAAAACGGATAATTTTTTAGTAGTTTGTAGTCTTTCACATGTTCTAATGCAATATCTAATACATATATATATATATATATATATATATATATCCAAGTGAATAAGGAATGAAGAAAATAATTTTTTTTTTTACAACATCTAAAACATTAATTTAAAACAGTGCTCGATATATAATATAGAGCTGTGAATATTTATTATAAATTATATTTTAGATCATGTACAAAATTTTTTTAAAAGAATGTGCGTTGTGGTGCAGTGGATATTAGCTCAGAACGAGAAATCGGGGAGCCAAGTTCGAATTCCAGTTGAATTCATTGCATTCACTTGCGTGCAAATACCCTTAGGAAAGGTATTAATCCATCTATTCCTTCCAGTTATGGGTTAAATAACAGGACAGATTGGGTTCTATAGCCTTGGTCAGCAACCAGTCTACCGCAGAAAGCAATGACAACCTACTGCGGGATAATCTTCTGCCCAGTCAGTCATGTCTCATTCGAGACATGATCACCCAAGCGTGTTTCACGTATGGCACTTAACTGACTGACTGACAAATTTGTACATGTTCTAAAATATAATTTATATATATATATATATAAAGCTGTTAAATGAGATTATCTTTATTCAGAAACAGCTGACTGGAATATTGTCAATTATATCTCTAGAAATCAGTGAGAATGATGCAAAATTATGATTCTGCAATGACAGAAAGCAATTTAAGCAGTGAAATGTCAGAAATAATGACCAATTTCAGGTTGTTCATTGAATGCAGGAACAAGCAATAAAGAGCCGTTCTATTCTTTCTGATGAAATAACCTCCACAATAGCATCTGTGGTGCATGCCACTCTCTCCCTGACGACCAGAAATGCCAGGTCCTGTGAACAAACACGTGCATAGGCTTTCTGCCTTCCGTTATTATTTATAGGTTATTGACAGACAGACACTTCACTCTGCAGTATTGCTCACAGCAAGAATTGTTTAGCCATTAATAGATCAATGAATGGTTTAAACGGTACCCTGCTGGTATAAATGTCCACTTTGCAGAGGGAAATGGACATGATACAATGAAATTGTTAGCCGCTATATAAATGTGTGTGCTCTAATATGTATAATAGAAATAAAACTCCCCTGATCTCTCTTTCTGATTCAAATGAGATCCGTGTATTTTTTCCTCAGTCATGATTGTTCAATTCTTTGGGTGTCCATCCTTAATTCTAGAAAACACATCAGAAGTTACATATATATATATATATATATATATATATATATATATATATAAAACATAGTGATGATCCACGTATACTGTCTTAATATGTATAGGAAAAACTACTAAAAAGTTGTAAGTTTAAAAATGTATTTTTCTGACAGTATTTATTTATTTCTATTATTATATTTGATATTTCAGACCGTCCTCGGCCCTTCATCAGAAACAAATGATTTTAAAATTTAAATTAGAAATGTATTTCGCGAGAGTGTTCATCCGAGAGAGATTGTTTACATCACCTGATGCAGAAAGCGACAGATTTTGTAAAAATATTTGTAAACATAAACCTATGTTTAATAATACTTATAAATTTTGTTTTAGAGAAAATTTTTTAATTGTATCTAAAAAATGTTTAACTATTGAAATATTTATAAAAATTCAAAACACCTAAGTGAAAATGTTTTTTGTTTATGTGTCCAGATTCAAATTCTTGCCTGTGTCAAATTATTCCCCAATTATATTATTATTAACCTTAACCTTATTATATTATTATTAACCTTAACCAAGCACTTGTCTCTTCAAAGAGTTTTACTATGTTTTAAGCTTTTTCATTTGTGGAACCATATAACCCTTGTGGGAACAACAAACTCTCCCTTGTTTTCACAAAATACTGCTGTCATGTATGGTCAGGCACACTTCCTGTTCATCTCAGTGTTCTCGACAGGCTCCAAAGAAGAATCTGTAATGTGATAGGTCCCGATTTTGCAGCTCAAATCCAGCCACTTTCTCAGCAGCAGGATGTGGCTTCCCTCTGTCTTTTCTACAAATATTTCCATGGCTTCTGCTCTAACAAACTTAAGTCACCCATGCAACCAGACTGGCAACAAGATCTCACCATTTTACAGTTAGATCAACCAAATGCAGAAGAAAATTCTATTCCATCAGTATCTTTTCTCACACATCCCACCTGTGGAACTCCCTTCTATATACTTGCTTTCCTGATGGCTATAACCTCCAGGAATTTAAATGCAAAGTCAATTCCCATCTCTTATTCACTTTACTCCTGTTCTTTCTACATCACCCTGTATATCTTTCCTTTTCTCTCTACCTTCGCAACTGTCTTCACGCCTGTGTTCCCATCCTTCTCTTGCACTTTCTATCACAACCCCCATAACTGGTTCATCTTTCTCTTCACTCTCCTTCTGTCTAAACTTTTACTCTTATGTAGTTCCCTGCACATCAGCGATGGTACCACCTTGCTTGGGGTGAAACGATTAAGAAAAAACTTTTTAATATTATTGCATGTCAGATAATTTAATCCACTGTATGAACTTTTCTTCTTTATGACAATTCATTGAAACTTTGAACTTTAAAAATTTCTGATTTATTTTCTTGCAATGAGCTAATCTTTAAACTTGTAAATTTGTAAATAAATTCCTTATCTTGTTTTGTTAAAAGTGCTCATGTGTTTCCTCATTATCATCAGCTCTCATTAATCTTGTTGGTGTGGATAAATCAATTGTTGATTTTAACCCCAAAGTCCCATCCCACTAGACAGTATCAAAAGCTATCCTGAATAGTAAAAAAGAAACAAACTTTGACTTAAGCTTTAAAACATGGAATTAAATTAAAATGAAGTCTGTGAAATAATTTTTTATGATAGTTTATTGTACTATCAGTAATGAATCATGTCTGTACCCCAGTAAAATAAAAAAAAAACCTGTTAAGTAGTGCTTCAAAAATTCTTTTCATGATAGATAGAATCAACAAACAGATTTTGATGTCGTGAGTCTCGATAAAATAAAATATGAAAATTAAATAAATAAATAAATAGAAATAAAAACAATTCAAAATTAAAGTAAGACATTTACATTTGTGTATATTTTTGAGATGAGGTAGTATTTACAGTATTTACATTATTCGGACGATTGTCCTCATCTTTGTTGCCATTTGTACAACATTTAAAAAAAGGTCATTCTATTTGTTTATATTTCTGAGATGAGGTAGTATTGTCCTCATCTTGGTTGCCATTTGTACGACGTTTAATAATAGATCATTCTATTTGTCTATATTTCTGAGATGAGGTAGTATTTACAGTATTTACATTATTCGGACTATTGTCCTCATCTTTGTTACCATTTAGATGCTGTTTTCTTAAGGACACACGGCCCAGTGGATATAGATGTTGGTTAGTTTCTGTGACTTGACCCAAATAGTTGTGAGTTCAATACCAGGCTACAGCAGTGGTGAACAAGTAACTTGCAGGGTTAGAGGGAATTACTACTATGCAATGAATAAGAATGATATACTCCAGAAATTGTAATAAAGGGTTTGGTTCAAAATTCCTAGCACCTGAATAATGCCGGAGCATACAAAGGCTGAAACATCGTACAAATGGCAACAAAGATGAGGACAATAGTCCGAATAATCTAAATACTGTAAAGACATTTACACTTTTCATTTTAAACTCTCTTTCTTTCTCACACTCACTCTCTATTCTTCTCTTTCTATATTTCTCTTCATCTAAGAGAAGGCAATCCTCAAATACAAAGAGGAAAAAGAAAAGACTGAACTTGGCCAAAAACACCAGAAATTTGCAGAGCCGACATATTTGTGATTGAAAAGTATCAAAAATCAGAGAGGCTCTATGAACCCTTCTATTATAAAAATAAAACCCTTCTATTAAAAAAATAAAACTATAAAACTCTTCTATTATAAAAATAAAACCCTTCTATTAAAAAAATAAAACTATAAAACCCTTCTATTATAAAAATAAAACCCTTCTATTAAAAAAATAAAACTATAAAACCCTTCTATTATAAAAATAAAACCCTTCTATTAAAAAAATAAAACTATAAAACTCTTCTATTATAAAAATAAAACCCTTCTATTAAAAAAATAAAACTATAAAACCCTTCTATTATAAAAATAAAACCCTTCTATTAAAAAAATAAAACTATAAAACCCTTCTATTATAAAAATAAATAAAAAAGAAAAGAAAGAAAGTCAGAAAATAAAATAATTTTTATTTATAAGAAAAAAATTGACACAAAAAAATTTTTTTTGATGTTAACTGAAAACAATTTTTTTTTTTTATAATCATATCACCTCAAGCAAGACATTTTACTGCCACTGTTATGCAGTGGGTCACATAAGAGGAAAGTTATGAGAAAAAGTGACAGGTTATAGGGGGTGTCAGGAAGTGGGTAAGAGAAGAATGAGAATACTGATGAGAGAGAGGAGTGGATGGAGAAAGGATCATGAGAGAGAGGATGCAGGTTAGTGAGATAGGAGATGACATTTTTATAATCATATCACCCCGAGCAAGGTATTTTACTGCCACTGTTTTGCAATGAGTGACATAGGAGAAAAATTAAGAGAAAGAGTGACAGTTTATTGGGGGTGTCAGGAAGTGGGTTAGAGAAGGATGAGAATACTGATGAGAGTGGAATGGACAGAGAAAGGAGCATGAGAGAGAATGATACAAGTTTAACTTCTCTTCTTAGCATAATCTGCAGACATCACCACTGTTTGCAAGGAAGGTCTGGCCATTTTTTAATAGTTATATACGGGTCTTTTTTCCATGTTTTCTTTTAATTTCCACTCGTGGTTGACAAGTTTGCTACAATTTTTAAGGCTTTCTATTTTGAATGTCGATTTTAAAGTTCTCTTCAGTACGTCTTATATGTATTTGTCTCTATCCATTTTTATCTTGTACAACTTTTTTTAAAAAATTGTATCGCCTCAAGCAAGGCATTATACTGCCTCTGTTTTGCAGGGGTTACATAAGAGGAAAGTTATGAGAAAGAGTGACAGGTTATAGGGGGTGTGAAGAAGTGGGAAAGAGAAGGCTAAGAATACTGATGAGAGTAGAGAGGACGGAGAAACGAGCGTGGAGGAGAAGATGCAGGTTAGTGAGATAGGAGATGACGATTGACTTTACATTTAAATTCTTAGAGATTGTAGCTGTCAGGGATGCAAGTAAATGGAAGAGAATTCCATAGGCAGGAAATGCAAGAAAAGAAGCAGAAGTAGAATTTCCATTTACATTTTATTGGTTTCATAGTAAAAGAGTGGGACCTAGTTGCTAATCTTGTGGCTCGAGTAAATTCATATATAGTGAGTACCAGTGAGCGAAGTTCATCGGAGCAGAAGCCATGAAAGTATTTGTAGAAGAGACACAGGGAAGCAACATTGCGCCGGTGAGAAAGTGACAGTATATGAGCTGCCAAGTCGGGATCTATCACATTAGAGTTTCTCGTTTGGATTTTGTCAAGGACCCCTAGGTGGATAGCATGATCATCAGACCAGATATGGCAGCCGTATTTAATGCGTGTTCATGCCAGATTTTTCAGCCTGATCAAAAGAATATAAACCTGACACTTCTTGGCTAGAGGTAGGTGGGATGAAGAGAGAACAAAAAAAAGAATTCTACTGTGTAGAAACCAACCATGCATGACACTTGAAAAAGCAGTTAATAAATCTTTTGCTACTGATATTTCTGCCCTATACATGGCCAAGAAAAACACAGTAGATTTACATTGACATCATTTCTGAGATTACTATCTCTATCATAGTTTTACTTCAAACTGCCAAAATAGATATTTCTCCAAACTTCTATCAATATCTGCCTTATTAACAAACTTTTGCTACACTGAATACTAAAGAACTTGCTCATCACTCTGAAGAAAATAAATAAAAATATATTATTCATTTTAAATTTTTAAGTAAATTCATTTTATGCCCTACATTTCTAATAAAATAATTATTCTACGAACTCTATATCCAGATTGATATTTCCCTTTTCGTCTAGTTTGAGGTTCTTTCAAAAAGCAACCAAACTGCGAGAGATATGCTTGTAAAATTCTGTTGAAGATTCAAAGGTGAGCAGAATGAAACATTTTTTTTTTCTAAGGGCTGTGTCCCTTCAGGAAGCGAGTTAGCATGGCGTTCCTTAATTTCCTTTGTAGCTTTTTGGCAATGTTTGTAGTCTAAATATCCTGAATCATTCCTAAAAAGTCAATACAAATATGATTGAGTAAGGATTGTGAAAATGAAGTAGATAATGATGAAGAACACTAATATGATGGAGTAATGGCCAATCATGTCCATAAAGAAATACAATTTTTTTTTTAATCATGTCACCCCGAGCAAGGCGTTAGCGCCACTGATGTGCAGGGGGCTACATAAGAGTAAAAAAAAACTGGAAACCACATTCTAAACAGTGAACGAGGGAATGAGCCTCTTGACCTGTTCAATAGATGTGGGTGGAGTGTGAACCGGGCGATAGTTAGATCTATCTACTCCAATTAAGAAAAAAAACAAACAAACAAAACAAAACAAACAAACATAAGGTTGTGTATTGCTAAGTTTTAACTTAGTTAAAGTCCAGTCAAAGAGATTTCTGCTAAATTAAAATTAAAAAAATAAAGAAAACCAATTAGACATGAAAAGTTTAAAATTAAACAAAAATATGACTTATTTAAAACAAAGTTGATTCCCATCCTAACACTAGGGTACTACCAGGAAGATAAAAATAATTTTTAACTTTTTGGTCACTCCAAGTGGATATTGAAGCAGGGTTGGGTTAGTCAACTGAAATAGCCAGTGAGTGACCCCAAGAGGGTAGCAAGACAACCAAATTATAGCTGCCAAGAAGAGAAAAGGAGAGACAAACTAACACAGGGCCAGCGAAAAAGAAAGAAAGAAACAAACTAGCAATCCATCACTCAAAGAGATTTCTGCTAAATTAAAAAAAAATAAAGAAAACCAATTAAACATGAAAAGTTTAAAATTAAGCAAAAAAAAATGACTTACTTTTAAGAATATCTAAAATACATAAATAATAAATTAATTATACTGTCACAATGTTGTGTCCATAAAAATAATATTACTACTGTTAGGGAAAGATTCCTTGGGTCACTGTTTGAATACACAAAACGAAAGAAAAAATTCCCGTGGTGTTTTAATAAAATTATGATATTTATTTAGACGTAAGATACACAAATTGGAGCCTTGATTACTTATCATGAAATGGAAGTTAGAATGTTCTTCTCGTTGACTGCGATGAATTGAACATTAGTAGCCTTCTGGCGAGGAAGAGAGAACGTGAATTGTAAGCATTGTGGAGTAGTTTTTTGCACTGAAGGTTATGATCATGCTCTTTCGGTTGCTAATCGACTTAATGCACCCAAAATGTTAGGAACTTGGTAATCTTCCACTGAAAGCTGACTCCTTAGTATTCGGCTAACTGATGACTAATATCAACTGTCTTAGTCCAACTATATTCAAACTGGAACTAACTTGTAGTTCTACTGAACTCTAAAGAACTCTTATTAAGATAAGAGGGAGAGCCCATTATCTGAGGAATAGGTGTGTTTCACCATAGCAGCAAGACAACATCAAAGAGAGCCTGCTGTTAGTTTGATGAGAAGGATGATCATTTTTTTAAAATCATTTCACCCCAAGCAAGACGTTAATGCCACTAATGTGCAGGGGGTTACATAAGAGAGTTGAAGTATTAGGCAGGAGGAGAGTGAAGACAAAGACAAACCAGCTACAGGGGGTGAAAGAGAAAGTGCAAGAGAAGGATGTGAACACAAGAGTGAAGATAATTGTGAAAGTAGAGAGAAAGGAAAAAAACAAGATACACAGGGTGATGTAGAAAGGGGTGGAGTTAAGTGGCTAAGAGGTGGGAATTGACATTGCATTTAAATTCCTGGAGGTTATAGTTATCAAAAAAGCAAGAACATGGAAAGGAGTTCCACAGGTGGAATGTGTGAGAAAAGAAACTGATGGAATAGAATTTTCATCTGCATTTGGTTGATCTAACTGTAAAAGCATGAGACCTTGTTGCCAGTCTGGTTGCCCTAGTAAAATCTTGTGGAGGGGCACCAGTGACCCAAGTTCATCAGAGCAGAAGCCATGAAAATATTTATAGAAAAGACAGAGGGAAGCCACATCCCAATGATGAGAAAGTGGCTGGAGTTGAGCTGCCAGGTCAGGACCAATCACATTACAGATTCTCCTTTGGAGCCTGTCAAGAACACTGAGACGAACAGCAGGGGTGCCTGACAATGCACGGTCAGATCGTTGATTTGTATATGTGCAAAATGGATTCAGGCAGAAAAAACTTCCTGGCCTGACACAGTGACCCAACCTTCCTAGCAGTGGATTTAGCCATTGATTTATTGTAATTATTCGATTTGAGGTTAGAAGATAGGGTAAGGCTGTGGAGGCACAGTGTATATTGTTCAGGGTTGGCTTGTTTAGTCCATGCTTATGGGTGACACGAGTGATTGCCTGTGATGGTTGACAGACAGGAGTTTTGTTTTAGAAGCATTGAAATTTAGAAGCCACTTCTTACCCCGGTCCACTACTGAGTGGAGCTCCTTCTCAAGATCAGCAGCAAGGTTATGTTTATCCACCTCACCAGATTTCTTACTGATGCAGGAGTAAACTGTGGTGTCCTCTGCGTAGATGCCTACTTGGGATTTGATCACGTCTGGGAGATCATTTATAAAGATTAGAAAGAGCATCGTGCTTAGGATAGGGCCCTGAGGGACACCAGTGTTCATGCAGTAGGATGTGGAGGCATGCCCATTCAAGACGACATTTATTATGCTGTTAGATAAGAAAGATTGGATCAGATCAAGCAAGCGTCAAGTGATACCATAGCCCTGAAGCTTGCACAGAAGGCCAGCCTGACAAACCCTATCAAAAGCCTTGGACTTATTGAGGGCCTGGTATATGTACTCCATGATGATTGTTAGCATATTGGCAGTAGACCTGGCAAAGTAGAATCCATACTGTCTGAGAACAGTATATAGGCAGTAAGATATTGAACTATCTCAGCATTGATAATAACCTCAAACAGTTTTCTGAAAATTGGTAGGAGGTTGACAGTGATTGGATGTGTCCAAGGGTTCCCCTGAGTTCTTAAACACAGGAACAACAGAAGAGGACTTCCAGCAAGCAAGAAAACAGGAAGCAGATGAGGCTGTGGTGATACCAACTGAGCAAAAGCGATGGACCGGATGTTTGCCCTCATGACAAAAAGGCAAATGACCAAAAGTCGTCCATGCACCGCTGGATCCGCGCAGATGTTCTGGTTAAAAAATAAAAATTAATCAAATATTAAATTTCCATTTCATGAGCCTACACGAATTTCATTTATCAGCCAATGGGAAGCCCAGAATCAAATACAAGTGTGAAATTCCAAACAAGCTGCTGTGATCCAAAAAGCAGATATAAAAAGCGGATACAGACAGACCCCAGACAGGCATATCTCGAGGAGAAGAGTGTAATCAATATCCCCTTGACCTAAGTCAAGTGGCTACTATGCTTGCCACTTTCCTTCTCCCCTGTCTCAAAGCTACTTACAGACCTAAGGAGCGACTACTTCAAAGACATTCCTCACTTACACGCTCCTCACATTCCTAAGCATTGATTCTCTTTCAGCATATTATTTGCCATGAACATTTTAACCTTTGTTGGACTTATATTCAAGTATTACTGTAATTGTAAAAACATTAATTGATATATATAAATGTTATTTTTCTACTCAAATTGCTTTTCTTGATTTGATAATCATTTTATGACTTATAGTGGGCTATCTACCACAAGGCCAAATTCTGTTAACCTGCAACAGTATACAATTACCCTTAAATAAAACGAACTCACACTGCTACTAGAAAAGGAATAGATAAGCAACCCATTATAAGGCCTACTAGTGTCTCTTGACTGATGTCAGCTGTTCTGTTGAGTTATAGACTCATGTAGGATCCAGAAGCTAGTTTATTCATCAGTAGAAACGGATCCCATCAGCTATTTATTATTTATTATGTCGTGAGTAAGAATAAATAACTCAACAACAGGAATAGGAATAGGTTAATTGTTGTATTCCGTGAAAATAGTATTTACAAAGGTTATTAGTATCCAATACAAGAATAAGGGTTAATCGTCTCAACCGTCGTAAGACGTAGTATGAGCAATGGGTACTTCCGGGTCGTCACCGGAAGTCTACGACTGACTTGTTGATTGGTTGCTCAGCACACTCTCCTATGTAGATGCCACCATTACTTTACATAGTAATGGAATAGTCCATTATAGCCGAATAGGCGCGGGCATCCCAATATTTATTAAATTGCAAATTAGAAGAATGCTCAAAACTTGGAAGACTCCATGGAGCCTACGCATGGTGTCTTTCGTTTTATCATTTTTATCCTTTGATTTGATTCTGTCCACTTGCATTTAATTAAATTAATATGAAAGAAATATTAATCAAATACTAATAATGGTTCATCCAATAATACTTCATCTAATAAAAATTCAAGATAATATTACTACTAATTCTATGAGATGAAAAGAAAGGGAAATTAATATGAAAGAAATACTAGTCAAAAATTAATAATGACTGACAATGCTTCAATCTGAGGAAAATTCATAATTTTATTACTAATAGTCATAGACTGATAATCTGAATATTTGTGGTGAAAAAAGCAAATAAATTCAGATGGAATAGACAGTAATAATTAACAATGGTTGTCAATGCCTCTTGTAATAATAAATTTAGTATTACTACTTATAATAATGATCATGTGGTACAGTGGATATCGGCTCGGAATGAGAAACCGGGGAGCCGAGTTCGAATTCCAGTTGAATCCATTGCATTCACTTACGCACAAATACCCTTGGGAAAGGTATTAATCCGTCTCTTCCTTCCAGTTATGGGTTAAATAGCAGGACAGATTGGGTTCTATAGCCTTGGTCGGCAACCAGTCTACCGCAGAAAGCAATAGCAACCTACTGCGGGATAATCTTCTGCCAGGTCAGTCATGTCTCTTTCGAGACATGATAGCCCAAGCATGTATCACGTATGGCACTTAACTGGCTGAATGGTCATCAAATGATAGTATATCTTATGAAAAGCAACTAAAATTAAGATGAAGGAAATTGTTAGATGATTGTCATTTGTTGATTATAATGTGATAGGGATATTTTACTAATATCTTTTTTATATTGGACACGCTGGAGTTTCTTTGAACAACAATAAACATCCACACAATAATAATACTATAGCTAAGAGAGAAAAAAAAGACTTGTGTATCCTTTTCTTGTATATTGTTTTGATTGTTAGCAGAAGTTCTTCGGCAGACAAGTGAAGTAATACAACAAAATACTTGACAAAAATGAAAAATTAGTAATCCTTGTTCCTTGATAAGCTTGAATTTATATGGTAAAATATTAAATATTATTTTTTATAAATGAGATTGAACTCAAATTAGAAATGTTATAGGTGAGTGCAAGAGTAGACCTGGCAAAGCAGAATCCATACTGTCTGAGAACAGTATATAGGCAGTAAGATATTGAACTATCTCAGCATTGATAATAACCTCAAACAGTTTTCTGAAAATTGGTAGGAGGTTGACAGTGATTGGATGTGTCCAAGGGTTCCCCTGAGTTCTTAAACACAGGAACAACAGAAGAGGACTTCCAGCAAGCAAGAAAACAGGAAGCAGATGAGGCTGTGGTGATACCAACTGAGCAAAAGTGATGGACTGGATGTTTGCCCTCTCATGACAAAAAGGCAAATGACCAAAAGTCGTCCATGCGCCGCTGGATCCGCGCAGATAGTGATTGGATATTGAACATCTTTGTTTTAGTCAAGAGGATTGAAATAAGATAAAAAAAACAAAAACGCATATAATTTTGTATTGAGAAAAAGTGCATCTTGACATTTGACTAATTGCTTAGTAATGCAAAATAGGATGTGTGTTGTGGTGCAGTGGATATCAGCTTGGAATGACAAATTGGGGATCCAAGTTCAAATTCCAGTTGAATTTCTTGCATTCACTTATGTGCAAATACCCTTGGGAAATGTATTAATCCATCTCTTCCCTCCAGTTATGGGTTAAATAACAGGACAGATTGGTTTCTATAGCTTTGGTTAACAACCAGTCTACTGCAGAAAGTAATGGCAACCTACTGCGGGATAATCTTCTGCCCAGTCAGTCATGTCTATTTCGAGACATGATCGCCCAATCATGTATCACGTATGGCACTTAACTGACTGAATGCAAAATAAAGGGAGGGAACTCGTTGGACCTTAAAAATAAGGTAAAGCTCTTATTTATGTTTTAATGTGATGAGATCATATTTTCAGTGCCTTGTAAGGATTTGATCAAATTTGTTTAAAAATGTATTTTTATTTGTATATTTCTTTTTAAAAGTCTTTCTGTCTCCAACACATTTGATTTTATTTTTAAATAAAGATTTTCCAGTTATTTTTCTCAATACTTTGAAATATTTTACTGAACTTATGTTGAAGAATTCTTTTCATTTTTCTCCAATTTTCTTTCCATTTAAAAAAAAATGATAGTCGTTTCTTTTATTTCTAAGTTAGTTTTTATGTTTTTCATTATTTTTCGTTTTAATTTTTAAAACTCGTTTTAGGTGGGTTTTTTTAAAATTTTGTTTTTCTTTTTTTCTCCACTTTAAAATTTTGTTGATTGTGAAGATGGCCCATTCCTTTCCTTCCATTCAATTCAGTTTATTTTCTTCTTTCTTGATTTTCAAATGTTTTTTTATTGACTCCTCTCCTTCCAGTTTCTTCTTTTTCTTTGTTCTTTTTACTTCTTTCCTACTCTCTCTTTTTTCTTTACTATTTCTTTCTTTTTTTCTTTATTCTAATTTCTTTCTTTCTTTTTCTACTTTATTCTTTTTCTTTCTTTATTGCCATTGTCTTTCTTTATCATTCTTTCTTTCTACATTTTTCTTCTTTCTTTATTGCAATTGCTTTTCTTTCTTTCTTTCTAATGTACTTTTTTCCTTTTTTATTGCACTCAATTTTTTACTTATTCCGTTATTTTTCTTTCTCTTTTTTAACTTTACTATTTTTCCTTTTTTTTTCTTGGACTGAATTTACTCTTATTTTTCTGTCTGTCTGTCTCTTTCTTTCATTCCTTTCTTTCTTCTTTTCATCATCTTTTCTCTTTATTCTACCCCCTTTCTTTTTTTTCCTATCTGCTTTTGTTGTTTGCTTGTTTGTTTGTTTCCCTCCTTCCTTTCTTTCTTTTTACCTCCTGATAGAAAAATGACATTGAATTATGAACAAAAAATAGATGATGTGAAATATATCCCCACAAACTTATTCAGAACAAAAAAGCAACCCCAAGTTGTTCTAATCAATAAAATCAAAACAATAGGAAAAAGAAAAAACCTTCCACATTGGAATTAAAATCTTTTCCGCCATCTTTTTTCACAATTATTCTTACCAAAGTGTCACAATGCCTTCAAAATGAAGGCAAGCCAATAGTGATCTCATTTTATACACACACACACACACACATATATATATATATATATATATATATATATATATGTATTTCTTTTATAAACAATAAACTGCACTTATTGATGACTCCAGTTTATGAATAATATTCACAAAAAAAAAAAAAAACCTTTACAATAGAATAACAGCAAAAAAAAAAAAATGGTAACTGATATGATTAACTTTGTAGACGGAGCATACACCTTAAAACCGGATTTTTCAACCTGTGAGTCCCTACCCTTTCAGCGATCATGAAATGAATAAAATGGGTCGCAACAAAAAAGAAAGAAAAAAAATATGCAAGTGTGAGCAAAATGCAGAATATAAACAATTTTAAATGTTGCATAGTCAGTTAAATGCCATATGCTTGGGTGATCATGTCTTTTTTAATCCATGACTGATTATGCAGAAGATTTTCTCACCATATGTTGCCAACCAAGGCTGTACAACCCAGTCTGTCTTGCCATTCAACCCATAGCTGAAGGGAGAAGAGATGGATTCATACTATTCCTAAGGTTATTTGTGCATAAGCGAATGCAATTTTTCATTCTGAGCCAATATCCATTGTACACACATCACTCATAAACCGTTGCTGATTTTTCACCAAGGTAAATTCATATTCACTGAGGTGAGTTTGAATTCCAGTTGAATTTGTTGCATTCACTTATGTGCAAATACCTTTGGGAAACGGTATTAATCTGTCGCTTCTTCCTCCAGCTTTGGTTAAATGGCAGGACAGATTGGGTTCTGTAGACTTGGTTGGCTACCAGTCTACTACAGAAAGTAAACCATTGTGAGGAAATATTCTGCCCTGTCAGTCATGTGTCAAAGAGATATGATTGCCAAAGTGTGTACCATGTAACTGACTGAAATTTATATATATATATGTTCCTTCATGGCTCTGAGAGCCCTTTGCACCTCACCTTTGCATTTCCTGTAAGACATCTGCTTGGCAGACGAATTCTTGTCCTCTATCCAGGCTTTGTGTGTAGTGTGCATCTTGTTAATGAGCTTTTTTGCATCCTCGTTGTTTTCATCAAACCAGTCCTGGTGCTTTCTACGCGGAATTC